>CM065703.1:5718702-5735040 GCA_017654935.2 Phymorhynchus buccinoides | reverse complement strand
TTGTCGTCAGCTATCAAAGCTAGTGATGTCCCTTGAATCATTCTGTACTTCTGGTGGGTTCGCTTCCGGTTTCTAGGTGTGACCGCAATTCAGAATTGAAGAGATTATGCCGAAAAAACAACAACAAACACGCAAGTGGATGATTCCGTCTCAGATGCCAAAGAAAAAAGTACGGTCAGGTCAGGCTCCTGGAACTAGTGGATTCAGTGTAGGGCAATGGTACAGCAGACCTGTTTACCCATAAGATTTCACCATATTTTGTACACATATCTGACACAAATATGATACATGGGGGAAAATAATTATGGTGACAGAAATCTATCATTTCTGTATATTGCCTGATTCAGGAAACTGGTGCGATCTGTGTGTGTGTGTTGTTCTTATAAATAATGGATGACACTTTTGAGTATTTCTATAAGTTCTAAAAATGGATGCATGTTTGCACTCTTTTTTTTCTAACTTTCCTGTTGGAGTACTCCTATTTTGTGGAAAATACACTTATTTTGGATTTTGAATACACAAAGCCCGATTTCAGGGTAAACTGGTCTGGTACAGGCGTGACTATCATGACAAGTGGCCTTGTCTGAGGGCATGCACAAAGAGTGAGAGCCGCGTCTTTTGCAGCGTGGTAGTGTCGGTCGTAATCGGTCGAGTGTACGCTTGCGGTCTGGAGTAAAAATGGCCGACACAGCGACCTCGCGAATGGAGTGTTTGAAGGCAAGGCAGGCCGTGAAATTCTGATGGTAGCGGAAAATCTGGGTGGGAGTATTTCTTGGCCGGCAAAGCTCCTCTTCTTTTGTGGAATATATTCATCGCGATCGGGAAATTACTGACTCATGGGTGCAACTTTTCCTGGTATGCAAGGATTTCCTGTTTTTTAATTTTACCAGAAAAGAAAGTTCCTTTTTTTTTTTTAATTTGTCAAGCAAGATCTTTGTGTGTCTACTGTATTTTTCAAACACTTTCAGATAAGCATTTGTATAAATTGTGGAAAAAAGCAAACAAAATACCTTCATAAATGAATTTTTTCTTCAGCTGCTGGGGGACATTACCACTGGACCCCGGCCTTTCAGGGTTTTTCATTTTGTGTAGTTGCACCCATGCTGACAGATGCCTCAGAAATTACTGACAGATGCCTCAGAAATTACTGACAGATGCCTCGGAAATTACTGACAGATGCCGGAAATTACTGATTTGAGAGCTTGGGGTTACTGACAGTGGAAATTTGGGGTAAACAGGTCTGTTCACATTTACAACTTAGGGGATTTAATATCAATAAAAAGGATGATTTCACCAAACTCTTCTTCTTCTCTTCTTCTTCTTCATTGTTGTCAGTCACTATGTACACCAAACCTTCAAACCATGTGTGTTCTACTCTGCTGTGATTTGGGCGACAGAAGAAGAGTCACGTGATTTCTGAAAGGGTTAACTGAAGCTGTGGATATAATAATAATAATAATAATAAAGAATATTTATATAGCGCGCATTCTAGGTGTACTACTCATGGCGCTTTACACAAACTAAGAATCGCCCCACATACAAAATTACAGACATATCAAACATACTCAGACGCGCTCGCATACCCACCCTCACCCTCACGCTGTGACATATTCATAGACATAAAAACATGCATCTTCGCATAACACACAAACGGGTCCACACACACACACGTACGCGCACAAGCACACACGCACACACACGCACGCACGCAAGCGCACACACACACACACACGCGCGCGCGCGCGCGCGCTCACCAATCCTATCCTCCCCATCCGCACACACATCACTTACGCAGACCCATAGCATTTCAATAAGTGATGCTGAGATTATTGCTGAGAGAAGAAGTGTGTTTTCAGATTGGCCTTAAAGATTGACAGAGAGTTGGAATGTCTGAGAGATAGTGGTAGTTTGTTCCAAGTAGCTGGGGCCTGAAAAGAAAATATATCTGAAGACCCTCGACATGTTTGCAATTTTTAATGCAGACGATAAAAGCTTTGGATTTCTTGTGCAAGTGCACCTCATTTGACCATTTCACTTAAGCCGTCTCTAATCTGCGCATTTGTAATGTTGTGCATGATATTTTCATATTGCATCAGCGTTCAGACACTGGGCTACGATGTTATTTCATCACAGAGTTTATAAATAATAGGTTAAGCACTGATAACAGCGTTTCAAATGTCTGCATTTCAGTTGCGTTTCTTTTGCCCTTGAGTTTATTTTATAATTACAAAAAAGATAAACTCAATTTTTGTCCGTCAGTGAAGCGGTTAACCCTTTCGCCGCCAGCCATTTTTCAGCAAAAAATGTCCATTAAACTTTCCTGGGTAGAGAAAAAAAATTGTTTGTAATATTGGGGATTCCTCTGTGACATCTTTAAAGTAAGGCCTATCTCTACCTCCCCAAATTAAGAGAATAGGGTCTTTGGATAACAGGCCCTGATTTGATGCCTTTTAGTGACATGGGTGTTAATCCATTGTGGTGCTAAAATGCGACGTTGGCGGTGAAAGGGTTAATTTAGCTTAGGCTATCCTAAGTTCTGCTCAGTAACTTTATACTATTGTTATCTGTTTACACGGTTGATAGCAATGCCCACGATTCTGTATCCTTCAGTGATAAAGTTGATTGTGCTAAAGGTCTGTGTACACATTGACATTATTCACAAAATATCACTATTTCCCCATGGCGACACAGTGAGTTGTAAGTCATATTATGAGTGGCCTAACACTGTGTGTGGCCATGGGGAAATCATAACTCAGGAACGACTAGTCCGATTTTCAAACTTCAAAGTGCGTTTTCATCAGAACACTAAATTCTACAAAACTCGACTGTTACCTAATGCAAACTCTAAGATTCAAATTTTCATGTGGCATTACTACTTGAACAGTGCACAGGCTTAACCCTATGCCTCCCGATCAATCGAACCGAGAATCGATCCTATTGCATAAGAGAAGGGGAGTAACTCCGAACGTCACACCAAATCTTTTATTTAAAAAAATCACCCAAAATAAAGTCGAACTCACATTTCATTTCTGAAAGATGCATATTGAATAGCAATGATGATATTTTCATTCGAAAGCTAACACAATATCATACAACAAACCATGAATTAGAAGAAAAAATCCGTAATGGCACTCCAAACATCCAACCAGGTCAATACTGCTCACGTCACGTGGCAAAAAATTTGGCATCACTTTGAAAAATCAGTTCAAAAAGACTATTGGGTGCTTTCCCTTGCTGTAAAGACCAAAAACCGACCCGGGAGTGTCAGAAACAGGAATAACTAACTTAGTATATTGCATTGTGGGTAGGGAGAAAGTGAAAGTGAGCGCACTAGACCTGGCGTTCAGCGGGCGTCATCGGCCACCAGGGAAGAAAAACAATGGGGCGGATTTCTGTTCTGCAGCCTTGGGAGGGTTAAAGGCCCAGTACGTCAAGTGTCAAAATCTTAATAGAGCTTGTAAGAAATCTTATTTTGACCAAATGTGGCTCCCATACAAATTTCCTCATGCACAAAAACGAGACATCACTGTAAGAGAGCAGCCTCGATCATATATGAGGAAAGTCTGTATCAGTGTATGAGAAGAAACCAAGGGACTTAATCATGCTGGCTCAGTGTGTCTTTAAAGACTATAAACTTTAGAGAGAGGGGAGGGGGGAGTGGAGACAGAGAGAAACAGAGAGAGGGAGAGAGAAGAAAGAGCATGCAACACATTCACACACACACAGAAGCACACACTTTACACAGGGTTGTGAGAGAGATTCAAATTGATACTATAAAGGGGGAAGGAACTGTTTGAACAGATAAAAGATTATGTATTACTTAGTATCAACCAATGAATAATAAAAGCTTGAACTAGGTGACAGATTACTTTCACGTAATGGGATTTTGTATTATCAACAGTCACTTTTAAGCACTGGTGCTGATTTGGCGTAAACACTTCCATTTTTAGAGTGGCACAGTCAGTGACAGTGGTAGCGCGTTCGCCTCGTGTCAAGTAAACCTGAGTTCGAACCTGGGTACATGGGATTTTTCCTCTCACTTTGCACTAGGCATTACGGTCTGAATGTGGAGTCTTTTGGATGAGACGATAAACCGAGGTCCCGTGTGCCCATGCACTTAGCATACGTTAAACCCAGTGGCAACGAAAAAGTTGTCATTTGGTCAAAATTTACCCACCCACCCCTTTCCTTCCTCCTCATTCGCACAAAAATCGCAACAACAACAACAACAAAATTGGGTGGCGCACCTCTGGCTGCGACGTTCTCTCCACGCCTTTGTGACTATAATATAACGTACCTAATACCTGACTAGGCAAATTAAACGAAGAGTAGGACGACTGTAATAATTGAGAGATTGCCAAAGGCCTTGGGACACTCTCCTTCCATTTCTCACGGAGTTTCAGAGGTTTTTGCTTCTCCCCAGTGGGGCCTTTCTTAGGGGGTGGGTCACATGACTTCCTTCACTTTATTGTCTGTGTGTGGACTTGTTGAAATGTGCTGACCCATTGTCTGATTGGGGGGTTACCTCATCTTGGCCTCTCCACTTTGTGCTGTGTCATGCTCTGTGACTTGTAAAGGCAGAGAGCCTGCTTGCTGTCTGATACAGTGATAGTGGTGGTTCTCTTTTCTGTTTCGCCGTTCTTAGTTTCCAACCCTCTTGCTGTGTTCTGTTGTCATCTGCTTTGCCACAGACAGTGAGTGGACTAGTTTGTGAATTTTTATTTTTTAAAAGATTTTTAATTTCTGTATGTTTCTTACACTTAATGTTACAAGTTAACCCTTTCACCGCCAGCCATCTCTGAGCCAAAAATGCCGATTAAAGTTACTTGGATACAAAAAATATTTTGTCTGCAATATTGTGGGATTTCTCTGTGACACATTTAGAATAGGGTCAATCCTTACTGCCCAAATTTAGGAACACAATGTCATTGAATAACAGACCCTGATTTCAAGGATTTTAATGACATGGGTGTTAAATCATTGTGGTGCACAAATGCGACATTGGCGGCGAAGGGTTAAGGCCTGTTCATAGTTTGTTTTAGAAAGAAAACCCCCCACCAAAAAATCCCACTTAGCTGCATCCGTGACCACCCAAACAGATGCATGTGCACAAAGACTCATTCCAAATGTAAGTTATAGTTTCTAATGTTCTCGTTTACCCAGTTTGCCTTTACCATATTACTCCCTTCGCTTCTTAGCCCTTTTTGATACTACCCCTCCCCCTCCCCCTCCCCCTCCCCCTCCCCCTCCCCCCACTCACACACACATGTATATATACACACACACCTTCCCATGTTTCTTCGTGTCACCTGTCACTAGTGTCAGATACTGAATGTTGTTTTGCTGACATGAGAAAGATCAATATTGTTGCATGTTGTTTGCTGTGTAGTGATTCATCTTCTTTATCATGTTGATGTACACTGACAGCCTAGTAATGACTGTGTGTGTGTTGTGTTGTGTCACTGTATGTGTGGGTGGGTGTGTATATTGTCTTTGTGTGTGTGTGTGTGTGCATGTGTGTGTGTGCGTCATTGTGTTTGTGTGTGTGTGTGTGTGTGTGTGTATATTGTCTTTGTGTGTGTGCATGTGTATGTGCATCACTGTGTTTGTGTGTGTTGTGTTGTGTCACTGTGTGTGTAGAATGTGTGTGTATATTGTCTTTGTATGTGTGTGTGTGCATCACTGTGTTTGTGTGTGTGTGTTGTGTTGTGTCACTGTGTGTATATTGTATTTGTGTGTGTGCATGTGCGTCACTGTGTGTGTGTTGTGTTGTGTGGAGTGTGTTTGGGTGGGTGTGTATATTGTCTTTGTGTGTGTGCATGTGCGTGTGTGCATCACTGTGTTTGTGTATGTTGTTTTGTGTGTGTGTGTCACTGTGTGTGTGTGTGTGATTCTTTGTGTGTGTGCATGTGCATCACTGTGTTTGTGTGTTGTTTTGTGTGTGTGTGTGTCGCTGTGTGTGTGTCGCTGTGTGTGTGTGGAGTTTGCATATATATTGTGTGTATATCACTGTGTCACCAGTGTGTGTGTGGAGTCTCAGTGTGTGTGTGTGTGTGTGTGTGTGATTGTCTTTGTGTGTGTGCATGTCTATGTCACTGTGTTTGTGTGTGTGTGTGCCTGCCTATGTGCATGTGGGTGGGTGGGAGTGTATATTGTCTTTGTGTGCGTGTGCGTGTGTGTGTGTCACTGTGTTTGTGTGTGTATGTGCCTGTGTGTGCATGTGCGTGTGTGTGGGCAACACATGCATGTTTACTTGTGTGTGTGTGTGTGTGTGTTACGTGTCTGAGCATGCATGTGTATGCATTTGCCTAGCTTGCTTGTGCGCTTGTGTCTGCCTGCTTTGTGTGTGTGTGTGTGTATTTTGATAATTACCATAGTTTACGGACCATAAGGCGATACTTTTTTCCCCCAGACTGAGACCCCTGCGCCTTATAATGTGACTAATACTAAATAGTAAAAAAACGTAAAGTAACAAAATCTGATTTTTGTGTAAATTTTGGTGTGGGTAACTTATAATAATATTGTCAAATATGGTATAGTCACTATATATATATTTTTTTGACTATAAGGCACACCTGATTATAAGGCGCACCCCCCAAATTTTACCCAAAATTCAGATTCTGTTATTATATTTTCTTACTATTTTAGTAGTAGTCATATTATAAGGCGCAGGGGTCTCAGTCTGGGAAAAAGTATCGCTGTATAGTCAGAAAAATACGTGGTTTTTTTTCTCTTTCCACTTTTTAATTATTTTTTCAGTGTATGCCTTTTCTTCTTTCTTTAGTGTGCACATGCCAATATTTCTGTAGTTAGGGGTGAGGGCAGCGTGTAAAAAAAAAATCTCCAAGCTTATCCTTTCCAATAAAAAAAAAATCCTATTCTGTGTGTATGTTGTTGTGTCTGGCAGCAGGTCTGGGAAGCCTCCCCATGCTGGAGGACAGCGCCAGTGACTCGGCAATCTCCTCCATGGGAAACAGCTCTCCTGAACAGGTAGGAACCGCTTAGAGGCAGCGCCGTACTACCATAAAAACTGGACTACAAGACGCACCTGTATATAAGCCGCATCCCTTAGCCCTTTCACCGCCAGCCATTTTTCAGCCAAAATATAAGCTTAACTGGGTAGAAACGAAGATTATCTGCAATATTGCGAATTCCTCTGTGACATGTATAATATTAGGCCTATCCTTGCCTCCCAAAATTAAGAAAATAAGGTCTTCGGATAGCAGTCCCTGATTTGATGCCTTTTAGTGACATGGGTGATAAATCATTGTGGTGCATAAATGCGACACTGGATAGCAGTCCCTGATTTGATGCCTTTTAGTGACATGGGTGATAAATCATTGTGGTGCATAAATGCGACACTGGATAGCAGTCCCTGATTTGATGCCTTTTAGTGACGTGGGTGATAAACCATTGTGGTGCATAAATGCGACACTGGATAGCAGTCCCTGATTTGATGCCTTTTAGTGACATGGGTGATAAATCATTGTGGTGCATAAATGCGACACTGGCGGTGAAAGGGTTAAATTGACATGGGTGATAAATCATTGTGGTGCATAAATGCGACACTGGCGGTGAAAGGGTTAAATTGACAAAATATTAGGTATTTATGCACATATAAGCCGCACCAGTTTATAAGCCGCAGAGAAAATTGTATGTGCACAAAGCAACACAAACATAGGAACACAAACATCGAAATTTTTCTATCAGAACATGAGTATTTAATGTTCTCACTCTCAGACACTTTAAACATGAGATTTGAATCTATTGATTACCCAAACCAGTTTTGAGTCTAAAGAAGCTCAAAATAAGTTGAACAGTGTGGCCAGAAACAGATTTAATCAGTTGATAAATGTAGAATGAAAAAACACGCCAGATAAGCCGCATCAGTCTATAAGCCGCATGGGTCAAAGTTGAGGAAAAAAAGTAGTGGCTTATAGTCCGCATTTTACAGTATATAAGCTAGCAGTAGACTAAAAATGTCAGTTTCTGCTTGGCGCTCGTAGTGAAAGCATCCTTTTTTGAACTGAAAAGGATGGGAAAATTAAACTGGCGCAGGCGAAAGCCCGCAGCTAGGAGAGTCGCTGGCTTGTTTCTCTCTCTCTCTCCCACTCACAACTGACTACCCGATTCCTGGGATCGGCTTTTATAGCCCAGTTGTGCCTTTAACACTAATGCGGAGGGTCTGAGACACACAGAGAGAGTGTGTGTGTGTGCGCACGTGCAATCGCATGGATGCATACTATGGTATGTGGGGATGTTTAGGCATAGGCATTCAGGCTTGACATGCGCTCAGAGATAACTTAACCCTTTCGCTGCCAGCCATTTTTTCAGCAAAAATTTTCCATTAAACTTACCTGGGTAGAGAAAGCACAATCATCTGCAATATTGGGAATTCCTCTGTGACATGTATAAAAGTAAGGCCTATCCTTACCTCCCAAAATTAAGAAAATAGGGTCTTTTGAATAACAGACCCTGGTTTGATGCCTTAGTTTTAGTGACATGGGTGTTGAAGAATCATTGTGGTGCAAAAATGCGACAGCCAGCCATTTTTCAACCAAAAAATGCCATTAAACTTAACTGGGTAGAGAAGAAAAATTATATGCAATATTGGGAGTTCCTCTGTGACATGCATAACATTAGGCCTTATCCTTGCCTCCCAAAATTAAGAAAATATGGTCTTCAGATAACAGGCCCTGATTTGATGCCTTTTAGTGACATAGGTGTTATAAACCACTGTGGTGCAGAAATGCTACATTGGCGGTGAAAGGGTTAAGCATTCTTGCAGATAAAGAATGCCAAAAAGTATTGGTATTTGCAAACTTTTACAACACACTCTTACACGCATGCACGCACGCGCACATGCACACACACACACACACACACACACACTCACGCTCATTGATCCGTCTAGTCTCTCTCTTCTCCCCATCCTCACTACTCATCACAACAGGCAATTTTTGCTGTGTCACCCTTGTGGTGGCCCTGCTTGCCTTGAGAGAGAGAGAGAGAGAGAGAGAGAGAGAGAGAGCATAAAACGAGGAGATAAGAGCGGTAGGGAGACACAGTCACATCCTGATTCATGTTGTGACCATTAGTTTTTTAATCGCCTTCATTGGCTGTGCTTTGACCTTAGTAAGAGTGGGTGATAGCCATCAAAATGCAAACTGTTTCTTTTCAACAACAACAAAAGTCATTGTGTGCAAATGAGTGAAGTGACATTGGAAATTTAAAAAAGAGGAAATCTTACATTGGTCAGTTGTTGTTTTGTTGTTGTTTTGTTTTTTTAATTTTAATAAAGGCATTTTGAAGGTCATCATGAATTTTGATTGTGACATTGATAAGTATTTTTTTAAAAATGAAATGAAAAAAGAAAACTTGCAGGAATAACATGGATTGTAAACATTAAAAAAAAGTTTGTTTTCGAAAATTAGACTGACCTCGTTTTGCCAGGAGGGCAATTATTATAAGTTTAAACAAATAAAAAATAAAAGAACTACTAGTCGAGAGTGATGATGGTTATGATTTGTAGCATATGGCGTGTCAGTGCAGTAAAAGACCGGTGCAGGATGTTGTGTTTTGAGATCTGCTGTGTCATCGCTGAGAGGCGCTTTGCTATGTCAGAGGGGGATAAATGTGAGTACTAGCGTCTTAATGAAGTGGAGGTAGGAAAAAAGAAAAGAAAACGACAATATATTGGAGAGCTACACTGCAACTTTAGAAGTCTTATAACATGCTTTTTTCTGTTTTCATCGGGAACTTGATTTAGATACAGTGGAAGCTCCCTTATAAGATCCTAACAGACCTGTTTACTCTACTCTTTTCGAGTAGTATTCTACTCAATTTGGACCTCTACTATTCCCCCCCCAAAAAAAGAAGCTCTAATTACTCATTTTCAGTGAACATTGTTTGATGGTTTAATGAATAAAACTACACATTTTGCACCAAAGCTACTCATTTCAGCCATCCAGACTACTCGAGACTTGTGTAGGTGGTAAACCAGTCTGTCTTAAAAATCATCTTAAATGGGAGGGAGTTGTATAAGGGAGGTAATTTTAATACTTTCAGAGAAGGGCAGTGTCTCCGAGAAGTATGTCTCAACTCTTCTCACGCCATCTATTTTACGACGTTCTGTCCCTGACAAACCAAGTAAATTTGATGGATTCTGAATTTGATCACCTACTTTTTATTAAAAAATTAATACAGAAAATAAAATTCTCATAAAAAACACCATGAAACTTGGTGGAAGGGTGTAAAAATGATTGTAGCTTATTTTGAAATTTGTTGCAAAATGAGTTGTGTTTTTGATGGAGATGTTGATGATGGTGGTGATTATGTATTTTGTAAAGTAAATATAAAAAAAAACCATATAAACTTTGTCACATGTGTTGGTTTGGAGTAACCTCATCTGTGCCACTCTACACACCCATCAACGTTTTAGGGATCCCTGGAACTGTTTTGTTTTTGAGAAAATGTTGACTGTCTTTGGTCAGCCCGATCAGTGGAATTTCGCTCCAGAAAAGTTCCCCAGGCTGATATGATAAACTCATGGATGCTCCTTCTTTCAGGATGTCCTGAATTTCAGGATTTTTAAATTGCCTAGAGCCGGCGTTGTCGGATTATGAGAATCTGAGAAACAAACGATTTTTTTACACACCCACACACGCACACAAACTTGTACAATAAAAAGGGCCTATATAAGCATTTGCTATTTTTTATTCAAAGGAACGTAGCACTTGTACTAGTCTAGAGGGGTGAAAAAAGAGCAGTAAATGTGTGTGTGTGTATGTGTGCACTGCCCCTGCACTCCGCTGGGGCCGCCCTCTTGCAGGATTTTTGAAAATTCCCAGGAGCACCCATGTAAACTTCTCATATCGTCAGTCTCAGCGATGTGACTTTGCAAGGTGTAGCTAAGCAACGTGTTGTGTTTGTGTGTGTGCAGGACGTTAATGACACCATGCAGTTGTCTCCCTTTGAGGGGCTGGAGGGCGCCACCGGGGGCAGCGACTACGACAACACTAGCGCCACCTACAGCCACAACGGCCGCACGCACATGTCTACCAGCGGCAGTGCAGAGGTATATAATGCCGTTAGTCAAATCGTTGGACTTGGAGAGATGGGTTTGGGGAGAGATGGGTTTGGGGTCGGATTGGGAATGGGTGGTGATTGTGTGCGTCTGGTGTAGTTTTTTCATCATCGGACATTTTCCTGTTCAGTTAACTCAACTCGGGACGGATGAGCCTTGCGCCTTGTGCTACACAATGGCGATGATGATGATAACGATATGATGATAATAATAATGATAATAAATTCCAGTATTTCAGGACGAGCAGTACTAGTATAGCTGCAGTTCCTACGGGTCCCTGGCCTATGATGATGATGACAATGATGATGATGATGACAATGATAATTCCCTGTTTCAGGACGAGCAGTACTAGTATAGCTGCAGTTCCTACGGGTCCCTGGCCTATGATGATGATGACAATGATGATGATGATGACAATGATAATTTCCCTGTTTCAGGACGAGCAGTACTAGTATAGCTGCAGTTCCTACGGGTCCCTGGCCTATGATGATGACAATGATAATTTCCCTGTTTCAGGACGAGCACTACCAGTACAGCTGCAGTTCATATGGGTCCCCGGCCTATGATGATGACAATGATGATGACGATGATAATGATGATGATGACGATGACAATGATGATGATGACGATGATAATTTCCCTGTTTCAGGACGAGCACTACCAGTACAGCTGCAGTTCATATGGGTCCCCGGCCTATGATGATGATGATGATGATGATGATGATGATGACAATGATGATGACGACGACGATGATAATTTCCCTGTTTCAGGACGAGCACTACCAGTACAGCTGCAGTTCATATGGGTCCCCGGCCTATGATGATGATGATTATGACAATGATGATGACAACGACGATGATAATTTCCCTGTTTCAGGACGAGCACTACCAGTACAGCTGCAGTTCATATGGGTCCCCGGCCTATGATGATTATGACAATGATGACGACGACGACGATGATAATTTCCCTGTTTCAGGACGAGCACTACCAGTACAGCTGCAGTTCATATGGGTCCCCGGCCTATGATGATGATGATGACGATGACGATGACGACGATGATAATTTAACTGTTTCAGGACGAGCACTACCAGTACAGCTGCAGTTCATATGGGTCCCCGGCCTCGGTGAGCACCAACTGTTCCACGGGGTCCAACGACACGGAGCACTCCTCGGGACACACCCCTCCCTCGCTCCACCACATCCACCACAACCACACCTACCCCACCCAGCCCGGACAGATACCCAGAGAGGTAGGTGTCATCAGTGAAGAGCCAGTGGTGAAAGCTCTACAAATAGACAAATACGCTAGATTGCAACAATTGCTTTGTGATTCTGGCCAGGGCCTGTATTCACATTGAGATAGCATGAGACTTAGCATCATGCTAGGATTTAATAGGACTTTTGGAAGAGCTTCTAAGTTAGCATGATGCTAAGTCTCTTGCTATCTCAATGTGAATACAGGCCCAGGTGTATTGTCTTCTAGGTGAAGAAGTACGCTAAGAAGGACGGGCCGAGGCAGAAGGGCCTCTCCTCTATTCCTTGTGGCCCTTTCTCATGTAGAGTGGCACAGAGGTAACGCGTTTGCCTCGTATACAATAAACCCAAGTTCGAACCTGGGTACAGGAGATTTTTCCTCTCACTTTGCACTAGGCCTTGCGGTCTGAACGTGGAGTATTTCGAATAAGACGATAAACCGAGGGCCCATGCACTTAGCACATGTTAAACCCAGTGGCAACGAAAAAGTTGTCATTTGGTCAAAATTTACCACCACCACACCCTCCCTTTCCTTCCTCATCAGTCACACAAAAATATCGCATGAAAATTTAAAAGATAAAAATGGGTAGCGCGCCTGTGGCTGCGACTCGCTGTCCAGGTGGGAGCAACCCGAATTTCACAGAGACGCCTCTGTGACTATAAAGTACCAAGTATCAAATGCATAGATCAAAACGTGTTGTGATTGTAACCAGGCGTGTTCTCTGCCCCCGTTTGTTCAGGTGAAGAAGTACGCCAAGAAGGACGGGCCGAGGCAGAAGGGGCCGCAGTCCAGGGACAGGAAGCGAGCCGAGGACCTCAAGCTGCCCTACACCTTCGAGCAGATCGTGGGCTCCCCCGTGGAGGAGTTCAACGAAATCATCGCCAAGAGTAAACTCACTGACGCACAGGTGTCTGTGTTGTCTGTCTGTCTGTCTGTATGTCTCAAGCTGCCCTACACCTTCGAGCAGATCGTGGGCTCCCCCGTGGAGGAGTTAACGAAATCATCGCCAAGAGTAAACTCACTGACGCACAGGTGTGTGTTGTCTGTCTGTCTGTCTGTCTGTCTGTATGTCTCAAGCTGCCCTACACCTTCGAGCAGATCGTGGGCTCCCCCGTGGAGGAGTTAACGAAATCATCGCCAAGAGCAAACTCACTGACGCACATGTGTGTGTTGTCTGTGTCTGTCTGTCTGTCTGTATGTCTCAAGCTGCCCTACACCTTCGAGCAGATCGTGGGCTCCCCCGTGGAGGAGTTAACGAAATCATCGCCAAGAGCAAACTCACTGACGCACAGGTGTGTGTTGTCTGTATGTCTCAAGCTGCCCTACACCTTCGAGCAGATCGTGGAGGAGTTCAACGAAATCATCGCCAAGAGCAAACTCAGCAATGCTCAGGCATTTGTTGTCTGTCTGTCTGTCTGTATGTATGTGTTGTCTGTCTGTCTGTCTGTCTGTAGCTGCCTTTCAGAGCTCTTCGGGCAGATTGTGGGCTCACCCGTGGAGGAGTTCAACGAAATCATCACCAAGAGCAAACTCACTGACGCACAGGTATGTGTTGTCTGTCTGTATGTACAGACCTGTTTTACCTTCCCGGTTTTGCCGGAATTATCCCGGGAAATTTGCAAAAATTCTGGGTAAAATAAATAAATTCCGGGTGAACGCTGAAAATCCAGGGATTTCGAAAAAAACGTCTATTATTTATTTCCGTTTGTATGAAAAGACGCAAGGGTTGACCGAAACCTTGGAGTGATAGGGTGAAACAACCAAAAGTGAAGCAGAAGTTTTCTCAAAAGTATTTGAAAGTGCCAGGAATAAACAAGTTGGCATTTGGGAGACGAGCATGCACACTGCAAGTACTGCAACATTGACTTCAAAATTTCGCACAGTGCGCTCTTTTATCAAGATACCTTTTAAATCAGGGTTTTATCGCGAGTCGTGTACCGATGTGAATTCTGTTTTTTCCCCCTCAAATTCCGAGGTTTGGTGTGGCAAATTCCAGGATGTTCATTATAAGGGTAAACAGGTCTGTATGTATATATTGTCTCTCTGTCTATAGCTGCCCTACGCCTTTGATCAGATTGTGGGCTCCCCTGTTGAGGAGTTCAACGAAACCATCGCCAAGAGCAAACTGACCGACGCACAGGTAACGGTGTTGTCTGTCTGTCTGTCTGCCCCTCTGTATGCATGTGTGTATGTTTGTCTATAGCTGCTTTACAGCTTCGAGCAGATTGTTATTTTGCCTGTTGAGGAGTTCAACGAAATCTTCACTGCAAGAGCAAACTCACTGACGCACAGGTGACAACACTGTGTGTGTTTGCATGTACGTCTGTCTGTCTGTCTGTCTGTCTGTCTGTCTGTCTGTCTGTGTACAGCTGCCCCACAGAGCTCTTTGAGCAGATTGTGGACTCCCCTGTTGAGGAGTTCAACGAAATCTTCACCAAGAGCAAACTCACTGACACACAGGTCACATCACTGTGTGTGTTTGCACGTCTGTCTGTCTGTCTGTCTGTCTGTGTACAGCTGCCCCACAGAGCTCGTCGAGCAGATTGTGGACTCCCCTGAGTTAAACGAAGTCTTCACCAAGAGCAAACTCACTGACACACAGGTGACAACACTGTGTAGACCTATGTCTGTGTGTGTGACTGTTAGTGTGTCGAAAGCTGCCTTACAGCTTTAAACAGATATGTTCCCCCGTGGGGATACCGGGGACTCTTTCTTACAAGCAGTTCCCCCACCTTCTGGAAGCTCTGCTTGTAGCTTCCTCTGATCTGTCACTGTCTTTGACTCTTGCCATTTTCCTTTGCTTACTCTCATTTACTACCTTTCTGCCTAACAGTCCATTCTCCTGCCTTTTGTTGTTGTTTGTTTTTTCAAATAAATTCTTACAAAGATCTTTTCCATCCGAATACATATATACTGGGACTAACTATTTCCTAGTTCAGCTGTATGACGCATCTGACGAAATTTGAAGATAGGCTCCATCTCCGTCAAGGAAGCTGCCTACAAAGCCTTAGTTCGTCCCACCCTTGAGTACACCGCTTCTGTCTGGGACCCTCATACAGCCAAAACCACCGGCAAGATTGAGAGGGTCCAGCGCCGCGCAGCTAGATGGGTCGTAAATCGCCACGGTTTTCCCCCAAAAAAAAAAACATTCCAGCGTGGACAACATGCTGACACAGCTGCAGTGGCCTCCACTTAAGGACAGGCGACGCTCCGCTAGGCTGGCCACATTCTTCAAGTTCCACCATGGAGAGGTGGCCATCAACACCCCACACCAGCCAGTCCCCCGTCCTCCCATCACGACAGATGCGACAGACTCACTCACAAGGCCTACCTACTTCCTGCCTGTAAAACAAAATACAGGAAGTACTCATTCTTTCCCAGAGCTGTGAGTCAGTGGAACTCTCTTCCACCTGAGGCAAATTATCATCAGCCTCGGTGGAGGAATTCAAATCCCAGATCTGAAGATTGGAATGTGTCGGCTGTCCGCAGCAGGGAGACCAGTGAAAACTAAAAAACGGTACACATAACGTACCTTATCCATTATGGCCATTATTGACACAGGAACACAGAAAGAAGAAGAAGAAGAGAAGAGACCTATTCCGGGACGCCTGTTTCAGATATGGTTCGTCTGTTGGAAACTCATTTCAGTGTTGTCCCTCTCTTGATGGCCCTTTGACAGACCTGTTTAGTCTACTATTTTCGAGTAGTATTCTACTCAATTTTGGACCTCTACTACTCTTCAAAACTGAAAATAATGCTCTATAATTATTGATTACTACTCATTTTCAGTGAACATTATTTGGTGGTTTGATGAATAAAACTACACATTTTGAGCCATAGCTACTCGTTTCAGCTATCCAGACTACCGTATTTTTCGGACTATAACTATAAGGCACACCTTTGTATAGGCGCACCCTCCAAATTTTACCCAAATGTCAGATTTTGTTATCATATTTTCTTACTATTTTTATGGTCATATTATAAGGCGCAGGGGGTC
>CM065703.1:5688137-5710637 GCA_017654935.2 Phymorhynchus buccinoides | reverse complement strand
CTGTTCAAACGCTATCGTGTTAATATAGGCCAGTCTGTCTTTCCGTTCAAACCTTATCGTCATAAGATAGGTCAGTCAGTCAGTTAGTCATTTAGTCAGTCAGTCAGTCAGATAGTCATTCAGCCAGGTATGAAGAAACAGCCAAACACCTCTGAAAACATTACCATTTTTGGACTCGCGGCTGGTAAACAACAGTCCTATAGTGAAATGAATAAGGGGAAGGAATTTCTCGTAATTAACTCCCTTTTTACCAAAGTTATTTATGGCACCGATTCGCCTAGCAAAGTGAAAGTAGTTGCCACAACCCATGTTCATCCTATATTAAAAAAAAAAGACCCAGACCTGCTTATTTTTGATGACAACCACCCACACAGTACACAACAAACAGTGGTAGAGAGTTTCTCACAAACAAATCACTATATTAACAGTACTATAGGTACAAGTGTTCTAAGAAGACCATTTGTCACAATGGTTTATGTCAACATCTGCTTCACAATACAATGCAGCCCAGCCCATCAAAATGGTGGTTTTCTATGTTTGTCTGTCTGTCTGTCTCTCTCAATCTCTCTCACTCCCTCTCTCTCTCTCTCCCCCTCTATATCCCTGTGTCTTTCTCTCTCCCCCCTCCCTCCCCCCCCCAATGGTTTATGTTAACATCTGCTTCACAATACCATTCAGCCCCAGCCCATCAAATGGTGGTTTTCCTCTGTTTGTCTGTCTGTCTCTCTCTCTCTCTCCCTCACTCACTCTCTCTCTCTCCCACCTCTATCTCCCTCTGTCTCTCTTTCTCCCCCCCCCCTCTCTCTCTCTCTCTCTCTCTCTCTCTCTCTCTCTCTCTCTCTCTCTCTCTCTCTCTCTCTCTCTCTCTCTCTCTCTCTCTCTCTCCCTCTCTCTCTCTCTCTCTCTCTCTCCTTCGTCTCTCTCTCTCTCTCTCCTCTCTCTCTCTCTCTCTGTCTCTCTCCCTCTGTGTCACAATGGAGCTGAAATATGGGCCTTTGAACGAGGGGAGATAATTGTAATAATTACACTTGTATGCTTTAAACAAATTCTTGAATATAGATGCTCGTACTCCTAATGATTTAGTTTATGGGGAGCTGGGGAGATATCCTATTTATTTGAATCCTTACGTTAGATGTATTTCTTACTGGCTTAAACTGACAAGGATGGAAAACCAGAAATTACCTTTTAAAGCTTATAAAATGTTATATGATCTTGATACTAAGGGCAAGAAAACTTGGGCTGCAAATGTTAGAAAGTGCTTGCATTCATATGGTTTTTCACTTGTTTGGATTAACCAGGGAGTCGAAAATATTTCTGCGTTTATCAAATGTTTCAAACGGAGAATTATTGATTGTCGATGGCAAGACTGGCATGACCATATAAGCAGTAGTGAGAGATGTGTTGAATATAGTGCCTTTAAAACAACGAATTGTATTGAACCATATGTTGAAATTGACATGAACACAAGAAGCGCCCTCACTAAGCTTAGATTAGGTGTCTCCGAAGTAGCTAGTCATAGATTTAGATACAATGAAACAAGTTCCAGTATTGTTGTGTGTCGTTTATGTCAGGATGCAGAAGAAGACGTAATTCACTTTATGTTTTGCTGCCCTGTTCTTCATGACTTGAGAACAAAACTTATACAGTCCAAATATTATAATTACCCATGTCGATTTAGTTTCAATTTACTGATGTCATGTAGTAATGAAAAGGTAATGCTTAATAGTAGCTTTGTTTGTTCACAAAGCATTGAAACGGTGACAAACTGCTGCAACTTAAGAGGTATAATGATAACTGTTTTAATGGTTTGTAGATTAATTAACATGCATGTTATGTTTATTTCTTTGTTTGCTATCTTTACTCCATGCCTTATTTTCCTTTTGTGTAGGTAAGAATGTGTACATTTAGTGTATTTACGATGTAATTGCCCCCATCAGATAGGGACTTAGGCCTAAAATCTGATTAAACAATTCGTATTCGTTTTCGTATATTCGTATTCTGTGTGTGTGTGTGTGTGTGTGTGTGTGTGTGTGTGTGTGTGTGTGTGTGTGTGTGTGTGTGTGTGTGTGTGTGTGTGTCCCTCCTCTCTGTCTCTGTCTCTGTCTCTCTGTCTCTCTGTCTCTCTCTCTGTGTCTCCCTCTCTCTCTCTCTCCCCCCAGATCCGGTCTCCTCTCTCTCTCTCTCCTCTCTCTCTTTTTGCTCTCTCCTCTCTCTCTCTCTCTCTCTCTCTCTCTCTCTCGGTCTCAGTCTCTCTTCTCTCCTCTCTCTCTCTCTCTCTCTCTCTCTCTCTCTCTCTCTCTCTCTCTCATGAATTTGTATGTGTAATATTATGCCTTGCCATGTTTGTATTCTATGTTCGTATATGTACCAAGGACAGATTGGAAGACTAGGCGTTGCCTAAAATCTTTATCCTTGAAAAATAAAGTTAAAGTTTTCAAGTTCTCTCTCTCTCTCTCTCTCTCTCTCCCTCTCTCCCCCCTCCCCCTTGTCGGATCAGTATACCCCATTTTATACCGTTTTCGTCCTCGAGAACTAATTGAAGCGAAGTGAACTGTGACGACTTTAGAGTTCCTACTACAGTGGCGTTTGAAGGCAATTATAGTTACTATTTTCCCCACTAGTTTTCTACACCCAGTGCTAAGTAAAGAACAGGAGTACATTGGAATGGGGATGGGGGCTTGTGATTTTCTTTGTCTGTGCGTTTATTTGCCTTTTGACGCTCTTGTTTGTTTGTTTGTTTGTTTTATATTGTTGTTGTCTGATATTGCGTAGCTTGCTTTCATAGTTCAGGAAATGTGGAGCGTTGACAACTGTCTCGCAAACATCGTCACAATCGCATCGTATTGGGGTCAAATCGCATGCAGTGTGGCTAGGCCTTAAGTCTAAAGCCGGCGCCACACACTCGTAAAAGCGTATGGGAATGCGATCCGACTGGGCCACGTGAGTCATGATTCGCGTGAAATACTTCCGTTTAAAAACAATTCTGCTAGTTTTGCTCACTGTATACTCAAGTAGACACAATCCATGAATTACACGTGAATCATGACTCACGTCGTCACAATCGCATCGCATTCAGATCCGCATCATAGGCAGTGTAGCTGACCCTTAAAGACCCACCACGTCACGTATCAAAATCACGGTTTTCGCGCGTTTTCCCTCTTATAGCTGGTAAGAAATCTTAAGAAATATTTCTAGCATAAGAGGGAATATGGCACGTGACGTGGGGGGTCTTTAAGTCTAAGGAGTTGTTTTCTTAAAGACCCTGTCTAACAGAGCACCAAATTCGGCTGAACGACCTCTTATCATACACAGGACCCCTGCCCTAACAATCATTTTATAAAAATCGACACAGCTTTAGAATAAAACGGTAAAAACTGACTTTGACGCAGTTTGACACACCTGGATTGACCCCGATTGACCCTTCACATCGGAAGCAATTAAAAGACGTCCATGTTTGTTGGGAGTCCCAAACCATAATATCAAGCACTGCCATTGTTTGGCAGTCAGTGCAGCAGTGTATCCCTTTGTTGCATTTGTTTTCTTTTGGAGATGCAGACAACGGAATGTTGTGTTTTATTTTGACAAAGCAATCAGCCACAGGCTATGAGCGCATGAGGATAAGATCTGCAAGTAAGTAAACTGTTTCGATGACGATGTGCGAAATTTAGATCTAGTCTCTAGTCATGATAATTCTAACAAAGTAGAATAGTGTTTGCAAAAGTCGAAACAATCTTCTTCTCTGGTCTAGTATCAGTAGTATGTCTGATTGAAATAGATCGAATTGACTACAAATAGTTATGTAATGAGTAACAACAGCTTAGCGCATTTGGCACTGCAGTGTGAGCACTCTTGATGTGTTATGGCAAATGGCATTGTTTTTTCGACCCCGAAAGAATTCTGGGGAGAAACTACGGCACTAGACAGGGTCTTTAATGTAAAGAATGAAACAGCTGGGTATTTCATTTCTTTACGGGAATGAGTTTAGCTTTTTATTTTGATCTTTGCTTTGAACCGGGAGTACAGCTTATATGGCTTGTCGTCTTGTTTTGTTTTGTTTGTGTGTTTTTTCCCTGCTAGTAATAGAGGTAGTTGACCTTTCTTAGCTTCAGTGAAGCGAACCCCCCAAAAGAAGATCGTTATACAGAGAAGAAGAAGAAGAAGAAGAAGAAGAAGAAGAAGAAGAAGAAGAATACGAAGAGGTGGAGGGGAGGAGAAAAAGAAAAGGAATTAGGGGGGGGGGGAGAGAGAGAGAGAGAGAGAGAGAGAGAGAGAGAGAGAGAGAGAGAGAGAGAGAGAGAGAGAAGAGAGAGAGAGAGAGAGAGAGAGAGGGTGAGACTGACACACACACACACACACACACACACACACACACACACACAGAGAGAGAGAGAGAGAGAGAGAGAGAGAGAGAGAGAGAGAGAGAGAGAGAGAGAGAGAGAGAGAGAGAGAGAGAGAGAGAGAGAGAGATACACAGAGAAGAAGAAGTAGAAGAAGAAGAAGAGAGAAGAAGAAGAAAAGTAGAAGAAGAAGAAGAAGAAGAAGAAGAAGAAGTAGAAGTAGAAGAAGAAGAAGAAGAAGAAGAAGAAGAAGAGAGAGAAGAGAGAGAGAGAGAGAGAGAGAGAGAGAGAGAGAGAGAGAGAGAGAGAGAGAGAGGGGTGGGGGTGGGGGTGGGGGGGGTGGAGGAGTACGAATACGAGGAAAAACATGAAAGAAAGAAAGGAAAATAGAAGAAGAATAAGTCACTGACAAATCTAATCGATTTGAAGTTTGATAATGTGCTAGCTCTATTCTAAATAGCATCATGCTAAAATGCTAGAAAGTTGTCACTGTTGTAAATCCAACTTAGTGGCATTATATAAAACAAATTAAAAAACGGAAGGAGAGGAAGGAATGAAGAGGAGAAAGAGAAAGAAGGAAAGAAAGAAAGAAAGAAAGAACAAGTAAAAATAGGTGGAGGAACACACGCACACTCCCACACACACGCGCGCGCGCGCGCGCACGCACGCGCACGCACGCACACGCACGCGCGCGCACGCGCACGCGCACGCACACACGCACGCGCGCACGCACACACACACACACACACACATTTTCATCCCGTAGGATAAAAATGACGTCACTGGCAATAAACAATGACGCAAAACCAAGGGAATTACGTCACATGGCTGCAGCCTTCTTTGAGCTCTGGCGTCAAGATGGCCCTGTAGTAGCTAGTGGTGATGCTTTCTGCTGGGCAAGATGGTCCCTGTTCTGACTTATTACTCCCTGTGCTCTGCTTGTAGGCCCAAGCGTTCAAATCTTGACGGAGTACACTAGAGCGAAGGACAAAGCCAGAAGTTTGGAAAGGGAAAGGCCTTATAAGGATGCACTCTGCTCAGAAGAAACCAGCAGCACAGAAACGCAATCGCCATGCCTGCAACAAAGACAGACGTACGTCATTAGTTAGGCTATCTCATGGAATGAATATATTAAATTAATATCGTTTGTTACTTTCTGATCCCCATTATGTATCAAAGACAGTGTAGAATGTTCCCGCTCAATCAATTTATCTAGATTGTGTTTTCTGAATAATTCCAGCCCTTTTGAAGAGATTTTTTCACTGCATTTCATTGTTTTTAAACGTCTCCACGTGTAATTAAAGCATTCTTTAGTAGAAAACCTTGACATTTATTTCATTTAACAAAAAAGAATGCATTGAACACTACAAAGTGTCAATTTGAGGATTCATAAGAAACAAACCTAATTATTTTGCGATGCTTAATACGGCTCGTGCACCACCTCTACGCTCATAACTATTCATCAAACTGGTAAAACCAAATGAAAATCATAAAAGAAAGTTGCAAATCCTTTGTCAATGTTACACATCTCACATTTGTTTTAATGATTACTTGCACGTGTGGATATTTCAAGGTTCGTGTTTCCTGCCAGAACTTTCCTCATATTCATTATGTTCATTCATCAAAAATGACGAAGGAGAATCTTGGTTTAAATGGGTTTTTATTCACCAACAACACATACAATAATTTATACAAATATGGATAATAGCATCAACAAGCTTGAAGCTTATAATGTGCCTACTTTTACCGTTGTAATGCACATAATATGGCAGCTGGCAAATACAACACACAAGTACTGTCATGCTTAACATGAATACATTTAAACAAAATAAATCAGTTTCCAAGATCGACAAGGAAAATAAACAAGAAAACAAGGGTTAAAGTAGAAACTGACATTATTAACAAACAACTGAAATAATTAAATAAACATACAAGGCGTATTGAATGGTTTTAATCTTCTCCAAGGAGAATCTTCAAACAAAAGAGCTGTCATAAATGTTGCATTAAGGTTCTCATATAAGTTGTGAAAGTATTATGACCCTACTCATATTGTCATGGAAGACATCAAGCCCCAATCATAAGGCACAGGGACTCATACCATGACCACAGCATACAGCATAGTGTAGGACGTCTTTGTTGAAGCAAAGGCTTCATAACCCGTCGAACACGGCACAAACAAAGACAGTCTCAGACCTGCTGCTTGTCACTGTTATTGTACACAGAATGGCTAAACAAAAATGCATATAATCTTTTATTTTCCCATAAGTTTTAGCATGCTTCTCTTACTTCGGTCGCCACTGTTTATCTTGGTGACAAACACTGCTGTATTACTACGCCATTGATGTCGATTCTGGGGCGAGTTTCGCAAGGGCTAACGTTACGTAGCGTGAGCGCAAATCGGCAAAAACGGTACTAAGAAATACCTCTTTCGCCGACGTTCGCCAAAAACGTTTTGTGGCTGTCATCTAGCTAGCGAGCCACGAACTATTTGAAGGATCATGGGAAATATCACGTGACTAGCATGGAGTGAATACATTTCTTGTTTTTGACTGGTCCATTGATAGTTTGCTAAGTTTGGTTAAAATAATAAAAACAGTTCGACCAATCAGACAAGAGCTTGTAATATTCTTTCGCAAACGCTTTTCTAAAGTGTTTCTTAGGTCCCGTTTGGCGTGAGCGTTATTCGCTCGGCGACCGTTATCTAGAGAAACTCGCCCCAGGACAAACTGCAATGTTTCATAAAGCATGATATATAGTTAGATAACTTAAAAACAGTGATTTTATTTCTTATTTTTGTGTTGATGAGATACTTTTTGTAAAGGGCACTTAAGTCACTGTAAGCCGTACAATATCGAAAGGAGCTAAATGTGCAAAACAAAAATAGTGCTTACTTTAAATAGCGATTTACTCCCCCCTCCCCCCCCCCCCCCCCAACATTTTACTTAATTTTGGATTGTTAAGTATGCCTACTAAAATTCGAAACAATTTTTTAAAAGCACTTTATATAGGCCAGAAGCATACTTCATACTTGTATTCCTCCACTATCATAAAAAAGGCATAGTGTCTATTATGCTTGGCTTTACTAAAAATCCAGTTATTTTGACAGGCAAATTATGGAAGAATCAACCAATGCGGAAGGAACGCATCCCATTGGATCATTTAAGGTACTGTCTTAAACGGTCTCCCATCGGCGCATTTGTAACGTTGTGCAGGATTTTTTTGATTTTTTTTACACTGCATAAGAGTTCGAACCTTGGACTATCAGGGCTTTCAATCGTCCCGCAAAACAAGGGGCCCCAGGGACTCCTTCACTTACAGTATAGAGGGTCCTAGAGGAGGGATAGAGGGTCCCAGTGGCACTGCAAATGCTAAAAAGAATGTTTTTCTAGTGCATCCCTGGGACCCCCTGCACATTCTTTTAGAGGGTCCTTTAGAATTTTAGTACTTCATAGACCCCCAAATGGGGGTCCCTGGGAGCCCTGGGCTATAATATTGCAGCATCAGAAAGTATATATACATGTCACTTAAAGCACTCAAAATGTTTGGAAGCAAATGGTCCTTAACGTGTTTTTACGTGGGGTGATCCAAAAGTCTTGACAGTTGGCCTGCCATATTGCATCTGACAAGTGTACATAAAAAAGTAAGATGTCAAATAAAAGCTTGGCCTTTTCCCTATTTGCTTGCATACGCCTATGAATGATGTCACAATATTTCATCGCCTATGACGTCATTGAAAATATCATGTCATCAACTGTGGTTGAAAAACATGGATCCAAATCCTGAACAGCTGAGGTTTTATGTTTTTACAAACTTGGAGAGACTCCAATCAAAATTCATGCTGATTTGATTTCTGTGTACGGGGACCAGTGTACGTCACACATGACAGTTTGCAGATGGATTCAAAATTTCAAAGATGGAAAAGCTGACTTTAAAGATGAATACCGCTCTGGGCGTCCTTGTGATGCCAGGAACGAGCACAATATCCTGCTTGTAAAGAAAGCCGTTGAAGAGAACTAACATATTACAATTTGGGAGATAAGTGAAACACATGGGCTTTCATATGGTACAGTTGAACGGATCCTGCGTCAAGATCTTCAGCTAATAAAAATCGCTGCAAAATGGGTACCACACCTGTTGACAGATCAACAAAAGAAGCAGAGGGTTTTGTGTGCCAAGAAATTGCTGGAGATGTTTGAGCCAAATGGCCCAAAACGGCTGTGTGACGTAGTCACTGGAGATGAAACTTGGATCACATTTTATGGCATCCCAAGCAAGCGGTCGAATATGGCGTGGGTGAGTGCTGACCAGGAGAGACCAGTTGTACTTCGTCCATCTTTTCAGAGTCGGAAGAGGCTTTTCTCCATTTTTTTCAGCACCCAAGGCTCAGTAGCAGTCGACATACTTCCAGAGAAATGCACACTCACTGCCAGCTATTATGTTGGAACAGTTTTGCCCAAAGTGGCTGGGTCTGTCTGTGAGCAGCGCCCAACCGTTGGTACCAGCAAAACAATGCTCCTGCATGACAATGCCAGTGCTCACAAAGCCAAGGTCACCATGACCTATCTAGAAGAGCAATCTGTCCAAGTTCTTCCACATCCACCTTACAGTCCAGACTTGTCACCATGTGACTTTTGGTTGTTTCCACTTCTGAAGGAAAACCTCTCTGGCAAGAAGTTTTCAAGGATACAGGACTTGGGAAAAGCGGTGAAATCACAGCTGGACACCATACCTCTGCTGGAGTATCAAAATGCCTTTGTTTCTTGGCTGACCCGACTGCAACTTTGTGTGGAAAGAGGAGGAGAGTACTTCGAGGGACTGTAAAGAAATGGTAAGTTTCGAGCAATAAACACGGCCGTTAGAGACCAAGTGTCAAGACTTTTGGATCATCCCATGTAATAGTATATTAAGCTTGTGATGACATCATAATAGATTTTGTGTGTGTCACAACAATAATGGCGTAAAGAAAAGTGTGGAATACACGTGGAAATGTGCCACAAATTGTGAGCGTTTCTGTTCTTTGTGTACTTGTATGCTACAATATTATAAATAATAACACTATTGCAGGGAGCCAGGAGCTGTCTGAGATGGCGGAGCCCCCTCTCCGGGTGGGGTCGTTCATTCTGCAGAGGTTCGGGCGGGAGGACAAGAAGCCTCTGGTGGAACGGGACAAGGATGTCTCTGACGTTTTGGCCGATGTGAGTGTGTCGTCGACGCGTCGTCATTTGTATGGAAGTCAAACCTGGTCAAAAGAAGATTTCTTACCAGAAAGAATAAGAGGGAAAACGCGTGAAACCCGTGATTTTGACACGTGATCTGGTGGGTCTCTAAGAAACTGTTGAAGAGGAGGGTGGGCTTTACTGGTGAAACCTACTCAACCCTGCTTTATTGTCTGGACCAGCCTTGACATTAGGCCGTGTCCGACCAATTGACATAAGCTAGAACACCAAGGCTACATGAAAATGTTGTTATGTTCCGCACAGTTATGCGGGGATTGTCTTTTTGCCATGGCGAGCTCCTAGCATAACAACATCGGTCCAAAATCCTCCGAAGTCGGAGTGTGGCTGCCCACGTGGCTGGGGTAATCAAAAACGGTCACGCACGTAATGTTCTCACCCCTAGCTGGTGCGTTTGTACCACAGTGTTCAAGTGCTTCGACTGTTGGGATGATCCCTGGAGTCTTTAAGCCAGGGAACGCCGACAACAACATTGTCTGGATACAAAAAAAATCCAGGGAAAGTGTTTACTGTAAGATTTGAAATCAAGGGGAAAAGCGAGAAGATAATAAAATAGCAAAGAATGTCGTTTTCATTTATATAAAGCTGTGTGCGTGTTAATTGATGATTAATAGGCTTGTGTTGTTTCTTTCTTGTCAAGTGAGGGACTGACCTATTTTGTTGTTGGTCCTTTGTTCATGGCATGGGTGTGTAGGATAGAAGGAATTTGGTTGGGTGCGTGAAAGAAAGAGAAAGTTAGGGAGGAAGAATGGCTGAATGTAAGGGATGGGGGTGGGGGCAATAGTTTTCTACTGTGACTAATCTCACTAACAGGTTATAACAACAGATTATTACTTGTGCCTCCATACGGGGAGCTGGACGACCCCGCCCCCTCCACGAGTCTCTCCCCGTGGGGATACCGGGGGTCTTTCGTAAAATAGTTCCCCCACCTTCTGGAAGTTCTGTGCTTGTAGCTTCCTCTAATCTGCCACTCTCTTTGACTCTGCCTTTACCCTTTGCTTTCTATCATCTGTCTTTCTGACCATTTTCCTGCCCTTTTTTTTTTCTTCCAACAAAAAAAATCTTCCAAATGACGTTTCTCCTTTGAGCTCCTCCGACATCGGAATGTGTCGGCTGTGCGCAGCGGGGACACCAGTGAAAACTGAAAACCGGACACATACGTACGTACCTTACCCATTATGGCCATGTGGCCTGGGAACGCAGAAGAAGAAGAAGAAGTACTGCCCCTTTCATCACTCTATCCTTACTCTCCTTGCTTGGTCCCTGTTTGGTCAGGTTCTCAAACGGTACGATTTGCTCTTACTGATGGAGGCCCGAACGGGTGCGGAAACCAACATCGACAGACTGATCAAACGCCTCAACACGTGAGTTTTAGGATATCTGGTATTTAGCGCTCCACCTCCCCCAAGCCCCAACCCCCAGCCCTTCAAATCTTAACGACAAAATCTCCCTCGAGCGCCGTGGCTTTTAGTTTAGTCCCTAATCCCCTGAAGACGGAGTGTGGCTGCGTACGCTTGGCGGGGTAATGAAAAAAGGTAACGCACGTAATGTTCTCATCCCTAGCTGATATGTGCATCTTAGTGTGTTCAAGTACTTCGGCTGTTGGGATGATCCCTGGAGTCTTTTAGCCAGGGCTCGTCATTCATTCATTTATTCCCAAACGGTTCAAAAGTATGCTATATTTTCCCCCGGTTTACAATTTTGGGAAGAAACCGAAGCTTGCGGTTTTCCATCACGATATCAGGCCATTCATTTTTCAATTTGAAAATGTTCACTGAGAAGCAATGTTCTGTCATTCTCTGGAAATGGATAGGGTTAGGATCAGCCTATGATTAATACAACTGGAAGAAGCAGAATTTGAGATTGAGGATCGTAAGCATGTCGCAATCGTAAGATGTGGTCGATAGACATAAATTTGCGTTTAGTTTAGTTAGGTTATTAGTTCAATACAGGTTATTTACTTTAAACAAAATTGTATCTTGATATTTTTTTGAAGTTCAATTTTAATGTATTTCTTAAATTCCACGTAGTTTACTCATATTTTCTTTTGTACTTTACTTTTATTCACTTTCTTACATATTATTTATGTGATAATTCATCAGTTAATTACTTTATGTTTTTGTCTGACTGCTTAATTGATTGATTGACAGACTGACTGATCGGTTGATACATTTATGGACTGGTGAATTAATGGACCGGTTGATTGATCGGTAGATTGATTGACTAATTGATTGACTGGTTGATTAATTAATTGATTGATTGGTTGACTCATTAATCCATTAATTTCATTAGTTCGTTCATTTATCCATTCATTCATGCATCCATGTATTCTTCAATCCATCCATCCATTCATTCATTCATTCGTTCATTCATCCATCCATCCATCCACCCACCCGTCCATCCATCCACCCACCCACCCACCCATCCACCCATCCACCCACCCATCCATCCACCCACCAATCCACCCACCCATCCACCCACCCACCCACCCATCCATCCACCCACCATCCATCCATCCACCCACCCACCCACCCATCCATCCACCCACCCATCCAACCAACCACCCATCCATCCATCCATCCATCCATCCATTTTGTTTGTTCACAGAGTGGACAGAGAAAACCCGTTCGACTTTGAGGAGAGCCAGGCCCTGTGCCAGACCCACGGTGTGAAGGAGCACTACTGTTTCTTCTACAGGTAGCGTCTCCAGCTCGTGCGTGTCAAACAAGATTTTTTTTAAAGGGCTTTGTCTAGGGATGCACTGCCCTCGCCTGTCGTTTTGGGGGGCAGTTGGATGCGTTCTGGTTTCTGAGTGGGTGTCTTTTGCCGGTGGGCTCTGCAGTCATGAAAAACGGACTGGTACACCCATGGGGACATTTCGCGAGGACTCTTTTGTATCGTATCCGATGGTCACCAAGCCGGGAGTAGCCATGCGCCTTGTATGCTTAATGGAATGTTCCGTGTGTGCCTGCTCCCCAGTAACACAACACAGACTTCCGAGGCTGGGGCAGGGCTGCTCTCGCGTTGATAGGACGGGCGTGGCTGGTGCATCTCTGGGTTCCATCAGCACCTTCGGGTGTTTCTATTTCATTTCCTGATTTCAGGAATGAAAGGTGGACCCAGAACGGATTAGTTTTTGCAAGAAACACGTCGAGATCACGAGAAAGACAGCCTTTTCAAGGATCGGAACACTCACTTTGCTCTGGTTTCTTAGAAATTAAACCGTCAAAACGGCGATTCCTCCTTGGCGGAGATGCCGGAGAGTAACCATTTTGGATGGGGTGGGTGGAGGACACTCATTGTGGTTGAAGCGTTTTCTTTCTTTGTAGTGCAGTAAAAAAATTAATTGAGCTGTTTCCTTTGTTGTGAGCGAAACTCCTTTAGATAATCTGAATAAAATGTATTAAAGTTTATAGTGGAGGAATGGAGAATGGAGTTTTACGTCCTCTTGGTCTGAATCAGACACATATGGGACATTTGTAAATACAAATATGGTGGGAACAATACTGGAGGCAATGCCCGGAGGTAGTACGAAACCAGTAAAGTCCCAAATTTTTAAAATTAATACAGATAGCTGTAGCGGTGACCACGCCTCGGTTAAACCTCATCGGCTATGGCACCGCCACAAGTTAAAGTTTATAGTATGTGTCAAGATCTACCAAATAGCAAGCCATATCAACGCTATCCTTGTGAATCAGATTTGAATATTACAGAGACGCTGATTATTTCAAAGGAAATCGGAGGATTTCAACCAAAGTAGATTTAGTGAAAAGGTGTCACCTAGGGAGTTTCTTTTGTAAAATATTACACTACTGGACATTACCATATCGATGCAGGAATGTTTTCTTAACAAATAAGAAAAGAAAAACAAACTCACAATAACCCAAGAGTCGAAAATCATCTCCCTTGACTTTCATCAGCATCTGGGAGTAGAGTTTATATGGCTCCGCCGTCTTGTTTAATGTGCTGTCCCATCTTCTGGGCCGCACAGTGGCGTTGCCCCCACGCCGCTCATTCCGAGTCCCAACTCGCAGCCTCACCCTGGTTTGTGTCAGAATCCGGCAGAATCCGAAAACCAGCAGTCCGCAGGGAGTATTGTCTATGTTAGGTCATCAGGAGGCAACCAACAGAGGAGACACTGCACTGCTGCTGAGTCTCTTCGGTGGAGTTCCAGTGGAGCCTGTTCGGAGCCAAGCTACGCAGGACACCACCCACTACGCCCCCCCCCCCCCCCCCCTGCAGGCTACAATAATGTTTTAGTTGTGGATCCAGCGTGAGTGAGGTCCTCCTCCCAAGGTACCACCACGTTTGTACGGCAACGCCCCAGGGCAGTGGATGGATGCCTCGTGCCTCCATACGGGGAGCTGGACGCCCCCGCCCCCTCCACGAGTCTCACTGTGGGGATAATGGGATGGTGGTGTCTTTCGTACAAATAGTTCCCCCACCTTCTGGTAGTTCTGTGTTTGTAGCTTCCTCTAATCTGTCACTCTCTTGTATCTGCCTTTTCCCTTTACTTTCTGTCATCTAATAGTTTTCTAGCTTATTGGCCCGTTCTTCTTTTTCTTAAAAAAAAAATCTTCAAAATATTTTTTTCTTTTGAGCTCCTCGGAGTGGGGAGACCGGTGAAAACTGAACAAGCGGACACGCACGTACATCACGCATTGTGACCACGAGGCATGATAATGAAGAAGAAGAAGAAGAAGAAGAAGAAGAAGAAGAAGAAGAGGACGACGAGACTCGTGTTCATTCGTGAACCCTTTAGCCAGAATGAAAACGCTGACCCACGTTGCTGGTTGCGTGCAGACTGAACAAGCTGAGTGTGGTGGACGTGCACCACTATGGCCAGGATCCCTTCAAACAGGGAGGCTGGGCACGATCCTCCAACGCCTCCACCTCCGACGCCCGATCCCCCTACGTCCCTCCAGCCGCCACCACCACCACGCCTCCTCCTCCTCCTCCCGTCCTGAGATCCCCTAAGGTCACGAACCCCTCCCCCTCTGCCCAGTCGCCCCGGGGCTCGCTGAAGGAGGTGTCGTACAACTTCGGGCGAAAGAGGTTCTCCCTGGACGACCCGCTGCAACCACCTGGGTTTTCTTCCCACAGCGCGGTGCAGGGCGGGCCCTCCACGATCAACCAGAGCATTCTCAAGACGTCCGCCTCGGAAGGTGAGAACGCCCTCAAATCCAAAAGGCACGTTATGGTCCGAACCCCGCTGAAAGAGAACCAAAGTGCCACGGCCGAAAAGAACACGGCATTCATGGACCGTGGATTTGATCAGTTCTCCGTCCCCAAGCAGGCGGGCTTTGTGTCAAGCGCTCACAGAGAAGGGACTGGTAAACGAGTGCAGAGCGTGGATGAGAAGGAGGAAGAAGAGGAGGAGGAGGAGGAGGAGGAGGAGTGGGTGCACCACGACATCGGCCTGAGGAAGTCGGCGCCCAGCTTTAATTTTCTGGACCAGCTGGCGCTAGGTCAGACCGTGCAGGGTGCGCAAACCTCGGACGCCATTCAGGAGGAGAGCAGCGGCAGCATCGACAGCGTCACCGACATCGTCACCAAAGGAAAGCTGTCCAGCCAGATCGTGTCCCCGGCAGTGGGCTCTCCCACCACCTCCTCTGGCCAGCAGCCCTGGGCCACCTCGCCGTACGATGATCTGGGAGAAGACGGGAACATGGAGGACGCCAACGTGCCCTTCCGCATCCACCGCTTCCCGTCCTACACGGCGGCCATGCTGCAGAAACAGCTGGAGAACAGAATGAGCCTCAGCTCTCAAGGAAACAGAATGAGCCTCAGTACGGAGGGAAACAAAATGAGCTTCAGCACGCAGGGGAACCGAATGAACCAGAACTCCCAGGGATACGGAACGACCCAGTCACCTGGGCCGTCCAGAACCCCGGAGAGAGACAGCGACAGCATGATGGTGGCTAATCTCACCAGCGACAGATCCGCGGCTGACAATCCCTCCACTTTCGTAGAGCCCATCCTCTTCTCCTTCTCCAAGTTGTCCCCTGAGAGGTGTGAGACCTGCGGCTGCTCCCGCCGGGGCTCCTGTCAGTCCAACTCCGCGGAAAACGACCAGGTGATGCCCCAGTTGCCGGTGAGTCCGGGCCAGTGTCAAGATCAGGTCGACACAGGCTATGCGTCACCCAGGCAAGTAGAGCCCAGTGAGTATCAGCAGAGCAGCGATAAAAGTAACGCTCTGGTGGTGATGGGGCAAAGAGAAAACCTTGCCCTGTCCCTAGACAGCATAAAAAGTAATGACGAGGGAGAGGAAGGCGACACGGCCAACAACGCCTCCATCACCTCCGTCAGCAACAACTTGCGCACCAAGCCTTGCCTGGACCTCCTGAACCGAAACCAGCAGAACAACCCGCGCAAACAGTCCACCGCCGAGGAAGAAAGCATCATCGAAGACGATGAAAGCACCACCATGGAGGATGAATGCAGCATCGTGGAGGACGACGTCGAAAGCACCGTGGTTGAAGACGATGTCTCAGAGGTAGGCAGTAACAAGGCCGGTAAAAGTAAAAGCCGAAGTAGGAGCGGAAGCCTGGGCAGCGACGAGTCCAAGGGGTCCATTCGGTTCAGCCGAAAGGTCAGCATGATGTACACCCCGAACCGCTTCCAGAGCCTGTCCATCAGGGAGACCCACGCCCCGCCCAGCAGTCTGACCTCTCTGCTCTGCTGCTGCTGCTGCGGAAGCAGCACTAATATCTACAGGAAGGAATTCAAAATGAAGATGAAAGGGGCTGAGCGCAGCTCGGAAGATGCGAACTCTAAGGAAAATAGAAAGGATTCCCAAGATGAAAGCGCTTCAACCAGTGGTGCTAGCGAAAAGAATCAAAACGCCTGTTCCATGCACCACTGCTTCTATGACAATTCCATGCACAAATGTATGTGTGACCATTTCCCGGCCAGGTTCGAGGCCGATTCGGCCAACGTCGCTTTCACGAAAAGGAAGTCCCCACATCAGAGCTGCACCTCCGTGGATTCCTTAAGTGACGATCAAGTCGGTTGTGAAAAACTTTGTTCTTTCGACGTAAACTCTACAACAGATAATAAAAGCTTGGTGATCAGTGTAGAAAAGGGAGCAAGATTGTGCCCCATGAAAGGCCACTTGATTGATAATCTCACTTGGATTGGATATGATCAGAACTCTTCTTGGCCCCTTGATAACTGTGATTCGGTTAGTCAGACCATACAGTCTCGTGAAGAAGAATACAAGCGCAGAGTTGACAAGACAGAAACGACCATCAAGAAGCGTGCAACCCGAAACATGGAAGACAGGGATGAAAGAAGCTTTTTCTCAGGTTGTTCAACAAAACAGTCACCAGCAGTTCCGACCCAGCACAGCGACTCATTCTGTGAGAAGACGGCACACAGCTCAGAACTGTTGACTAAACACAGCTCCGATGACCTGACTGGGGAAACATCCATGAAGAACGTTCCAGAGCTGGAGTCAGCTTACAGCACAGGTTCTCCTCCTCTTACTCAGCCTGATGAAGACCCAGGGTGTAACAACTCAAAAGCAACACATTCTTTTTGGTGTACCTACAAGAGCCAGGATGCCACACTCGCACAGAAATCCGTCGTATCCGGTCAATCGCACCGTGAAATCAAATCGACAGAAAACTCAATACTGGTTTCTGGTGATCAGGAAGACAACCCAGGGCCTGTTATTCACCATCCGGAAGAAGCAAAACCATGTGACAGAAAAGACCTGAAAAACACGGACCGGAAAGGTTACGATGACTCAGACTGCGGAAGAAGAAAGATCCAAGCTGATAGAAACGCGTGTAGTGGGAAGGAAACTTTCCGCGGCTGTTGCTGCAATGAGGAGAGGAAACGCGCAAATGACAGAAAAGATTCCCATGTTAAGCCTACGTCACTCGTTTATCGTTGTACTACTGATGAGCATATGAACAAAACCGATAGAGAAGAATCGCGCGTAAAGCCCCAATCACACGTTAACCGATGTAACGACGGGAAAAGTAACATAGCTGACAGAAAAGAACCCCGTGTTAAGCCTCCGTCACACATTCTTCGCTGCACTACTGACAAACATGGCACCCAAACCGATAGAGAAGAATCACACGTCAAGCCTCCCTCACGCGTAACGTCGGACGAACTTCAAGAAGAAAAAGAGGACAGGAGAGACCACGAGGCGGGTGGGTGTGGTGGCCGTGGCAACTGTAACAGCAATGCTGACAACAAGGACAGGAGGACGGCGTCCCGGAGGAAGGACAACCAGGACTTGGCCAGCGTGTTCTGCCGGGAGCCCTTCGCTGTCCTCTTCCTCTCCCCGACCACAGGTAAACGGTTGTTTGCGCAAAGTCGCCATTTCAAATCAATACCATGTAAACTATGGCTTAGACACCCTCTTGACTTTTTATGATTCTCAATCTCGATGTCTGGTTCTTTCAGTTTCATGACAATAACCCACCCACCCACCCACACCTGCCCGTGGTCTTTTGTATAAATAGTTCCCCCAAATTCTGGAAGTTCTGTGCTTGTAACTTCCTCTAATCTGTCCCTCTCTTTGACTCTGCCTTTTCTCTTTGATTACTGTCATCTACTATCTTTCTGCCTTACCGGTCCATTCTCCTGCCTTTTTTGTTTGTTCAAGAAACACTTTCAAAAAGATTTCCCCCAACCAAAGTCGGACTTGCTGGGCCTAACTATTTCTTAGTTAGGCGCATAACGGCAGCATGCCGCATCTGCGCTCATAATTGACAATAAACTGTCTGTGCGATCGAAGGATAAGAAGAATGACGATCACCCTAGGCTGATCCTACCTCTATCCCTTTCCCTAAAGATGGCAGAATGCTGCTTCTCAGAGAAAGTATTCAATGCAAAAATTTGAGGGGTGTGTGTGTGTGTGTGTGTGTGTGTGTGAGTGTGTGTGTGTGTGTGTGTGTGTGTGTGTGTGTGTGTGTGTGTGTGTGTGTGTGTAGGGGGGGTATTAAAGTACAGGATAACTGGATCATTATGCCATTCTTGGGAAAGCGATAGGGTTAGGTTCAGCCTAGGTTTATTTTGTCACGAAACTGGAAGTACCAGACTTTGAGATCGAGAGTCGTAAACATGAGGGGGTTATCTAAATTACAACGTGGCCTCTCTCTCTCTCTCTCTCTCTCTCTCTCTCTCTCTCTCTCTCTCTCTCTCTCTCTCTCTCCCTCTCTCTCTCTCTTCTCTCTCTCTCTCTCTTTTTCTCTTATTCCTACTAAAAAAACTTACACCCTTCATAGATATAGACGCACGCACGATGTTTTTTTATGCCCACTGTCTCTCCCACATTAATAATTACGCATCTGTAGTCTGGGACTCTGCTGCTAATTGTCACCTATTAAAACTCAATGAGAGACTTAGTGCGATTTTTTTCACGCCAGAGGGCATGACGCTCGTGTGGGGCTAATCCTCTCTATATTCTTAGTTGGGGATAAAGAAAATGAGAGAGAGAGAGTGAGTAGTCCTACCATCTCTCTCTCTCTTACTACGCCCAAGTAAGAAAATCGCGTGATAAGCCCCTAGTGCATTGACTGCCCTCTGGCGTGAAAAATATCGCCATAGGTCGACCATTCTATGCACAAAAGGGGAGCTAAAATAATCCTTCCTGATCCTGAACTCAGTACAGCAGAAAAACAAGCCCAGTTAAACATACTTCCACTGCAATCACAGCTTAGCTATAATAAAGCCATTCTCATGTACAAAGTACACTATGACTTAGCTCCACAATACCTGAAAAATCTACTTACACAAGCCTCACATCGCTATGGTTCAAGTAACTATATTCTACCACACACAAGAATAGATCAATTCAAGTCAAGTTTTACTTTCTCGGGTTCCTTCATATGGAATTCCCTTCAGTCCGACATTAGATTATGCTCCTCTATCTCAACCTTCAAAACGAGTCTCCGAGAGACACTTACATTCAACCCTCCATGATTTAAAAAAATTAAAAAAAATTATTGATTTTTTGTTTTCTCTTCATATATCCCGATACGCTATATTGCTAATTACGATGTCATGTATTCACATCACTGTGTTTGTTTACTATTCTCCAACAATGTGCTAAAATCAATGTTTAAATTGTCCGCACTTTATTGCTAATTGCTACCGGTTTCATACCATAGGCTGCATTAGTTTGCCCTGTTCTAAAATGTATAGTTCTTTTATACGTGCTTCAACATATCTCTGTGCGTATGTGCATGTATTCTTGCGTGTGCCGCGCGCACGTGCAGGTGTGTGCGTGTATGGTTACACACACGTATGCCCGCACAAGTATTAACAATTATACCTGTGCGTACGTAATTCTATAAATTCGTATTTCAACCTGTCTTTATCATAATACCTGCTTTGCTACCTTTATGTTCAATTATGTATGTGTTTGTATTCTATGTTCGTATAATACATATTATGTACAAAGGTGCTACCTTTATGTTCAAATCTGTATGTGTAATATCATGCCTTGCCATGTTTGTATTCTATGTTCGTGTATGTACCAAGGACAGATTGGAAGACTAGGCGTTGCCTAAAATCTTTATCCTTGAAAAATAAAGTTCAAGTTTTCAAGTTTTCTCTCTCTCTGTCTCTTTCCCCACTCTCTATTTCTTAATTTCTTCCATCTGCCCTCCCTCATTGTCTATCGGACATGAACACACACACACACACACACACGCGGAGCACGCATGCACGCACGCACGCACGCACGCACGCACGCACACACACACACGCACACACACACATACACACACACACACACACACACACACACACACACATAGACAACATGGTGCTTTAATTTATGCCTGTATGGAAAATGTGTGTGTGTGACGTGTTGTGGATGACTGACATCAGACGTGACGTCATTCGCCGTCATCGCCATTCACACGGACCCCATCGGCGACGCCCGGAAGGAGGCGTCGGCCATTCAACGCATACATGACGTCACTTCCTCTAAGTGGCACGTGGAGGTTGGTCTTGCTCTTCTCTCTCTCTCTCTCTCTCTCTCTCTCTCTCTCTCTCTCTCTCTCTCTCTCTCTCTCTCTCTCTCTCTCTCTCTCTCTCTCTCTCTCTCTCTCTCTCTCTCTCTCTCTCTGTGTGTGTGTGTGTGTGTGTGTGTGTGTGTGTGTGTGTGAGAGAGAGAGAGAGAGAGAGAGAGAGAGAGAGAGAGAGAGAGAGAGAGAGAGAGAGAGAGAAGGTGATGGTGGGGAGAAAGACATAATTATATTCAGAGACAGAATAGTAGTAGTTGTAGTAGTAGTAGGCCTAGTAGTAGTAGTAGTAGTAGCAGTAGTTGTTGTTATCGCTGTTGTAGTAATAGTATTTGATATTTGGTACGTTATAGCCACAGAGGCGTCTCTGTAAAAATCGGGTTGCTCCCACCTGGAGAGCGCAGTAGTAGCAGCAGCAGTAGTAGTAGAAGTAGGAGCAACAGCAGTAGTAGTAATGGTAGTAGGCCTAGTAGTAGAAGTAGTAGTAGTAGTAGTAGTAGTAGTAGTAGTAGTAGTAGTAGTAGTAGTAGTAGTAGTAGTAGTAGTAGTAGTAGTAGTAGTAGTAGTAGTAGTAGTAGCAGCAGCAGCAGCAGTAGTAGTAGTAGTCATGGTAGTAGTCATGGTAGTAGCAGCAGCAGTAGTAATCATGGTAGTAGTATGTAGTAGTAGTGGTAGTAGTAGTAGTAGTAGTAGTAGGTAGTAGTAGTAGTAGGTAGTAGTAGTAGTAGTAGCAGCAGCAGTAGCAGTAGCCTAGTAGAGTACAGTTTGGAACTATTTTTTTTCAAGCTTTGGATCTCCTCCTCCTTTTCCTCCTCCTCTTCAAAATCATCATCATCATCATCATCATTATTATCACCACCACTACTACTTCTACTACTACATCATGTAGCACATGTTTTATTGATTTATTTATTTATTTAGAGCATTAATATTATGTATATTATATTACTACTGCATGTATATTATTACTACTACCACTGTTACAAATTTAACGCACGCACACATTTCTCCCCCAGGACATTTTGATCACGGGCAATTTCATGATGGTGGAGAGCGCCAGGGGTCTTTCTCACTGGAGGGGGCTGGAAATCAAATCGGACCGCCGGTTCCTGGATAACCAGTATTCCAACACCCCCTCCCCCTTGTGTGCCAGACAGCGAAACTACGACAGGTTCGTTTGCAAACACTAACACACGGGTGCAACCTTTCCTGCTATACAAGGATTTTCCTGTTTTGGAATTTTACCACAAAAGGAAGTTCCTGTTTTGGTAATTTGTCAAACAAGATCTTTGTGTGTCTACTGTATTTTTCAAGCACTTTGAAATAAGCATTTGTATAAACTGTGGAAAAAGCAAACTGAAATACCTTCATAAATCATTTTTTGTTTCAGCTGCAGCGGGGCACTACCCCTGGACCCCCGTCTTTTAGGTTTTTTTCATTTTGTGTAGTTGCACCCTTGTTATTATTTATTTAAAAAAACATTTCCCCCCTCGTTGTCATCGTCGGCGTGGTCCTTGTTTCTTTGCCGCTATTATCCTGGAAGCATACTTGTGTTACCACATACCGCTAGTCCCACACTGTCATTTTGCATCCATGGTACAAGGTTTCAAGGTTTATTTCCGAAAGCCCCTTGGGGGTACATGGAAGCCTCCCGGATGAAAATTCGTTTAACGTCCTCCGGTCTGAAACAGACACATATGGGACATATTAGTACATATAAAGATGGTGGGAACGATCCTGGAGGCAATGCCCGGCGGCAGTGCAACTCCAGGAAAGTCCCGAATTTGTAGCGATACAGATGTATGTATTTAATACGTTTTTTGGAACCTCCCTTATAAGATCTCCCATTATAAGACTCCCTCGAACATAAGACCTGGTTCTCTGAGACATTGCCCTTTGTAAGTATTAAAATGACCTCCCTTATAAGACCCCTCCCTT
>CM065703.1:5670637-5680637 GCA_017654935.2 Phymorhynchus buccinoides | reverse complement strand
CGGACACTGTTATCCTTCTTTCTTCCACTTATTTAGGGTTTTCCGTACGGAACTTACGCGTCTAATGTGAACTCGGCCTAAGTGTTCAGACGCTTCTGCTGTTGGGATGATCCCCGGAGTGTTTTAGCCAGAATACGTCAACAACAACAACAACGACAACATTGCACGTGCGTGTATATGCAAAACAGCCACACACACACACAAAACACCCAACAAAACAGTCTGTATAAAAGAACAGAGTAAACAGTCTGTATAGAAAAGAAAAGAAAAATTGCACGTGCGTGTATATGCAAAACAGCCAAGACTCGCTGGCAGAAGCACGTGCGCACCAGCGTGGGCGTGATGATCGGCCAGGTGCAGTTGGCCTCCGCGGCCTCTGTGGCCGGCCTCAAGGACCAGGCCATTCGGGCCTCCCGCTCCAAAGGGGGCGGGGGGGTGCAGCCCTCCTGTTTCTCCGGCCACTTCACCCTGGAGATGTTCGGGGAGGGAGAGAGCGGGAGGAGGAAGAAAGAGGTGAGAGAGAGAGAGAGGGGGGGGAGAGAGAGAGAGAGAGTGTGTGTGTGTTTGTAGTATTGGTATTTAGTGTATTCTAAGTCACAGAGACTTATGTCTGTGAAATTCTGGCTGCTCTTCCCCGGAGAGCGCATCGGGGGGGGGGGGGGGGGGGTGAGGGAGGGGGGGGGGGCAGGGTGAGGGGGGGGGGGGGGCAGGGTGAGGAGGGGGGGGGGGGCACACTTGGAAAACTTAGCTATCAATTTGGCCATACCAGGCAGCGGGATTTCTCCCTGCTCTTACCGACTTTCAACTGCCGTGGGATTTCTACGTCCGTACAGCGCACGGGTCAGACTAGCTTTAAGTCCCCATCCGAAGGAGTCGACGTTCAGTTCGATTTTCCTGTCGAACTATAAAGAAAGGACGAGACCGGGATTCGAACCAGTGTCACTCACGTTGCAGTCACGCATTACATTTGGCAGGCGAACGTCTTAACCACTCTTCCACCTGTGTGTGTGTGTGTGTGCGCGTGCGCGCGTGCGCGCGCGCGCGCGTGCGTGTGTGTGTGTGTGTGTGTGTGTGTGTGTGTGTGTGTGTGTGTGTGTGTGTGAATAGGTGTGGTGTCTCTGTCTGTCTGTCTGTCTGTCTGCCTGTCTGTTTGTCTGTCTCTGTCTGTATGTGTATGTGTGTGTCATTATTTTCCCCTGTCTGTTTCTCTGTCTGTATGTGTATGTGTGTGTCATTATTTTTCCCCTCTTGGGATGTCTAGGGAAAGACCCAAGAAATATGATCACAATACATTCTGGGACTCTCTTCTGAGGCATATAAGTCCGTAAGGCGAGAGCCTGTGGCTTTGTCTGGAGATGCACTGGCCTCGCCTGTCCTTGGTGGGGGCTGTTGGATGCGTGCTGCTTTCTGAGCGGGGTGTCTTTTGCCGGTGGGCTCTGCAGTCATGAAAAACGGGCTGGTACACTCATGGCCGGGACATTTCGCAAGGACTCCTCTGCATCGTATCCGATGGTCACCAAGCCGGGAGCAGCTATGCGCCTTTGTATGCTTAATGGATGGAGTGTCCCGTGTGTGCCTGCTCCCCAGTAACACAACACAGACTTCCGGGTCTAGAGCAGGGCTGCTCTCGTGTTGATAGGGCAGGCGTGGGCGGTGCGTCTCTGGGACCCATCAGCACCTTCGAGTGTTACATCTTTTTCATTCATTCTACCCTATTCTGCTCCTTTCCACACTGCTTCTCATACCTGTCCATTCTAATAATATTTCTATTTCTCTTCTATTCTATCTTATTCCTTTATATTCTATTCTGCACCATCCTATTGTATTCTGCATCATCCTATTCTATTCTGCATCATCCTATTGTATTCTGCATCATCCTATTCTATTCTGCATCATCCTATTGTATTCTGCATCATCCTATTCTATTCTGCATCATCCTATTGTATTCTGCATCATCCTATTCTATTCTGCATCATCCTATTCTATTCTGCATCATCCTATTGTATTCTGCATCATCCTATTGTATTCTGCATCATCCTATTGTATTCTGCATCATCCTATTCTATTCTGCATCATCCTATTCTATTCTGCATCATCCTATTGTATTCTGCATCATCCTATTCTATTCTGCATCATCCTATTCTATTCTGCATCATCCTATTCTATTCTGCATCATCCTATTCTATTCTGCATCATCCTATTCTATTCTGCATCATCCTATTGTATTCTGCATCATCCTATTCTATTCTGCATCATCCTATTCTATTCTGCATCATCCTATTCTATTCTGCATCATCCTATTCTATTCTGCATCATCCTATTCTATTCTGCACCATCCTATTCTATTCTGCATCATCCTATTCTATTCTGCATCATCAACATTCTGCACCATCCTAATTCTATTGAATCTGCAGGCCTATTTTATTCTGCACCATCCTATTCTATTCTGCACCATCCTATCCTATTCTGCATATTCTATTTATTCTCACGTTCCTATTCTATTCTCAGTGGCCTATTCTATTCTGCAAGCATCCTATTCTATTCTGCAGGATCCTATAAACTTCTGGGATTCCTATTCCATCCTATGCTATTCTGCACCACCTATTCAATTCTGCATGGATATTCTATTCTGCACCATCCTATTAAAACGCTGCAAAATCCTTTATAACTGCATCATTTTTAACCTTTTCTATTTCAACATTCTGCTCCTAATTCTATTGAATCTGTAGGCCTACCGTTTTAATCTATTCCATCCTATTACTCCCTCTTCTAATCTATCCTTCCATATTCTATTTTTCTCCGTTCTATTCTATTCTCAGTGGCGTAGGAACGTTTCCAAGCCGGGGGGAGGGGAGGGGCAGGGGGCTTGCCTCCCACCGGCTGATGATAATCTGGGGGGTGCAAGCGCACAGACAAGGTGGAAGGATAGGTTAAGTTGAACGTCGTAGTAAAACGCTGCAAAAACACTTTATAACTGATGTTTTTAACCATAATCATAACCAACAATAAATGTCTATGAATCAAAGAAAACATGATGTGAATTGAAAGGAGACAACAGAAAGACAGCAATACACCCATGTTTGGGGGCGGATCAGCCAGTCATGGAAGAGGGGAGGGGGGTAGGGGGGGGTGGTCAGTTGGGGACATGTCTGCCCCCCTCTAGGGGGCTTGCCTCCCAGAAGCTGATGATAATCTGAATGTAGAAAGATGCACTCAAGACGCCCCTCCCCCCTGGTTTTAAATTAAATCTCTCTCTCTCTCCATCTCTCTCTCTCTCAGTCTATTCTCTTTTCCTTCTTCCTTGTATCTCTATTCTCTTTCTATCCTATCTCTATTCCATTCTATTTCTCCCCTTTCTCTTCCCGATCCTCTTCCATTCTATTGTCTACGACACCCTCTCTTGTTCTCTTTCTCTTCTATTTTCGCATATCTGGTTCGATTTTTATACGTATATATTTTTCCGTCTTATTTCTCCCGATTCCACCATAGTCTAAGACATGTCTGCCCCCCGTCCTCTTTCTCGGATGCAGATTTCTCTAGAGTACTTTAATATAGAAATAAAGGTACTCTCCCATTTCAATTCTGTTCCTACGCCCGATTCCACCATTTCTATTATTTTCCAGTCTATTCTATTTTCCTTCTTCCTTGTATTCTATTCTATTTCTATCCTATTTTATTCCATTCTATTTCTCCCCTTTCTGTTCCCGATCCTGTTCCATTCTATTGTCTACGACACCCTAGTTTGTTCTCTTTCTATTCTATTTTCCAATATCTTTTCCAGTCCACTCTATCCTTTTCCGTCTTATTTCTCCCGATTCCACCATAGTCTATTATTTTCCACGCCGTCCTATTTCTCTATCACATTTCTCTATCTTTTTTTCAAATCATATTCCCATTTCAATTCTGTTTCTCCCGATTCCACCATAGTCTATTATTTTCCACGCCGTCCTATTTCTCTATCACATTTCTCTATCTTTTTTTCAAATCATATTCCCATTTCAATTCTGTTTCTCCCGATTCCACCATAGTCTATTATTTTCCACGCCGTCCTATTTCTCTAGGAATTAGGTATTAGGTACTTTATAGTCACAGAGGCGTCTCTGTGAAATTCGGGTTGCTCCCACCTGGAGAGCGCGTCGCAGCCAGAGGCGCGCCACCCAATTTTTTTTTTTTTTTGCATGCGATTTTTGTCTGATGAGGGAGGGGGGGGGGGGGGGGGGTAAATGTTGACCAAATGACAACTTTTTCGTTGCCACTGGGTTTAACGTATGCTAAGTGCATGGGCACACGGGACCTCGGTTTATCGTCTCATCCGAAAGACTCCACGTTCAGACCGTTAAGGCCTAGTGCAGAATGAGAGGAAAAAATCCCCTGTACCCAGGTTCGAACTCGGGTTTACTTGACACGAAGCGAACGCGATACCACTGTGCCACTCTACACCACTCCATCACATTTCTCTTTCTTTTTTGCTAATCATATTATTCCCATTGCAATTCTGTTCTGTTCTATTTATTGTTCCCCTCCCCTACGCATCCTCTTCTTCTCTGTTCCTGTTCAATCTCTGTTCTATTTTATTACCGTAGTATCTATTTCCATCCTATTCTTCTTCCTACTGTATTCCTTACCCTATTCCGTTCTATTCTTCTCGATCCATTCTATTTTCTATTCCATCCTATTCCAAACGCACTCCTCCTTTCTATGCTGTTTTACAATATCAGTTGTGTAGAGTGGCACAGTGATAACGCGTTCGCTTCGTGTCAAGTAAACCCGAGTTCGAACCTGGGTACAGGGGATTTTTTCCTCTCACTTTGCAGTAGGCCTTAATATGGTCTGAATGTGGAGTCTTTCGGATGAGACGATAAACCGAGCTCCCGTGTGCCCATGCACTTAGAACACGTTAAACCCAGTGGCAACGAAAAAGTTGTCATTTGTTCAAAATTAACCCCCCCCCTTTCCTTCCTCATCAATCACACAAAAAATCGCATGCAAATTATTGTTTTAAATGGTGCGCCTCTGGCTGCAACGCGCTCTCTAGGTGGAACAATCCGAATTTCACAGAGATTCCTCTGTGACTATAAAGTACCTAATACCTGAAATACCTACCAAATCCAGTCCTATTTTCCATGTTCTCTTTCTCTTGGTTCTATAAATTACACACCAGCCTATTCTTTTTTCTTTTTTTTGTTGCTGTCCCATCTTCTGGGCTGTACAGTGGCGTTGCTCCCACGCCGCTCGTTCCGAATCCCAACTCGCAGCTACACCCGGGTTTGTTCAAGTCGCAGAAACCGAGACCAGCAGTCCAAGGGGAGCGAATCTATGTTAGGCCGTCAGGAGGCAACAAACCGAGGAGACACTGCACTTCTGCTGAGTCACTTCGGTGGAGTTCAGTGGAGCCTGTTCAGGACACCACCTACTAAGCCCCCTACTGACGACACTATTCTCTTAGTCGCGGAGCCAGCGTGAGTGAGGTCCTCCTCCGAGGGCGCCACCACGACCGTCCACCGACAGCTCCCCAGAACACACTGATCCCCATGACTTTGACCCGAACGCACCAAGGCATAGACTGGATTGGAAACCGAAACTGAGGTCACAATGAGAGCAGGGCATGCAAAACCACAGAATTTGAGACATTTTTAATTTTATGATTGATGGAAAATGAGTCCGATGATGATGATGCTATGGAGTTCCGTATCGGTCTGAGACTGCATGGCAGGGCTGTATTCTACGCTTCCTTTCAAAATGATATCCCGGCGTTAACCAGGCCCGAGAACTACAGACACCTGCAGTGTTGGTCTTGCAATTAGAGCAACACTCTCAGAATCGCATCCGTTAAGCGGATGAAACTCGACTGTGTGGCTTCAGTCTTCCCATTGAGCCCATAGCCACTCACTCTGGGTAGGAGTCGGTCCAGGACCGGAAAAACCCTCGCCTCTGATGGGATTCGAACCCAAGACCTCCCAACCAGTAGTCCGCGACGTTAACCACTACACCACGGCGGCTGGTGACCAGCCTATTGTTGTCTATCCCAACCCTTTGTCTTCTCGTCTTCTTCCCCATCATTATTCCTATTTTTCAAGCCAGTTCCAGTCTATTCCCCATTCTCCTTTCAATATTCTTGCCCAGTTTCCATTCTGTTCTATTCTATTCCATCCTATGCCCCTCCCTATTCTGCCCCCCCCCCCCCCCTCCCTCATCCTTCCCACCATATTCCATTCTATTCTAATAGGAATTGTTCGGAAATAATTGAGAGGAGTAATTTCATGGTGTGTGGGAGTGATCTTGCCCACTTCAATCGGTCAAACGGGGAAGTCACTCTACCATCAGCTCTCGTAGCCTAACGACTCGTCTGTTTGAGCAGACATACTGCACTTAGAACACCGTGCGTCATTCTAATAAATTATGCCATTTATATTTTTACGTCACATTTTGCGAGTTTTATCAGTTTGTGGCCAAGTCGCTGACTCGCATCCTGCGGTTTCAAGCTTCGACGCCATTGTTGCATTGTTGCTATGGTATATGACCGAGTAATAGAGGTAAGCAACTCTAATAGACAATTTTCGTGGGGAAAAAACCCAGGGGAGAGCACTTCGTGAAAATTAGAATTGTTTACCTCCATTACTCGGTCAAATTCCATAGCAACAATGGCGTTGAAGCTTGAAACCGCAGGATGCGAGTCAAGCAAACATTTTTTTTTTATAGAAAAATGAGGGGCGTCCAGTATCCCCAAACTGAGAGAACTTGCAAACTGTGACGTGAAAATATAAATGACATCAATTTTAAAATAAAATGACGCACGGTCTTCTAAGTTATGTAAGTCTAATCAAACACGGGAGCCGAGAGCTGGGGATCTTCCTGAAGGTAGAGTAGCCCCCCCCCCCCCCCCCCCCCCCCCGTTTGACCGATTGAATTAGGCAAGATCACTCCCACACACCATGAAATTACTCTCCTTAATTATTTCCTAACAATTCCTATTTTCACGAAGTGCTCTCCCCTAGTTGTTTTTCTCCGAAAATCGTCTACTACAAACCCTCTCCTCTCTCCTAGATTCGGGCCACGCGCAGAGACGTGACGGACGCGGTCCAGGCCCTCAGGGACTTCCAGCAGGCGTTCCCGGACCTTCTCCGGGACCCCACTTTGTCCGTGGCCGCCTCCTATGTGGACTCGCCTTACACGGCCAGCTCCCCCATCTACGGGCTGCGCTTCGACCCCCAGAGCCCGCTCTATGACGTGGAGATCGTCGTGAACTTGACCGAGCCCCAAGCCGTGCGCGTCAGCATCCAGCGCCATCTGTGCGACGGCTTCCGGTCGTGGGAAGCCACGTCTGCTGCTGGGGAAGATTGAGAAGTTTGGGGTGGGGGGGGGGGGGGTGGGGGGGGGGGGGGGGGAGGGGGATGGGGGGGGGGAGTGTGTGAGTGTTTGTGTGTGTAGGTGGAGGAGGTTGGGAAAAGACATGGGTGCGTCATATGTGTATGGGGTGGGGGGTGGGGGTGATGTGTGTGTGATGGTGGTTGGGGTGGTGGTGGTGGTGTTTGTGTGTGTTTGTGTGTGCGTGTGTGTGTGTGTTGCGCGCGCGCGCGCGCGCGCGCGCGTGTGTGTGTGTGTGTGTTTGTGGGGTAGGGGTGGGAGTGTGTGTCTGTAGTTTGTAGTAGGTGGAGGTTTATGCGTGTATGTAGGTGTAGCGTGTGTGTGTGTGTGTGTGTGTGTGTGTGTGTGCGTGTGTGTGTGTGTGTGCGTGTGTGTGTGTGTGTGTGTGCGCGCGTGTGTGCGCGTGCGTTCGTGTGTGTTAGTGATGTGTTGATGAATATGTGTATGAGTTTATATTAAAAACAATTACATGTGTAGGCGCGGGCACGCCTCTGTGTGTGTGTGTGTGTGTGTGTGCGTGCGCGTGTGCGTGTGCGTGCGTGCGTGCGCGCTCTGGTACGTGTTTGTGCTTTACCTGCTTTTGTGTCTGTGAGTATGTGCATTATGAACACATGACGATGAATATGAACATCACTTTATTGTTTTTCCAATAAAATTTACAGAATGCATATTCTGGGGTTTGTATCATATGTTTGAATGAATGTGTGCGTGTGCGTGTGTGTGTGTGTGTGTGTGTGTGTGTGTGTGTGTGTGTGTGTGTGTGTGTGTGTGTGTGTGTGTGTGTGCGTGCGTGCGTGCGTGTGTGTGCGTGTGTGCGTGCGTGTGTGTGCGTGTGTGTGTGTGTGTGTGTGTGTGTGTGTGTGTGTGTGTGTGTGTGTGTGCGTGTGTGTGCGTGCGTGTGCGTGCGTGCGTGTGTGTGTGTGTGTGTGTGTGTGTGTGTGTGTGTCTCAAGTCAAGTCAAGTCAAAATTATCTTTAATGACGATAAAGGAGTAAGCTACAAGCTTTTTTTTCATCCTGTCGTCATGAAAAGAAAAAAAATACTGAATCAAATAAAATGTAAAGATCAACAATGAAAATGGGCGTAAAGAACCAAAGCACAATGAACAAATATTAAAAACAAATCATACATAGATTGTGTGTATGTGTGTGTGTGTGTGTGTGTGTGTGTGTGTGTGTGTGTGTGTGTGTGCGTGTGCGTGCGTGCGTGTGCGTGTGCGTGTGTGCGTGCACGTGTGCGCGCATATGTGTGTGCGCACGCGTAAGTATCTGCACTATTTTGCGTGTCTGTGTGAGAGTGACTAGGTAGATACCTGCTTTTCAAATAATTTACTTTATGTTAACATTTTAGGCCGGGTCACATTAGACGCGTAAGTTCCGTACGGAAAACCCTAAATAAGTGGAAGAAAGAAGGATAAAAGTGTACGCATATAGGGGAAATTCGGACACGTACGCAAATCTTTTCCCTTCTTTGTTTCATTTATTTATGGATTGCGCACGGGTTTCCGCATGGAATATCCGCTTATATGTGTACACGGTCTTACTCATCCTTTAGAAAGTGTTAACGAGGCTGTTCGCACCAAGCAAAGTCAAAAACACACAGAAATATTGTTTGATCATTACACAAGAACCTTTAAAAAAACACCCAACTAATTACAATGTAGATATCAGTCCCTTCTTTTTGGATCAGGCAGTTTCTTGTCATATGAGCGCAGATGCGTCATGCTGCCGTTATGCGTCCGACTAAGAAACAGTTAGGCCCATGTTATGTCCTTCGGCTGAAGAAAATCTTTGTATGTGTTTCTTGAAACAAAAGGGCAGGAGAATGGATCCCAATGAGGCAGAAAGATAGTAGATGACTGTAAGCAACTTAGGGAAAAGGCAGAGTCAAACAGAGTGACAGATTAGAGGAAGTTACAAGCACAGAACTTCCAGAAGGTGGGGGGACTATTTGTACAAAATACCCCCGGTATCCCCACGGGGGACAGTTATTAGTTTAAGAATGCCAGCTACGAATTAAGCCACTGATTATGATTGCAGCTTATTCGATTAAGCGGACACTGATTTATGATTGCATGCTGTTATTGCGCGCGATCAACAGTTAGGCTCAGTATGTTCGTCTTTGGCTGGAGAAAATCTTTGAATGAATTCTTTTTTAACCCTTTCACCGCCAAAGTAGCATTTTAGCACCACAGTGATTTAACACCTATGTCACTAAAAGGCATCAAATTGGGGTCTATTATCCAAAGACCCTATTGTCTTAGTTTGGGGAAGTAAGGATAGACCTTATTTTATATAGAAGAATCCCCAATACTGCAGATGGATTTTGTTCTCTACCTAGATAAATTTAATGAAACTTTTTGACTGAAATATGGCTGGCAGTGAAAGGGTTACCAAAAAGGCAGGAGAATGGACCGGTAAGGCAGAAAGATCGCGCAGAAAAACCATCAACGACATTGAGGCAGTCCAACGTAGAGCAGCACGCTTCGTTATGAACGACACAGTGGAACCTCCCTTATAAGACTCCCTCCCATATAAGACCTACTTCTCCGAGACATTGCCCTTCTTTGTAAGTATTAAAATGACCTCCCTTATAAGACCTTCAAAAATCATCCCAAATGAGGTCTTATAAGGGA
>CM065703.1:5665637-5668137 GCA_017654935.2 Phymorhynchus buccinoides | reverse complement strand
CTTTTAATGTGAAACGATGCGCTTGGATTTAAATGATGGGCGTCAGCAAGTGTGAAGACGGCCTGGGGGGGAGATGTTTGGCCTTTGCTGTTGCTGAGCATGACCGTTATGGAGGTGGCAATCTGATGGTCTGGGTGGCATTTGGACTGGAGGACGTACCCATGTAGGGGTCATCCGGAGGGGCACCGTGAACGTTATACACTACTTGAATGACATCATCAGACCTCAAGTGATCCCCCTGATGAAATAGCATGGTGCTAGCTTTGTTTTTGTGGACGACAATGCGCCATGTCACAGGGTTCATGTCATCAGCAACGAGTTGACCACCCACAACATCGCCCATCTTGACTGGCCACCCCAGTTCCCTGACCTCAACCCGATTGAACATGCATGGGACATGCTTAGGTGAGCTGATTACGGCATGCCCGCCCGTCCCCAGACACCGGATGCCTTGGAAGCAGACCTGGTTAGGGAGTGAGGAGCCATCCCACAGATCCAGCTGGATAGACTCATTGCCTCAATGCCACGCCGCTTCCAAGCCTGTATTCATGCCCACGGAGGTCACACTCGCTATTAATGACGTTATGAACTGTTTGCGCACCGCTATCTTTGAATTTGAAATTGTCAGTTGGCTTTATTTCACCCCTGTTTTTGGCACCCATTTCTTTTGTTGATCAGTATCCTGAGATTGAGATAAATTGAGATAAATCTGTTATGTGCTTTACTCAGTTTCACGTAATGAAATGTTGAAGATGAAATCGCAAAGGTAAAAAATTACCTACGATTTATGATTAAAGTGGATTTGCAGTGATAAGTTTTGTTGCTTGACTTTTTGTGAGGAGTATATACATGTCGGTGGTGAAATTCAGAAACCTCGTATCTCAACTTTGGTAGTTTTGAGAAAAAATTGGAGAAAAAAAGCTGTTTTAAAAATAAACCGCATTTACCACAAGTAATTAACTATGATGAATAATTATGTTGTTCAAGACATTGCGAGTCCAGTCCTGCATTTTGTTAACTTACTTTTTTTAAAATACTTGAAAAGAACGAAGATACGAGGTTTTTGTCCTTAAGTAGATCTGAATTTGGGACTTACGAGTTTTTCTCCTATTTTCACAACCTCATTTACCCCAGACAGAAAGTCGTTAGAGATACGAGCTTTTCGTGGAAGGTGGCGGGAAAAATGAGAGAGCTGACTTTGTATCTAACTAAAAATTTAAAAAAAGATACGATTTTTTAAAATTTCACCGACGCATATAAATTCTTATGGGATCATTTTGAGGCTTAAATCACTTTTTCAATCGGCTGAAAATTACCTTCCTTACATTCTAAGTGTATCTTTCGACAGTCTCTTCTCGCCTCTACATCGGGGATCTTGAAAAGAAATGATATTCTGTCGACTATTCTTTAGAAATGTCTTTTTCTGGATGTGAAATGGCATACATTGGATTATGCTTTAGCAAAATGTCATACGTATCCACAAGACACATTTTATTGTTGTTCAGTATTTACTTTCATACTCCCCCTCCCCCCCTCCCCCTTATATCTTGTTACTGTATCGGTAAATGGCTTTTATAGTCAGTCTGTAAAAAAACAATTACGATGAACAGTACTATTACCGATCTTCAGATTTAAAAAATAAAAATCAGAATCAGTTGTAAGAAAAGATGATACCGAAAGTGAAATTAAACAATACGTTTTTATTTTGAAGGACCCCCCAAAAAAAAAAACACCCCACACACCCCCCCAAAATCCACCCAAAAAACCCACCAAGACATTGAGATTATTATTAGCTTTTTTTGTTATATATCTCACAATGTTGCTAGTTACTTTACAATAGAAAGGATCGTAATGTTCTGGTCCCCTTCTCCCTCTTTGTCTCTGTCTCTCTGTCTTTGTCTCTCTGTCTGTCTCTCTGTCTTTGTTTGTCTGTATGTCTCTCTGTCTCCGTCTCTCTGTCTTTGTCTGTCTGTCTCTCTGTCTTTGTCTGTCTGTATGTCTCTCTGTCTCTGTCTGTCTGTCTGTCTCTCTCTCTCCCTCTCTTTCTCTGTGTGTTCTATTTTGTGTATGTATCAAGGACAGATTGTAAGAATAGGCTTTGCCTGAAATCTATATCCTTGGAGAATAAAGTTTAAGTTTTCAAGTTTTCAAAGTGTAGCCAGCCCTTAAGACAGGAGGGGACAAATCAAAATGTGAGCAATTCTTTTTTTTGGTGATGAATCATGCCAACAAAAAAACTTTCCACAATCACCCCCACACCCACCTACCTACCCCCACCTAAATGTGCAAAATGTACAGACAGTGCCAATTCTTCGTTCCCACCCCCCACCCTCTCCATAAAATAATTCCCACCCGGATTGTGTTTTTTTCGTATCTTGTGGTTGAAGTTCTCAATTTAAACTGACGCCACAATGAAGTTAGTATTCATACCATACGATTGACCGTGTCGTCTGCTTGTATTACCCTAGATCCTCCTCCTCCTTCTCTTCCTCCAATGCCC
>CM065703.1:5648137-5655637 GCA_017654935.2 Phymorhynchus buccinoides | reverse complement strand
CTTCTTCTTCTTCTTCTTCTTCTTGTTCTTCTTCTTCTTCTTCTTCTTCTTTTTCTTCTTCTTCTTCTTCTTCTTCTTCTTCTTCTTCTTCTTCTTCTTCTTCTTCTTCTTCTTCTTCTTCTTCTTCTTCTTCTTCTTCTTCTTCTCGAACTTCTCAGACGGGTATCCCAGTATCCAGCATGAAGGCGGCAGAACGTTGCAGGTCTTCCAGGTTTCCGTAGAGCTTCTGGGCCTCATGCATTGCCCCTGATATTTATTATAGTAGGAGTTGGCAAGAACTACACTATACTATTCCTGCAGAGGGTCGTGGCCACAGGTATTAGGTACTTCATAGTCACATAAGCGTCTCTGTTAAATTCGGGTTGCTCCCACTTGGAGAGCGCGTCGCAGCCAGAGGCGCGCCACCCACTTTTGTTTGTTTTTGTTTTTGCATGCGATTTTTTGTGTGACTGATGAGGAAGGAATGGGGGTGGGGGAGGGTAAATTTTGACCAAACGATTTCGTTGCCACTGGGATTAACGTGTGCTACGTACAGGCACGGGATCTGGTCAGGTCATCTCTCTCTCTCTCTCTCTCTCTCTCTCTCTCTCTCTCTCTCTCTCTCTCTCTCTCTCTCTCTCTCTCTCTCTCTCTCTCTCTCTCTCTCTCTCTCTCTCTCTCTCTCTCTCTCTCTCTCTCTCTCGCTCGCTCGCTCTCTCTCTCGTTGAGTTTTTATTAAACGTTTCTGACAAAAATGAAGAAAGACGTGAGCGCACAGAAATACAGATGGTGAACAAAATGGTATGGAATAGTGAACTGGCAGAGACGTATGTGAATTTGTTAAACACTGATGAAACTCGTAATATGTTAGAATTAGCTGTTAGACAAATTGATGATAATGTTGATTTAGCATTGTCTACTTTTAATGATTGTATTAAGAAATGTGCAGAATGCATGAACAAAAATATTAAGATTGGGTCAGGTGAAAAATTAGATGATTGGTTTGACAAGGAGTGTAGAGCTGAAAGAACTAAGTTAAGAAGGTTGTATAGAGTAGCTAACAAGACTGGTGACAAGAAGGATCATAATGATATGTGCATTCAACGAAGGGAGTATAAACATTTATTAGAGCGCAAAGAGAAAGAATTTCATAACGCTTTGTTGAATAAATTGGTTAATTCTATTAAGGATCAGAAACAGTTTTGGGAGAATGTAAATAGAATTTATAATAAGAAAAAGCACGTTAGTAACAATATTTCTGTTGAAGATTGGTTCAAACATTTTAAATGTTTATTAGACAAAGAAGTTGAAGAAGGAGAAGAAGAACAGATTGAAGACAGTAATGATTATTTTAATAGACCAATATCGAAAGAAGAAATTTTACTAGCTCTCCGAAGGATAAAATATAAAAAGGCCGCTGGCCCAGATGGGATAATTGGAGAATTATTAAGGAATGCTAATGAATATGTGTTAGACTTTTTCACTATCTTTTTTAACGCTTTATTTGAAAATGGTATATTTCCTTGCAACTGGACTAAAGGTATCGTACTTCCATTGTTCAAAAAGGGTAATAAAAATAATCCAAATAATTATAGGGGTATCACTTTAAGTGATATAAGTAGTAAAATTTACAGTACAGTTATAAACCGTCGTTTGCAAGAATGGGTTGATGAAAACAATATTACTGGTGAGCATCAAGCCGGCTTTAAAAAGAATCACTCAACAATTGATCATATGTTTACTCTTTTAGCGTTAGTACAAAAGCAGTTTTCGTTTAATAGGAAGTTATATGTAGCTTTTATAGATTTTGAAAAAGCTTTTGATTCTCTAAATCGTAAATTGCTCTGGTCTGTTCTGGTAAGAAACGGTATAAAAGGAAAACTATATATATAGGTGTATTAAAAGCATGTACGATAGTGTTAAAATTAAAGTAAGATGTGGTTCTAATTTAACAGACTTTATTAATTGTACGTATGGTGTGAAACAAGGCGATGTCTGCAGTCCTGTTCTATTTTCACTTTTTATTAACGAATTAGCTAAAGAAGTTATTGAAAATGGTAGACATGGTGCTTTATTTACAATTGATTATTTTGAACTTTTTATTCTATTACTAGCAGACGATGTTGCCTTATTAGCAGAAACAGTAATTGGGTTACAAACACAGTTAAATAGTTTGCAGCGAGCAGCAAAAAATCTTGATTTAAAGGTAAATTTAAGTAAAAGTAATATAATAGTCTTTAGAAAAGGCGGTTATTTAGCTGAAAGAGAAAGATGGACTTACAATAATAGAGATATGCCAGTGGTCAATGCATATAAATATTTAGGTATCTTATTTTCTACTAAACTTAGTTTCACTGTGGCATGCAATGAATTGGTAAGTAAAGCTAAAAACGCTACATTATGTATTTTACGGAAATTTCGTGTATTGAAGCATGCTGGTTTAAATTTGTTTTTAAAGCTATTTGATACCCAAGTTCAGCCTGTAGTACTGTATGGAGCAGAAATTTGGGGGCTTGGTGATTCAGCCCATCTTTGTGAGAAAGTACACTTGTTTGGATTGAAGAAATATTTAGGACTTGAGTCTCAAACACCCAATGATCTCATATACGGAGAAACTGATAGATATCCGATTTCCATTAATTCTGCTATATGTTGTATCCGCTATTGGTTAAAATTGACGATTATGGAAAATTACAGATTACCCCATAAGGCCTATGAAATGCTGTTAGATTTAGATAGTAGAGATAAAAGAAACTGGGTATCAAATATTCGATGCAAGCTTTATCAATTTGGGTTTGGGTATGTTTGGGAAAATCAAGGAGTGCAAGACATGAAACGGTTTTTGTATGTGTTTAAGGAAAGATTAATAGATGTAGATGGCAAGACTGGAACTTCCATGTAAATAACAGTGAGCGATTTAATGTGTATAGAACATTTTGTGCGATACATGATGTTAAAACTTATTTGAAAATTGATATGGATAAACATTTGAAATTCATTATGTCAAGGTTTAGATGTGGAGTATCTGAGATTTTAGTACATCACTATCGTTATAAGAGACACACTGAAGCTGACTTAATTTGTCCACTATGTAAGAAAACAAGGGAAGATGATGTTCATTTTGTGTTATGTTGTCCTGCCTTGTATGATTTAAGAAAACGGAACATTTTGCAAACGTTCTACAAACATCCAAACCAGTTTCGTTTTAGTTTACTCTTAGCTTCTACGAATGAAAAAATTATAAGAAACCTGTCGATTTATTTATACAAAGCTTTACGTTTGCGATCAGTTATGATATCATGAGATACATTAATTTGTTAATATTATTATGATCAGTTGTATATGATGTTTTGTTTATCCTGTACCCCCTTCATGAGGGGCAAAGGCCTAAATGAATAAATCATTGTCATTGTCATTGTCGCTCTCTCTCTCTCTCTCTCTCTCTCTCTCTCTCTCTCTCTCTCTCTCTCTCTCTCTCTCTCTCTCTCTCTCTCTCTCTCTCTCTCTCTCTCTCTCTCTCTCTCTATATCTCTCTCTCTCTCTCTCTCTCTCTCTCTCTCTCTCTCTCTCTCTCTCTCTCTCTCTCTGGGCTGTGTGTGTGTGTGTGTGTGTGTGTGTGTGTGTGTGTGTGTGTGTGTGTGTGTGTGTGTACGCGCGCGCGCGTGTGCGTGTTGTTGTTCTTCAGTTTAGCGTCCTTCCACTAAAAGTGATTCAGACGTGTATGTGTGTGTGTGTGTGTGCGTGAATGCGTGCGTGTGTGTGTGTGTGTGTGTGTGTGTGTGTGTGTGTGTGTGTGTGTGTGTGTGTGTGTGTGTGTGTGTGTCTGTGTGTGCATGTGCGAACGCGCAAGTGTGTGTGTGTGTGTGTGTGTGTGTGTGTGTGTGTGTGTGTGTGTGTGTGTGTGTGTGTGTGTGTGTGAATGTGTGTGTGTGTGTGTGTGTGCGTGTGCGTGCGTGCGTGTGTGTGTGCATGCGCGAACGCAAGTACGCACGCGTGTGTGTGTGTGCTTGCGTGCGTGCAGACGACAGTGTGTACGCGTTTGTGTATATGTATATATAATAAACAATGATAAATTAGAAACATGATCGTGATATGTGATACCTAAAAGGGAAATGTTCAATAGCCAGAACAATCGTTTGATGCGAAAAGGCATTAAATAAAAGATTCATTCATCGAATAGCCAGAACAATCTGCTACTTCAATGAGAGACTTAGTGCGCTTTTTCTCACGCCAGAGGGCATGACGTTCGTGTGGGGCTAATCCTCTCTATATTATTAGTTGGGGATAAAGAAAGAGAGAGAGACAGTGAGTGGTCCTACCATCACTCTCTCTCTCACTACGCCCAAGTAAGAAAATCGCGTGATAAGCCCCTAGTGCATTGACTGCCCTCTGGCGTGAAAAATATCGCCATAGGTTGACCATTGTTATTGCTAGCTCGTAAGCTGGGTTTTCTCAGACAACACCAGATACGTTTGATTCGGAGGATTAATTTGTTTTAAATTAAAGACCCACCACGTCACGTGTCAAAATCACGGTTTTCACGTGTTTTCCCTCTTTGGTAAGAAATCTGAAGAAATCTTCCTAGCATAAGAGGGAATCAACACGTGACGTGGGAGGTCTTTAAAGCGCAGTAATTGAGCGAATTCATCAAGCTATACTGCATAGCCTGCATACCCACAGATAGTCCCCAAAGCATGGCCATAATGGGTAAGGTACGTGTGTGTCCGGTCTTCAGTTTTCACTGGTCTCCCCGCTGCATACAGCCGACACATTCCGATTTCGGAGGAGCTCAAGCAAGAAACATTATTTGGAAGATTGTTTTGTAAAAAGGCAGGAGAATGGGCCAATAAGTCAGAAAGATAGTAGATGATAGAAAGCAAAGGGAAAAGGCAAAGTCAAAGAGAATGGCAGAGTAGAGGAAGTTACAAGCACAGAACTTCCAGAAGGTGGGGGAACTATTTTTTACGAAAGACCCCCCGGTATCCCCACGGGGTAGTCAGAAGATAATAACTGTTATTACTCATGTGTGATGTGTGTTGTGACATGCTTCAGTATACCCCCCCCCCCCCCTCCCCTCCCCCCATATTCCCCCTCCTCACCTGTCATTACCCCAAGCGTTTCTTTCTTTTTGGGGTAACCCAGTTGCCTTTTCAATTTTTGTGCATACGTTAGTTAACTTTTTTTTTATTGAATGTTCTATTTTCCCCAGGGCTGGGTGGAAAAAAGCATTGTATTGCTTATCTCATGTTTCCCTGGTTAAATAAAATTTCATTTAGTTTCGTTTCGTTTCTCTCTCTTACCCTTGTGAAATAAAGGTTCGTTATCCGAGTCAGCCGCAAGGCGAATCAATCACTGCAGCCGAAAATACTACCGCGCGGCTGGTGATCCAGCGTCCTAACGCTCTGGTTCCCTTGGTGATAGCACTTTTCTGGCTTCTACCTAACGACTGAATGGTCACGAGTTTGAAGACGAGGTAACAGGAAAATCTGTTTAAAGGGGCACCCTGACGGATGAATTTTTGCAAGAAATACGTCAACTACAAAAAAAAAGAAAACGCGTCAACCACAAAGAGTGACCTCCACCCACTCCATCCAAAATGGCTACTCTCTCCGGCATCTCCGCCAAGGAGGAATCGCCGTTTTGACGGATTAATTTCTAAGAAACCAGAGGAAAGTGAGTGTTCCGATCCTTGAAAAGGCTGTCTTTCTGGTGATCTCGACGAGTTTCTTGCAAAAGCTCATCCGTCAGGGTCCACCTTTAATGTTCTACCGACCTCGAAGAGGAACATACGGGACATTTGTAGATTATACAGATAGTGGGTCGACCCTGGGGGCCGTTTCACAAGGGCTAACGTTACGTAGCGTGAGCTCAAATCGGCAAAAACGGTACTAAGAAACACCTGTTTTGCGCCGTTTGCCGAAAACGTGCGAACTATCACGTGATTTGCATGGGGTGAATACATTTCTTGTTGTTGATTGGTCCATTAAAGTTTGGTTAAAATAATACTTTTTTTTATATATTACCAATCAGACAAGAGTTTGTAATGTTCTTCCGCAAACGTTTTCTAAAGTGTTTCTTAGACCCCTTTTGGCGTAACAGTTATGCGCGCGGAGACAGTCGTCTAGAGAAACACTACCCTGGGGTCCGTTTCACAAGGGATAACGTTACGTAGCGTGAGCTCAAACCAGTAAAAACGGTACTAAGAAACACCTCTTTTGCTGACGTTTGCCGCAAACGTTTTGCGGCTGCTATTGAGGTAACAAGCGACAAACTATTTGAAGGATCATGGGAAATATCAATACTTTCGTCTTCTTTATATCTCGCGTGAACGTGACTTTAACTTTCAAAATGGAAGAGCAAAGCAACAAGCTTGTCACAGTAAATATTCTTTAGTCTATCATGAACAAATACGTGATGATTTTATCAAATTAAACGAGCGCAAGTGTTTTTCAGTGCTCTTTCTTAATTTTTCATCATGTGAGATGCCATAATATAGTGCAAATTCAATTTTCTGCACACAAATAGACGGGTGGAGTAGGCTGTATATGTTGTTGAGAACAAGGCTTATGCCAAACATAATGGTATATTTATGCATCTTTGTATCTATGTGTATATTAATGAACTCACATACGCGCGCAAGCGCACGAGCATACACACAGGCGCGCGCACACATGTGCACACACACACACACACGCACGTACACACAGACACACACACTGCACACACTAAAACACTTAATGAACGCTTACAAAATCTGATTACAACTTGTTTTAAGTTAAACAAAAACATTGTGCTAACAAGTAAACGCATCAACAAACCAACTCATCAACGCGTGCGAAAATACGTTCCTATTATTTTATATCTCATATCTAATAGAAATTAAAATGTTAGTAAAGCAATAGTTAGCTCCCCCCCCCCCCCACCCCCCTGCAATTCATTGCTAGTGTCTGATCTAAGCCCATTAAGCAACAAGTGCTTAATCGTCACAAGTCACAAGTCACACAACTTATTGTCCAAACTACATGGAAATACAAAAGTATATCAGTTTATACAAAATCAATTGTATCAGCTTATACAAAATCTGGATCATTTAAGATTATCGCGACTTTTCTGGCATTGCAGTGCCTCCAGGATCGTCCCACTATCTTTATAGTTGTTAATGTCTCACGTGTGCCTGTTCCGGGTCGGAGGAGTCCTCAGGACGTTGAACGGACTTTCATTCAATCGTAGTGTCAGAAGCCTAAGTGGATGCACAATGTCCTCATTCCAGTCCTGAGACAAAAAATACTCCTTAAAGACCCACCCGATCACGTGTCAAAATCACGGGTTTCACGTGTTTTCCCTCTTATAACTGGACATAAATCTTGTTTTGACCAGGTCTGACTCCCATATAAATGGCCCCAAATTGAAACCGGCACATCAGTTTAAAGAGCAGCCTCAATTTGAATACGGGGAAATTTGTTTGTGGGTCACAGCAACCCAGAAAAAAACAAGGGACTTAATCGTGGTGCGTCACTGGGT
>CM065703.1:5638137-5640637 GCA_017654935.2 Phymorhynchus buccinoides | reverse complement strand
GAAGAATCCACAATACTGCAGATGGAGTTCCATTCAGGAACTATTTGGATGAAAATATTTGTAATATGCCTGGCGGTGAAAGGGTTAAGTTGTATGCTCACGGAATCAGCGAAATGAGAAACTGCAACCGGAAAGTTTGAAAATATGTACAAAACAACCAACTGTTTCTGATCAAAACACACTTTTAAAGTACTGGTACCAGCCAATCTGGCATCAACCGGAAAGTTTGAAAATATGTACAAAACAACCAACTGTTTCTGATCAAAACACACTTTTAAAGTACTGGTACCAGCCAATCTGGCATCAACCGGAAAGTTTGAAAATATGTACAAAACAACCAACTGTTTCTGATCAAAACACACTTTTAAAGTACTGGTACCAGCCAATCTGGCATCAACCGGAAAGTTTGAAGATATGTACAAAACAACCAACTGTTTCTGATCAAAACACACTTTTAAAGTACTGGTACCAGCCAATCTGGCATCAACCGGAAAGTTTGAAAATATGTACAAAACAACCAACTGTTTCTGATCAAAACACACTTTTAAAGTACTGGTACCAGCCAATCTGGCATCAACCGGAAAGTTTGAAGATATGTACAAAACAACCAACTGTTTCTGATCAAAACACACTTTTAAAGTACTGGTACCAGCCAATCTGGCATCAACCGGAAAGTTTGAAGATATGTACAAAACAACCAACTGTTTCTGATCAAAACACACTTTTAAAGTACTGGTACCAGCCAATCTGGCATCAACCGGAAAGTTTGAAGATATGTACAAAACAACCAACTGTTTCTGATCAAAACACACTTTTAAAGTACTGGTACCAGCCAATCTGGCATCAACCGGAAAGTTTGAAGATATGTACAAAACAACCAACTGTTTCTGATCAAAACACACTTTTAAAGTACTGGTACCAGCCAATCTGGCATCAACCGGAAAGTTTGAAGATATGTACAAAACAACCAACTGTTTCTGATCAAAACACACTTTTAAAGTACTGGTACCAGCCAATCTGGCATCAACCGGAAAGTTTGAAGATATGTACAAAACAACCAACTGTTTCTGATCAAAACACACTTTTAAAGTACTGGTACCAGCCAATCTGGCATCAACCGGAAAGTTTGAAGATATGTACAAAACAACCAACTGTTTCTGATCAAAACACACTTTTAAAGTACTGGTACCAGCCAATCTGGCATCAACCGGAAAGTTTGAAGATATGTACAAAACAACCAACTGTTTCTGATCAAAACACACTTTTAAAGTACTGGTACCAGCCAATCTGGCATCAACCGGAAAGTTTGAAGATATGTACAAAACAACCAACTGTTTCTGATCAAAACACACTTTTAAAGTACTGGTACCAGCCAATCTGGCATCAACCGGAAAGTTTGAAGATATGTACAAAACAACCAACTGTTTCTGATCAAAACACACTTTTAAAGTACTGGTACCAGCCAATCTGGCATCAACCGGAAAGTTTGAAGATATGTACAAAACAACCAACTGTTTCTGATCAAAACACACTTTTAAAGTACTGGTACCAGCCAATCTGGCATCAAAATGCTTTTGTTGAATTTTCAAATTACAGTGACTCATTCTGATGCAGAAAATGTTGACATTTATCACACAAGTGATTTTGTGGCCTTCTTTCATACTAGCATAAATTGAAATATTAATTTGTCATGGTGGCGCAAAGATTCCTTGTTAATACACAGAAAACCGAATTGAGTTATCTTGTCTAGTTTTTATTTTATAATTATCTGAAGTTTGGCATTCGAAATAGATCATTTGCAGAAATCTGGCATAGAAGATATAATTGTGCCTCTTTGTTTCTATTGACTTGATTTAGAAAACGATCAAATAAACAAAGAAATAATTCAAAGTTGTCTTTCATGTTGTGGATACTGGTAGAATACATAAAAAGAGACATAAATATGCCCTAAATAGAAAACTGATATTTTGTGGGTTGTTGACTATTTTTGGCTTTTGCTCAAACCATTCTGAGCGACTTGTGTAGGTTTTCCCCATGCACCATCACATTTTTTATATCTAGCCTTGACCACAGGGATATTGACCCCAAAAAAGTGATATTTTTCACAAACTGCGATTTTTCAGTGTTTTTTTGTGGTTTGCAAATGATATGTCAAAAAGTAATTGAGATAAAGAGTTCACATTTTGCACACTTCTTTTGTACACCGTGGCCTGTTGCGTGAACCTCAAATTGGGTTTATCTTGTGCAGTAAACCATTTTTTTATGTGTTGATTGTTTTCATCGCATCTTTTCTTGTAATGCGAGGAAATGCACGAAAATATATATTGACCTTACCTGCTTTCTGATTGATTCATGCAACAAAAACTGTTCATTTTCTTTGTTTGTGCGAAACTTGAAAGCCTTCCAATGATTAAATTTGTGTCAATCAGTGTCAAAGACAATAAACAAATTGTCCTATCCGCGACGCAAACATTCTGTATTGTTGACTCTAAATACACCT
>CM065703.1:5623137-5628137 GCA_017654935.2 Phymorhynchus buccinoides | reverse complement strand
ACGTGATGCACAGAAGCCATGGCATCATATCTGGAGTCTATGCAAAATACTGCAGTCATGGTATGAAACCTAATGTCATGCGAACAGGACTTTAAAGTGTTTATAATACTCAATCAGGGTATACTAATCAACTTTTAACTATTAGTATCAGGAATGTATGGTCTCTTGTAAATGGTAGCCGAAGTTTTCGTTTGTCACGAAAAATATAATCATCATGAACGTGTAGAATATTCTGGCTGGAAATATAAATAATGAAACATTCACACGTGCTGTTAAACATACAAAATTACAGCTTTAATATGCAGGAAAGTAATAGTAGCTTACTGCTCTTTGGGTTTAAGACTTGACTTTACCCGTTTGATGAATGGAAACGAGTGTAAAGTTGGTGAAGTAGCTGTGTTAAACATCACAAATTGATCAGTACCTGTTCCTTGAGAACCCTTCGGGCTGACCTTTTGTTCCAAACCTTAGTTTTGGCGATTTATAATATTTAAGGACCTATATTCGAATGTGCCAAGAAATGGCTTAATACTATCATATGAATCTAAATATTGTCATTCTGTGATGAATGTGTGTGTGTGTGTGTGTGTGTGTGTGTGTGTGTGTGTGTGTGCGTGTGCGTGTGCGTGTGCGTGTGTGTGTGTGTGTGTGTGTGTGTGTGTGTGTGTGTGTGTGTGTGTGTGTGTGTGTGTGTGTCCTTGTGACGCTGTCCCTGCAGAATCGAGAGTATCAACTGTTCCTGCAAGTTGTGTTTTCTCAATGACATCAACGTTTTAATAGACATTTTTCCATGGTGTAGATTTGGTTGTAAATATTTCCAATTGAAATAAAGGACCTTCTGTGAGCAAATGTCACACATGTTACATTAACACAAAACTTTTAACTGTACAAAAGGGATATTAGTAGATATAAAGATGGTGGGAACGATCCTGGAGGCAATGCCCGGAGGCAGTGCAACACCAGTAATGTCTCGAATTTTTAACAATACAGATATGTATTTGTTAAGAAGGCATTTATTTAATGAAAACTACACTTTCTATTTGGTTAAATATATGTTTGCAACGTCAATATTAAGTAGCAAACTGCTTCCTACATTTCTAACAGAAATAGAATAATTAATCACAATATTTTGAATCGATAAGTACTAAAAAAAACCGAGCTCTACTTGTTTATTTGCATTTACAAAAGACAAAACGATGTAAGAAGGCAACTCTTTTTCTTTTAAGTGAAGTGTACATATTTATATTGCGCTATTTCATTAAAAAGGGGAAATAAGTTCCAGTTGTTGGTGTTTTTTTTACAGTTTTTCTTTCTTTTCTTTTTTTTTTCTTTGTGAGTGCGCGCGTGTGTGGGCGTGTGTACATTAATTTCGAGTTAATAGTCAACCAATCGTAACACCCATTATGAGTAAAGGGCCAGTAGTGAAAAGCAAGCTTAGTCTTTTAGTCTCAACATGTATGTCAGAACAAAGGAAAAGATGCAATAGAAACAGAAATTAGCTCCCGAAGTTTACGGTCTAGAAATTAGCTTTTGGGTCGAATTTCTCTATATAACGGTCGCCGCGCGAATAACGCTTACGCCAAAAGGGTCCTAAGAAACACCCTAAACTTTTGCTTTGGTCAGAAAACTCTTTATCTTAAGCTTACTCTTCAATTTTGAAAGAGAGAAAAGTGTTGCTATCATAAGGGAGATAAATCATACCTCTCTGTCAGTTTGTACAATGTTTTCGATTTCACCCACGTCTATTTGTGTGCAGAAAATTAAATTTACACGACATTATGCCATCTAACATGATGAAAAATGAAGAAAAGATCACTCCAAAACACTTGTGTTCGTTTAATTTGCGAAAATCATCTCGTATTTTTTCACGATAGACTAAAGCTTGCTGTGGCAAGCTTGTTGTTTTGGTCTTCCATTTTTAACCCTTTCACCGCCAAAGTCGCATTTTCGCACCACAGTGATTTAACACCTATGTCACTAAAAGGCATCAAATTGGGGTCTATTATCCAAAGACCCTATTGTCTTAGTTTGGGGAAGTAAGGATAGACCTTATTTTAGATATGTCACAGAAGAATCTCCAATACTGCAGATGGATTTTATTCTCTACCCAGGAAAATGTAATGGATTCTTTTTGCTGAAATATGGCTGGCGGTGAAAGGGTTAAAGTTCAAGTCTCGTCACGCAATATACTAAAAAAAGGCCGGAAGTATTGATATTTCCCATGATCCTTCAAATAGTTTGTCGCTTGCTACCTCGATAGCAGCCACAAAACGTTTTCGAGAAACGTCGGCAAAAGAGAGGTGTTTCGTAGTACCGTTTTTGCCGATTTGCGCTCACGCTACGTAACGTTAGCCCTTGTGACACGGACCCCAGGTCTCACCTTGGCTTAAGGCCGTGTCAGACCAATTGACGTAGGCTAGAACACCAAGGCTACATCCAAATGTTACTAAGCTCTGCATAGCGGTGCACCACACTTCACCAAAGCTCACTTCGCCAATGCTCACTTCGCCAAACCACACTTCGCCAAATCATTAGCCCGGCATAACACTTCGCCAAACCACACTTCGCCACAAACCTAGGTTAGGGATAGGTTAGGGATAGGGTTAGGGATAGGGTTAGGGCTAGGGATAGGGATAGGGTTAGGGATAGGTTAGGGATAGGGTTAGGGATAGTAAGAAAATAACAGAAAGTCACAGGAAACCATTTTGGGCGAACAGTGCTAGAACAGTCCCGTCAAACAAAAATTCAAGACAGTGATTACTTGTGAACACTTTGTCACCAAAACCAGTCATTTCTTGGCGAACTGAGCAGAGTGGTTTTTGGCGAGATGTTACTTTTCGTGCACTAGTAGCGGCCTTGGGGAGGGGCTGTCGGTGCCGAGAGTGAACATCAAACGTTTGGCGAAGTGTGGCGCACCCCTGCATAGTTAAGCGGGGATTGTCTTTAGCCATTACAAGCTCCGTGGGGATACCGGGGGGTGGGGGTATTTTGCATAAATAGTTCCCCCACCTTCTGGAAGTTTTCTGCTCGTAACTTCCTCTAATCTGCCACTCTCTTTGACTCTGCCCTTTCTTTTCCTTTGCTTTCTATCGTCTACTATCTTTCTGACTCATTGGCCCATTCTCCTGCCTTTTTCAACAAAATCTTCCAAATAACTTTTCTACTTTGATGCTCCTCGGAAATCGGAATGCGTCGGCTGTGCGCAGCGAGGAGACCAGTGAAAACTGAAAACCGGACACATACGTACCTCACGCATTATGGCCATATGGCCTGGGAACGCAGAAAAAGAAAAAAAATGAAATTTTATTGAGGTACATTATGATTCGTAATCCTTTCTTTTTGTTAATAAAGCAAGGGACACGTAAGAATGCGAAGGTGGCAGATATCCAAGGATCGTATATGCATTGACATGCCCCCGTCTCTATTTGTCACCCTCATTGTGCCCCCGTCTCCATGTGCCCCCGTCTCTATTTGTCACCCTCATTGTGCCTTTGTCTCTATGTGTCCCCATCTCTATGTGTCCCCGTCTCTATTTGTCACCCTCATTGTGCCCTTGTCTCTATGTGTCCCCATCTCTATGTGTCCCCGTCTCAATGTGTCACCCTCATTGTACCCTTGTGCCCCCGTCTCTATTTGTCACCCTCATTGTGCCCTTGTCTCTATGTGTCCCCATCTCCATGTGCCCCCGTCTCAGTTTGTCACCCTCATTGTGCCCTTGTCTCTATGTGTCCCCATCTCTATGTGTCCCCATCTCCATGTGCCCCCGTCTCTAATTTGTCACCCTCATTGTGTCCTTGTCTCTATGTGTCCCCATCTCTATGTGTCCCCATCTCCATGTGCCCTCGTCTCTATTTGTCACCCTCATTGTGCCCTTGTCTCTATGTGTCCCCATCTCTATGTGTCCCCATCTCCATGTGCCCTCGTCTCTATTTGTCACCCTCATTGTGCCCTTGTCTCTATGTGTCCCCATCTCCATGTGCCCCCGTCTCTATGTGTCCCCATCTCCATGTGTCCCCATCTCCATGTGCCCCCGTCTCTATTTGTCACCCTCATTGTGCCCTTGTCTCTATGTGTCCCCATCTCCATGTGCCCCCGTCTCAATTTGTCACCCTCATTGTGCCCGCGTATCTATGTGTCACCCTTATTGTGCCCCCGTGTCAATGTATCACCCTCATTGTGCCCCCGTTTCAATGTGTCACCCTCATTGTGCCCCCGTCGCCGATTTGACGGCTTGATTTTTATGAAACCAGAGCAAAGTGAGTGTTGCGATCTCCGTAAAGGGTGTTTTCCTGGTGATCTCGACGTGTTTCTTGCAAAAACTCATCCGTGAGAGGAATGCCCCTTTAAAAGATCCATTAGCTTACAATTCCTTTCGTGGGTTGGTTTAAATACGTCTTCATTTATTTCGACAGGGTACATAATAATACATCAATACATTGTCAACATAAATGAGCAACAACAAGCTTGAAGCTTAACGTGTGCTCGCGATCTACATGCATATCAGTCATTTAATTAAGCATATTAATAATATGAATATTATTTACATACAATGCGATTATAGTAGTCATGATGACGACTGTTGAACACAACTATAAATCATTAATGCTCTTCCTCCGAAGTCGGAGTGTGGCTGCCCACGTGGCAGGGTAATCAAAAACTGGTCACGCGCGTAATGTTCTCATCCCTAGCTGGCGCGTTTGTACCACAGTGTTCAAGTGCTTCGGCTGTTGGGATGATCCCTGGAGTCTTTAAAGACCCATAACGTCACGTATCAATATCATGTTTTTCACGTGTTTTCCCTCTTATAGCTGGTAAGGAATCTTAAGAAATCTTCCAAGTATAAGAGGGAATATGACACGTGACGTGGTGGGTCTTTAAGCCAGGGTAAGACAACAAACAACAACATTAAAGCTATTAGTAAGCATTGTAAGTTAATAAATTTAAAAAATACTATTTTTTTTAAAAAGTAAGAAAAGTAACGTTCATAAACAATTGAAAAA
>CM065703.1:5605637-5610637 GCA_017654935.2 Phymorhynchus buccinoides | reverse complement strand
CTAATGTCCCTTATGTGTCTGTTCCAGACCGGAGGACGTTAAACAGAATTCCATCCATCCAGTTGTTTCTTCTTTTTTGCCGGTTTTCAATACATACCTGTATTGCTAAAAAGTCGGGACTTTCCTGGTGTTGCACTGCCTCCGGGCATTGCCTCCAGGATAGTTCCCACCATCTTTATATCTACTAATGTCCCATATGTGTCTGTTCCAGACCGGAGAACGTTAAACAGATTTCCATCCTTGTTTCTTTTTCTTCTTCTGCGTTCCCAGGGCACAATGGCCATAATGGGTAAGGTAGGTATGCGTCCGGTTTTCAATTTCCACGGGTCTCCCCGCTGCATTCAGCTGACACATCCCGATTTCGGAAGAGCTCAAAGCAGAAAATCATTTGGAAGATGTTGGGTTTTTTTAATAGTATAGGCAAAAGAATGAGCCAATAAGTCAGAAAGATAGTAAGACGATAGTAAGAAAAGGGAAAAGGCAGAGTCAAAGAGAGTGATAGATTAAAGGAGGCTGCTAACACAGAACTACCAGAAGGTGGGGGAACTACTTGTACTGAAACTGAAAAAAACGGTATCCCCACGGGAAGAGACTCATGGAAGAGGCGGCGGAGGCACGAGGCATCCACCGACTGAATGTCTCAGGAGTAGTTTGCCCAGGGCACATCCCCGCTCTCTGGGCCAAGAGGACTTGAAGACAGTTAGCATTAGAAAGAATCCAAGGGTGCAGTGTGGCACAGAGGTAACGCGTTCGCCTCGCATACAATAAACCCGAGTTCGAACCTGGGGGGTTACAGGGGATTTTTCCTCTCACTCTGCACTAGGCCTTACGGGTCTGAACGTGGAGTCTTTCGAATGAGACGATAAACCGAGGTCCCGTGTGCCCATGCACTTAGCCCACGCTAAACCCCAGTGGCAACGAAAAAGTTGTCATTTGGTCACAATGTACCCACCCCAACCCCTTTCCTTCCTCATCAGTCACACAAAAAAATCGCGTGCAAATAAAACAAAATGGGTGATGCGCCTCTGACTGCGACGCGCTCTCCAGGTGGGAACAACCCGAATTTCATAGAGACGCCTCTGTGACAATAAAGTACCAAAATACCAAAACACCTAATACCCTACCAACCAAGGCCAACCCATCCCTACGGCTGAAGCACCAAAAGCCGGTGCACCTGAAGAAGGAAATGCGTTCAACGTTCTCCAATCTGGTACGGGTAGGCCTACATATGGGAGATGCTTAGATAGTAGGGCGATCCTGGAGGTACTGCAATACCAGGAAAAACACCCCTGATTGATCTGCCTCCTATCCCACGAAGACGGAGTGCAGCTGCCCACGTGGAGGGGGAGGGGGGTGTTAGTCAAAACCGATCACACACGTCATGTCATCATCCCTAGCTGGTGAATTTGTACCATAGTGTTCAAGTGCTTGGGCTGTTGGGCTGATCCCTGGAGTCTTTTAGCCGGGGTTACGTTAACAACAACCACAACACTCTTGGCTCCTATAATCTTGAGAGTCTAAAGGGCCAGCCACACGTCCACTAAAATCGCACGACTGTACGATACGATTCGATCACGTGGTCTCCAAGAACAAAATGTGATTCGCGCTTCGAGATCACGTGATCGAATCGTATCGTGCAGTCGTACGATTTTAACTGACGTGTGGCTGGCCCTTTTAGTCATTCGCATGAAAAACACTAGACTGTCGAATGATTTTCTCACGCAAAAAAGCATCATTTATCCTTCAGCTCAAACCCTCGCTTTGCTGTTGGCCCAAGGGTACCGTCAGCCCACCATTAACAAGGCATTTGTATGGAAGAAAGAGTTGTTTGTGTAGGCTGGCTACATCTAATAACCTTAAACCTCCAAACAAATTTCGTTAGTATCCCTCCCTTTGGGGATACCGGGGGATCTTTCATAAAACTAGTTCCCCCACCTTCTGGAAGTTCTGTGCTTGTAACTTCCTCTAATCTGTCCTTCTCTTTGACTCTGCCTTTTCCCTTTGCTTTCAATCATCTACTATCTTTCTGACTTATTGGCCCTATTCTCCTGCCTTTTTTCTCTCCAAAACAACTCTTCCAAATAACTTTTCTCCTTTGAGCTCCTCCGAAATCAGAATGTGTCGTCTGTGCGCTAGCGGGGAGACAAGTGAAAACTGAAAAAGGACACATACGTACTTTACCCATTATGGCCTTTTGGCCTTTTGGCCAAAGAACGCAGAAGAAGAAGAAGAAGTTATAAATCCGTTCATGACATTTGGGAGTCCTGTTGTTACGGTCCAGTTCTAAACACCGAAACGAGCCAACCCGGACTCAAGCTGATACACCTAGGTTAAATCTTAGAATAGCAACCTTTTTTCTTCTTCTAGAAACCCAGGACCCTCAATTTTTGCACGCAGGTAGGTAATTACGATATCTAGGCCGAGTTCTAAAATGAAGGTCATTGGACAAGGGTCAAGGTCACTGGAGCTGGCACATGCTACCGCACGGCTGGTTGATCTAGCGCTTTCACGCTCTATGTATGTTTGTTTGTTGTTGATTTTTTTTTTTTTTTTACCTAACTACGCGCCCGCTCTCGCACACGCACACACACGCACACGCTTATATACCAGCATGGGCACTCAACATTTTATCTACCTGTAGTTCCTTATATCAAGCGTCAGCTTGAGTCCGCTTCGGTGTCCATGTCCGTTACGGTGTCCGTTTCAGTATCCGTTTCGGCGTCCGTTTCGGTGTCCGTTTCAGTATCCGTTTCGGTGTCCGCTTCGGTGTCCGTTTCGGTGTCCGTTTCAGTATCCGTTTCGGTGTCTCTAGTTGGTGTGAGGGCTGTGCCAGGCATCTGACACAGCCTTCCTGAACTGCCCAGCTGATGACAAGCTGATCATTTTCGCCTGGCAGTCTGTTCCACTCGATGGTTGGTTTTGCGTCCATTCTGTGTAGGGATAATGCTTGAAAAGTATGGATAGTTTTAGAAAAGTATCGAGTCTTTGCACCGAGTGTTTGACACGTTTCGTACGCCAGTCAAGTCAAGTCAAGTCAAGTTATCTTTATTTTCCAAAAAACCCTAGGGGCACAAGGCAATAATCACAATTCTGTTGCGGCAATGAACATTATTTCACACATATTGGTTTGAAATAACATACCAGTGCACAATTCCAGACATATAAACTTGCAATAATCATCTGCAAAGGCGCGTACACGCGCCCATACACACAAACACTCCGAGTTATTGAATTTCTAGAAAGATTAAAAAAAAAAAAACAAAAAAAAACGGTGCTAGTAAGTTTAGCAGCCGTGGGATATACAACACTTCCTATGTAAAATAAAACTTTGCGTACCAGGTTTGACTAATAGTCTGTGAAACTAAAGCAGTATGGGTCACATTGTTAAATAATGCTCAAAATTCTTTTAAAATAGCCTTTATAAAACAAACTAAGCGGGTAAGGGTTCGTTTATTTTTTATTCTGAAATAGAGATTTAAACTTGATTACGTTTGGTCTTTTCAAGTAATAGTTTGTCAAGTACGTCTTTCTTGCATCCTTGAATGCCTCACATTCAAAGATATAATGAAATTCGTCTCCAATCACGTGATAATTGCACTTACAACAGAGTCTCTCATTGTGTGGAATGTTTTGGATTATCCCAGTTTGAATGGGTAACCTGTGATTTAGGGTTCTGTATTTGACAAATATCAATGCTATGTGTTCGGGTAGGGTTTTAAAATAATCTTCGCAAGATCATTTTTCTTCTTTATGCAATTTATAGCCTAGTTACTAAACACTTGTTTTTCTTCCAGCTGCGAGAACCATTGTTGGATAAACTGATCTTTTAAATTAAGGCAAACAAGATTTTGAATAACAAGGAACTAATGTCGAAACACTCTCAAGCTTCGTTCTTCGTGAAACGTTTGCAGAACGCTGCGAATGAAGAAACCTGCCCACAAACTACGTGGGCAACTTTTCAAACTCAGGTGCTGATAAAGCAAATAATAATTATATGATTTGTGAGAATGGGCTGTCTCGGCTCGTTGATTAGCGACGTGAAGTATAAAAATAATACAGCGACTGTGTAAACCAACCTCCAATGAACAGCCATAAATAATAACACCCCCCCTCCTCTTTCTCCCCACGGCTATCGAAACAAGGAACAGAATATGATACATGGATGGACATCAGGTGGAGTTGTGCTGATGAAAACGATTCTCTCCTGTGTTTTTTGTGATTAATTGTTGCCCCGAAACATCTGCTTGGTTTATTTTACATATGGCCGAGTTTTACTAGTACGGAAGCGTATATAAATATTATGTGACCCAGCACCACGAAAGGGACATTACGTCGCTGGGCTAGTTTCTCACAAAAGGCTTGCAAAGTCAAAAATCTCATTTTTTTGTCAATGTTGAGTAATGGGTAGTTTTGGGTTCTGTGACATCTCAGCTTTCATTTCTATAAAGGATAAATTTGAATGTGGTCTCTAAATGGTCTTATAATGCATTTTCTTCAGCTAGGCTAGAATTTAGACTGTGTTTTCTCAAAATGGCTGACACTCACCCTACTAACTTTAAATGCTCATAACTCTTGAATGGAACAAGATACAAGAATGGTTCTTGAGTCCTTAGAAAGAGCATTGTCTGAACTTGTCACATGTATAATTATCCCAGAATGGTCAGTTTGACAATTAATGTCCCTTTCATGCTGGGTCACAGATAAGAAACGAACACAAAATTACAACCTTTTCTGTTGAGGGGGGAGGGGGAGGGGCGGGATCTCATTTCTGAATAAAATATTTAATTAACCCCAGCACTAAACTTGGTTAAGCAGTGAGGTTATACCTTTACACCCTTAATAAATAAAAACACACATTATTCTGTTTGTGTCTTTTTGCATAGGCCTACTTTGGGTCACAGACAGGATTAGTTAATACTGGTAAAGTTGCATTTTACTTTAGACACACGCCCTAATGTTGACGACTCTCGATCTCAAAGTCTGGTTCTTTCAGTTTCATA
>CM065703.1:5585637-5593137 GCA_017654935.2 Phymorhynchus buccinoides | reverse complement strand
CCAGCTTTGCCTATACTAAGTCTTGTCTAATGAGGCTTTACGCTGTATGACTAGAAACCAGCTTTGCTTATACTAACTGTCTCAGCCTTGCATTGACCCTTTCACCGCCAAAGTCGCATTTTAGCACCACGGTGATTTACCACATATGCCACCAGAAGGCATCAAATTGGGGTCTATTATCCAAAGACCCTATTGTCTTAGTTTTGGGAAGTGAGGATAGACCTTATTTTATGTATGTCACAGAAGAATCCCCAATACTGCAGATGGATTTTGTTCTCTACCCTGGTAAATTTAATGGAAATTTTTGGCTGAAATATGGTTGGCGATGAAAGGGTTAATAACAAAAATGGAAAGGACACTGAAGAGGCTGCGAGGCCTAGTTGTCCTCAGTACCTGACCTGACCTGACCTGACCTGTCTTTTTTTTCTCATTGTCTACCTATTACTTTTGCTTTCCTTCTTCTCTGTGCTACTGCCCCCCACCCTCCACCCCTCTCCCTTCCCGACCCAATAATCGCTTTCAGTTTTATTGAGAAAGTGTCACAGCTCTTATGTACTTTATTTGTTATTTTTTTTCTTCTTTATTATTATTATTATTATCATATTTGTTTAACAGTCGGCAAATATGTAGATTAGCACTAAATCTGCTGACGATCATTGTGGTGAAAAAGTTTCTTGCTATTTTTATCTTTGTAGTACTCATACTGTATCCAGATGAATTATATTAACTAATTAAGGGATGGTGTGTGTGTGTGTGTGTGTGTGTGTGTGTGTGTGTGTGTGTGTGTGTGTGTGTGTGTGTGTGCGTGCGTGCGTGCATGCGTGTTTGTGTGTGTATCCACGCATAATTGTATCTATGCACAGGTATGTCATGTATTGCGTATGTGAATCCAGCTATTTGTTTTGTTTATATTGCAACCGTATACTACGAACATAAAACAAGTTTAACCCTTTCACAGCCAACGTCGCATTTTAGTACCACAGTGATTTAACACCTATGTCGCTAAAAGGCATCAAATGGGGGTCTATTATCCAAATACCCTATTGTCTTAGTTTGGGGAAGTAAGGATAGACCTTATTTTATATATGTCACAGAAGAATCCCCAATACTGCAGATGAGATTTTGTTCTCTACCCAGGTACATTTAACCCTTTCAATGCCAGCCATTTTTCAGCCAAAACTTTCCATTAAACTTAACTGGGTAGAGAAAATATTCTGTCTGCAATATTGGGGATTCCTCTGTGACATGCATAAAACAGGGCCTGTCCTTACCTCCCAAAATTAAGAACACAAAGTCACTGGATAACAGACCCTCATTAGATGCCTTTCAGTAACATGGGTGTTAAATCAGTGTGGTGCCAAGAGGCAACAGTGGCAAAGAAAGTGTTAATAGCAATTTCTGGATGAAATGTGGCTGGCGGTAAAGGGTTAAAAACGAAAGTCCCTCCCTCTCACCAGCAGTGGGGAGGCCCACACAGAGGGGGCCAGTGGGCTCAGGTTTCCGTTCTTCACCGCATCGTGAGCGGCGTCGAAACAATAGCGCACGTAGCTGGACTGGTTAGTGTGTCCGTTGTGGTCTGTGTCGCTCTCTGTCACTGCCACGTCATGATGGCACGCTGACGTCGGCACCTGGAGAGAAACAATCAATGTCATGGTGTAGAGTGGCACAGAGGTAACGCGTTCGTTTGCCTCGTATGCAATCAAAGCTTTCAAAGCTCATTCGGGTTTGTACATTTTCCATTCTTGATCTTCTACCTGGGTGAATGATTGGGTCATAATGTTTTGCGTGACTGCGGGTGTATCAGTGAATGGAAGCGCCTTGAGTGTAAAATAATTATAGAAAGGCGCTATAGAAATGCTATCAATTATTATTATGATTACAATAAACCCGAGTTCGAACCTGGGTAGGCTACAGGGGATTTTTCCTCTCACTCTGCACTAGGCCTTACGGTCTGAACGTGGAGTATTTTGGATGAGACACTAAACCGAGGTCCTGTGTGCCCATGCACTTAGTACATGTTGAACTCAGTGGCAACGAAAAAGTTGTCATTTGGTCAAAATTTACCACCACCCCCTTTCCTTCCTCATTAGTCACACAAAACTCGCATGCAAATAAAAATTTTTAAAAGGGTGGCGCACCTCTGACTGCGACGCGCTCTCCAGGTGGGAGACACTACGTGACTATAAAGTAGCAAGTACCAAATGTTGTTGTTGACATATCCTGGCTAAAAGACTCCAGGGATCATCCCAACAGCCGAAGCACTTGAACACTGTGGTACAAATGCACCAGCGAGGGATGAGAACATTACGTGTGTGACCGTTTTTGATTACCCCGCCACGTGGGCAGCCACACTCTGCCCGCATAACTATGCACACCTTAACAACATTTTGATGTAGCCTTGGTGTTCTAGCCTATTGTCAATTGGCCTGACATAGCCTTAAGCTAAGGCGAAATCAATGTCATGTAAAAAAAGAACCCGACGAAAAGTGAGCAATTCACTTGAACATTTGCCACAAACGATGTGATGGGCGTTTGTGTTTTTTGCTTAGTCTTGTAAAAAAAAGAAAAAGGCACTTTATTTGTGCAGTTTGTAAACCTGATTAAGTTCGAATGGTCATTTGTGATTACCGTATTTTAACCCTATGCCTCCCGATCAATCGAACTGAGAATCGATCCTATTGCATAAGAGAAGGGGAGTAACTCCGAACGTCACACCAAACCTTTTATTTAAAAAAATCACCCAAAATAAAGTCGAACTCACATTTCATTTCGTAACATGCATATTGAATAGCAATGATGATATTTTCATTCGAAAGCTAACACAATGTCATACAACAAACCATGAATTAGAAGAAAAAATCCGTAATGGCACTCCAAACATCCAACCAGGTCACTGCTCACGTCACGTGGCAAAAAAACAAAAATTTGGCGTCACTTTGAAAAATCAGTTCAAAAAGACTATTGGGTGCTTTCCCTTGCTGTAAAGACCAAAAACCGACCCGGGAGTGTCAGAAACAGGAATAACTAACTTAGTATATTGCATTGTGGGTAGGGAGAAAGTGAAAGTGAACGTACTAGACCTGGCGTTCAGCGGGCGCAATCGGCGTCATCGGCCACCAGGGAAGAAAACAAATCGGGCGGATTTCGGTTCTGCAGCCTTGAGAGAGTTAAAGACTGTAATCATCAAGACGATACTTTTTTCCAAGACTGAGACTCTGTGAGGGCCCTGTGACTTGCAATATGACTAACAGCGTGGTAAGAAACCATAACAACAACATCTGAATTTTGTATAACATTTGGGGGATGCGCCTCATGGTAAAAAAAATATGGTGCTGCAACAAAACTTTATCAACGGATAAATGGTTCTTCTTTTCTTTCTTTTCCCTATAGCAACCGCAGTCACTGCTGACTATTATGTCGCTGTATTTGGGAGGATCTACGGGAATGCGCAAGACAACAAACTATCAAGAAGAAGGAAGTGGACAGGAGAAAAAGAAGAACTATAGAAAGCTTGGCCCAGCCAGCCAGGTCCCGCTAATCTGTCCATAACATGATGCCGCGCCAATCGATAGAATGACCCAGCCAGCCAGGTCCCGCTAATCGGGCCCCAACGTGATGCCGCGTCATTGGGAAGAATAAAATGAAGGAAAATGAACTAAAAATAAATTAAAATGAACTAAAGAAAATAAAGAAAAAGAGAGAAGGGAGTGTAGTTACTGTGATTTGGAGACCCAGGACACAAAAGTGCCCAAGGTCCTCGCCTCAACAGCCTGTTCTGGGAGGTTGTTCCATGCCTTGATGGTACGTGGCAGGAAACTTGCTTGCCTGTATTGGGTGCGGCAGTAGGTCTGGGCCAGCTGCTTGGGGTGTGCTCGACGTTGGCGCTGTGGTGCTGGGACCAGTTTCTCTCTTACAGTTTTCATAGTGACCAGATTGTTTTGTACCTTGTAGAGCATGGCTAGTCTTGCTGTTTCCCTTCGTGGTTGTGTCTGGATTTTGTACTATACACTTTTCCATACAAAAATTCACTTTTCATACTTTTGGAACACCCTCCAAGGGATACCGGGAGAACTTTTGTACATAGTTCCCCCACCTTCTGGAGGCTTTGTGCTTGTACCTAATCCTCTGATCTGTCACTCTTAACTCATTCAAGTCGTTCCGGCCATATATGTCCAGAATTAATAGATAGCTGTCAATTTTATGCATTTGCTTCAAGGGAAGTAAATCTGTGACCTTGGTCACATCTAAACTCACTTCACTCCCGTAGACCACAATTTTGCCCCTGACTTTGCTTTTGTAGTGGTTCGTTGTGGGGGAACCAATCGGTGTAGAGTTTTTCTATATAAAGTCTATATATAAAAAAGTCTGATCTACCACTTCCCTATGTCTAAACCTGAAGTAAAAACCTGTAATCTTTCATTTCACCTTTTGTTTATGTATGTTTTGTTTGTGTGTATGGCTGGAGTGATTTGTGAATTATTTTTAATAATTCAAAATCGTTGCGATGTGAATGAGTTAAGTCTGCCTTTTCCCTTGGCTTACTGTCATCTGCTATCTTTCTGCCTTACTAAACCATTCTCCTGCCTGTTTTCTCTCAAGAAACTCTTCCAAAGATTTTCTTCAGCCAAAGAAGACGGACATGCCGGGCCTTTTTCTTAGTTAGGCGCATAACGCCAGCATGACCGCATCTGCGTTAAAAATTGACGGGAAACTGTATGAGCGATCGGCAAAGACGAAAATACTTTCGTAAATTTTTTTTATAAAAAACACTCAACACTTACCTCAGGCTTTTCTGCACTCAGTTGCAGCGCGCGCCTCTCTCTCCCTGTGCCTTTCAGCGCAGACTCGCACCTGAGCACCACACTTTGGGGCAGGGCCGCGGGGCGCCGTGTGGCTCGATCTACGTAGACAGATTTGAACCGTAGGGTGGCCAGGGTCCGGCGGTCAAGCCCGTTGACCAGCCGCGATTCCAGGGTCAGCGAACTGAGACCCACGTCGGTCACTTGTGTGTTGATCTGCCTTGAGGGAAAAAGAAAAGAGAGGTGTGTCTCCCAGTGGCAGACATGTCTTTAGCCCGTTAAGGCCTATTTTCTTTCCTCCCTCAGGGCTCCCAGGGACCCCCATTTGGGGGTCTAATATGAAGCACGAAAATGATACAGGACTCTCTAACAGAATGTGCCGGGGGTCCCAGGGATGCACTAGAAAAATTCTTTTTAGCATTCGCTATGCCACTGGAACCCTCTATCCCTCCTCTAGGACCCTCTATACCGTATATTGAAGGAGTCCTTGGGACCCCTTGTTTTGTGGGACGATTGGGAATCGCTCCCTCCCCTCCCCCCACATCCTAGCACCCGCCCTCTCGACGTCCTTTGGGTGATACACCTACACACAAAATTTAAAGTGATTTCATGCAGTGGTTGACGAAAATATAAATGGGTGAAGAAAAATGGGGAAAGTGTCTGCCGTTCTTGAGACACCCTACCTCAGGGGCATAGTTTATGCATCAATGTCTTGTACTGTTTGCATTAGGTTACCGGAGAAAACGGCCCCTGACCAAAACAGCCCCTACGAAAACGGCCCTTGTTCTACGAAAACGGTCTTGCTCGGAAAACCAAAACGACCCTACTGTCAATAACAAAAACGGACCTTCACAAAATACGAAAACGGCCCTACTCAAAATACGAAAACGGTCCTTGTCTTACCAAAACGACCCTACTCGGAAAACCAAAACGGCCCTACTGTCAATGATGAAAACGGCCCCGCTGTTTATTATACCCCTGCTTTCCTAGGTATTCTGGAATCACTTTGTCCGTCTGTCTGTCTGTTTGTCTCTATATCATTTTCAAGTTCATGCGTTAAAGGGGGCACCCTGACGGATGAAATTAAGGGGCACCCTGACGGATGAGATTAAGGGGCACCCTGACGGATGAGATTAAGGGGCACCCTGACGGATGAGATTAAGGGGCACCCTGACGGATGAGATTAAGGGGCACCCTGACGGATGAGATTAAGGGGCACCCTGACGGATGAGATTAAGGGACACCCTGACGGATGAGATTAAGGGACACCCTGACGGATGAGATTAAGGGACACCCTGACGGATGAGATTAAGGGACACCCTGACGGATGAGATTAAGGGACACCCTGACGGATGAGATTAAGGGGCACCCTGACGGATGAGATTAAGGGACACCCTGACGGATGAGATTAAGGGACACCCTGACGGATGAGATTAAGGGACACCCTGACGGATGAGATTAAGGGGCACCCTGACGGATGAGATTAAGGGGCACCCTGACGGATGAGATTAAGGGACACCCTGATGGATGAGATTACGGGACACCCTGACGGATGAGATTAAGGGACACCCTGACGGATGAGATTAAGGGACACCCTGACGGATGAGATTAAGGGACACCCTGACGGATGAGATTAAGGGACACCCTGACGGATGAGATTAAGGGACACCCTGACGGATGAGTTTTTGCAAGAAACACATCGAGATCACCAGACATACAGCCTTTTCAAATATCAGAACACTCACTTTGCGCTGGTTTCCTAGAAACCAAACCGTCAAAAACGGCGATTCCTCCTTGGCAGAGTTGCCAGAGAGAGAAGCCATTTTGGACGGGGTGGGTGGAGGACACTCAGAGTGGTTGAAGCTTTTTCTTCTTTGTAGTGCAGTAAAAAAAAAAATTGGAGCTATTTCCTTTGTTGTGAGCGAAACTCTTTTGGGTAAACTGTAAATAAAAAGGCTTGTATTGTGGAAATTTCATGATTTTTGTCTAAGCGACTCAGGTGGCCATTAGAAAAGAGAAGGCACATGGCTTCTCTTTAACTAAAAGAATACGACTTCCAGCACCTCCGCCAAGGAGGAATCGCCGATTCGACGCTTGATTTCTAGGAAACCAGAGCAAAGTGAGTGTTACGGATCTCTGTAAAGGGTGTTTTTCTGGTGATCTTGACGTGTTTCTTGCAAAACCTCATCCGTCAGGGTGCCCCTTTAAAGGTCAATGGCTTTCCTGCTTTTCTTACTACTGTTGCAATTTTAAAGGGGCACTCTGACGGAGGTGCTGGCAGTCATGATGATGATGGTGATGACGATGACAATGATGATGATAATAGTGATGATGATGACAATGATGATGATGATGATGATGATGTTGATGATGATGACGATAATGATGGTGATGATTGATGATGGTGATGATGATGATGATGATGATTATGATGATGATGGTGGTGATGAAATGATGAGGATGAGGACGATGACGATGATGATGATTAATAATGATGATGACGATGATGACAATGACGATGATGACAACATGATGACGATGACAATGATGATGATGACGATGATGATGATGTCAATAATGATTACGATGATGACAATGACGACAACATGCCCATGATGATGATGACGATGACGACAAGGATGATGATTATAAAAATAACAATCACCTTAAAAGGGAAGGTCTGTCCGCATCGCACACGCCA
>CM065703.1:5578137-5580637 GCA_017654935.2 Phymorhynchus buccinoides | reverse complement strand
CGAAAGTAGCTGCCTCATGAATAGTGTGTTTGAGTGCTTGAAGGCAATTAATGGTAGTTCGTGAAAGGAGTTTCTGCCCCCCTGTACCTCAGGATCATTCTTTACCTTATAGAAGGTACAGTGGTCCCCGCTCAACAAAAGTTCGGTCGGAGAATCCCCCGATCAACAAAAAATGTAATTGGAAGCGGTGTTGAGGTTTGGTCACAGACTATATACTATATAGTGTTACATTCTCTCTGGTTTGGTGTCGACTAATTGCATCAGGCAAGTATATGTGGCGGTACCATAGCCGATCGATGAGGTTTAACCGAGGCGTGGTTACCTCTACACCTATCTATATTGTTAAAAACTCGGGACTTTACTGGTGTTGCACTACCTCCGGGCATTGCAGCCAGTATTGTTCCCACCATCTTTGTCCCATATGTGTCTATGACCGAGAGGACGTAAAACACCATTTTTCGTTCGTTCGTTTGGTGTCGACGGGAAGTTGTTGCTCAACAAAAGTTCCGACGCCGGGTAGTGGAAAATTCTGGCGGAAACATTTCTTGTCTGGCTATGCAGCTTCCTGGACACCCCCTCCCCCCCCCCCCCCCCCCCCCCGCCCCCTTGCGAATCATCTGGTCTGCCCCTGCATGAACATAAACAAATCACTAGGCCTAGTCCCTGTCGCATGAAAATAGGTAGCTCGTAAAAATAAAAAGCTCGCTACCTATGACAGTGTATATTTGCGACATTGAGCATGAACCACAAATTTCACTTTTTTCTAGGGTTAGGGATAGGGTTAGGGTTAGGGTTAGGGTTAGAGTTAGTTAAATGGTTAAAGTACAGAAAAAGTGAAATTTGTGGTTGTCGCAAATACAGACTCTCATAGTAGCGAGCTTTTTATTTTTACGAGCTACCTTTTTTCATGCGACAGTTCCCTACCTCATGCTGACCCGGCTGCATTCCCTACATCGTTTGTGTATAGCAGACGACATTTGTTATTTTTACTTCAGTTCAGGTGAAGAGCGAGTCACTTGAGGTTTGTCCAGTGTGGGGGACCTCCGTTCCTGTTCAAATAGGTAGGTCTATGTTGGTTAATAAAGCGAGAACATTGAGAAATCACGGATGTTGTGTGCGCATGACACATTTACGTTGTAGCGAATTAACTGGAAATTACACAGGCTTACTTTTATGTGCATGTACGTGTCAGTGCGGTGTAGTAACCTCATACGTATTTACGTATTTAAGGGAGTGAATTGAGAAAATAACGACTGTCTATAATTAAATGCTACGCCTAATTGACGTTAAACCAACAATTTATGAAAATAACGGACATTAAAGTGATCAAGTTCATCGGATCAGACCTATTGCAGTACCTCCAGGATCTGCTCGGAGCATTGAACGAGGGTTGGCTGATGGTTCGTCCCATATGTGCTGTTTTGCAGCCGAGTGGACGTAAAACCTTACTTTCATTCAAATAACGGATATTTTGTGCTTGTGACAGTTTCAGGTAGCAATACACCCCTTGTAGGCCTGGTGAGCTGTAGTATATTAAAGCGAGTAAGGGCATTAGTGTGTGGGTGGCTGCCATTATAACGAAGAATTCCATTTGTGTTCAGGAGAACCCTCGCCTCTTCGCTTTTGTTTAGTTCAGGTTTGTATCATTTGTTATTTATTGTGGTGCATAGGCCCGGCCGATCAAAGAGACAATCCCTTTGGCCGAGAGAATGGGCATGTACCCTGGGCAAGGCATCTCCACTGTAAACAAATTCAGCCGGAATAGCATCTTCCCCCTCAGCTATCTGGCAGCCATGGTCGGAAACGACTGACTGGAATACATACATTCAGATTCAGATTAAAATTACAGCCCCCTCGACAACAGGCTAAGGCCATGTCAGGGCTGCCCCCTCGACAACAGGCTAAGGCCATGTCAGGGCTGCCCCCTCGACAACAGGCTAAGGCCATGTCAGGGCTGCCCCCTCGACAACAGGCTAAGGCCATGTCAGGGCTGCCCCCTCGACAACAGGCTAAGGCCATGTCAGGGCTGTCCCCTCGACAACAGGCTAAGGCCATGTCAGGGCTGCCCCCTCGACAACAGGCTAAGGCCATGTCAGGGCTGTCACCACGACAACAGGCTAAGGCCATGTCAGGGCTGCCCCCTCGACAACAGGCTAAGGCCATGTCAGGGCTGCCCCCTCGACAACAGGCTAAGGCCATGTCAGGGCTGCCCCCTCGACAACAGGCTAAGGCCATGTCAGGGCTGCCCCCTCGACAACAGGCTAAGGCCATGTCAGGGCTGCCCCCTCGACAACAGGCTAAGGCCATGTCAGGGCTGTCCCCTCGACAACAGGCTAAGGCCATGTCAGGGCTGCCCCCTCGACAACAGGCTAAGGCCATGTCAGGGCTGTCACCACGACAACAGGCTAAGGCCATGTCAGGGCTGCCCCCTCGACAACAGGCTAAGGCCATGTCAGGGCTGCCCCCTCGACAACAGGCTAAGGCCATGTCAGGGCTGCCC
>CM065703.1:5563137-5573137 GCA_017654935.2 Phymorhynchus buccinoides | reverse complement strand
GAAGTTGTTGCTCAACAAAAGTTCCGACGCCGGGTAGTGGAAAATTCTGGCGGAAACATTTCTTGTCTGGCTATGCAGCTTCCTGCAGCTTCCTGGACCCCCCTCCCCCCCCCCCCCCCCCCCCCCCCCCCCCCATCATCATCTGGTCTGCCCCTGCATGAACATAAACAAATCACTAGGCCTAGTCCCTGTCGCATGAAAATAGGTAGCTCGTAAACATAAAAAGCTCGCTACCTATGACAGTGTATATTTGCGACATTGAGCATGAACCACAAATTTCACTTTTTTCTAGGGTTAGGGATAGGGTTAGGGTTAGGGTTAGGGTTAGGGTTAGTTAAATGGTTAAAGTACAGAAAAAGTGAAATTTGTGGTTGTCGCAAATACAGACTCTCATAGTAGCGAGCTTTTTATTTTTACGAGCTACCTTTTTTCATGCGACAGTTCCCTACCTCATGCTGACCCGGCTGCATTCCCTACATCGTTTGTGTATAGCAGACGACATTTGTTATTTTTACTTCAGTTCAGGTGAAGAGCGAGTCACTTGAGGTTTGTCCAGTGTGGGGGACCTCCGTTCCTGTTCAAATAGGTAGGTCTATGTTGGTTAATAAAGCGAGAACATTGAGAAATCACGGATGTTGTGTGCGCATGACACATTTACGTTGTAGCGAATTAACTGGAAATTACACAGGCTTACTTTTATGTGCATGTACGTGTCAGTGCGGTGTAGTAACCTCATACGTATTTACGTATTTAAGGGAGTGAATTGAGAAAATAACGACTGTCTATAAGATGCTACGCCTAATTGACGTTAAACCAACCATTTCTGAAAATAACGGACATTAAAGTGATCAAGTTCATCGGATCAGACCTATTGCAGTACCTCCAGGATCTGCTCGGAGCATTAAACGAGGGTTGGCTGATGGTTCGTCCCATATGTGCTGTTTTGCAGCCGAGTGGATGTAAAACCTTACTTTCATTCAAATAACGGATCTTTTGTGCTTGTGACAGTTTCAGGTAGCAATACACCCCTTGTAGGCCTGGTGAGCTGTAGTATATTAAAGCGAGTAAGGGCATTATTGTGTGTGGGTGGCTGCCATTATAACGAAGAATTCCATTTGTGTTCAGGAGAACCCTCGCCTCTTCGCTTTTGTTTAGTTCAGGTTTGTATCATTTGTTATTTATTGTGGTGCATAGGCCCGGCCGATCAAAGAGACAATCCCTTTGGCCGAGAGAATGGGCATGTACCCTGGGCAAGGCATCTCCACTGTAAACAAATTCAGCCGGAATAGCATCTTCCCCCTCAGCTATCTGGCAGCCATGGTCGGAAACGACTGACTGGAATACATACATTCAGATTCAGATTAAAATTATAGCCCCATCGACAACAGGCTAAGGCCATGTCAGGGCTGTCATCACGTTGAATCTTACCATGTATTAATGAATTATGCAGATTTTGTGAGTAAATAAAATACAAGTGTCAAATAATTCTGAACCCTTTGATGAGAGTGGAAGTCTTGAAATTTCATGTAAAACCCTACTTCTCTCTGTCTGCCATTTAGAGCAAATCAACCACTTGTATTTCTTACCATCATACGAGCCAGAACCCGGGCACAAACATAAATTTATTAGATGAAAAGGGGCCGGGAAAGTTGCTCACCTCCCATACCCTAGAGAAGTGGGCTAAAGGCAAATGTTCTATTTGAAAATTTAACCTACTAAAAGTCTTCCCTAGAGACTTAGCCTTTTAACCCATTACCTCGTCTCATCTAATTGGGGGCGTAGTTGAGAAAGAAAGGGAGAAAGTGGGGCGTGCGTTTCACTCTGTCACACATACATATAGGACCTGTAGGCTACAATAACGTAAAACCAGAGATGGGAGAACTGGTAAAGATGCATACATCTTTGCCGGATAATTGGTCAACAATAGTATCAAAGCACAGTGTTAAGTATGATAGTGTTCAGAATGGTCTGACTTTTTCTTCCAATTGAAGTATCCCAGGGCAATTTCAGCATTAAGTCAGTATATACAGCTCATACAATACATCTGTATTGTTAAAAAAAATCGGGACTTTCCTGGTGTTACACTGCCTTCGGGCATTGCCTCCAGGATCGTTCCCACCATCTTTATCTCTATATATGTCCCATATGTGTCTGTTCCAGACCGGAGGACGTTAACCCTTTCACCGCCAAAGTCGCATTTTAGCACCACAGTGATTTAACAACTATGTCACTAAAAGGCATCACATTGGGGTCTGTTATCCAAAGACCCCATTGTCTTAGTTTTGAGAAGTAAGGATAGACCTTGTTTTATATATGTCACAGAAGAATCCCCAATACTGCAGATGGACTTTGTTCTCTACCCAGGTAAATGTAATGGAATTTTGTGGCTGAAATATGGCTGGCGGTGAAAGGGTTAAATGAATTTTCATTCATTTAGCATTAAGTTAGCATGAAACAAAATGTTGCTGTAAACGTGTACCATTTACGTGTACATTCACTTGTTTTGGTGTAGCCTAGTATAAGGCCTAATCATGTAGGATATATAAAGTTCGTTGGTAGTCATGTCCTGGTTTGGCTTGATGGGGAGAAGGGGGGATGGACATCAACTTGTCACAATTCTTCTCACTCACACTTAGGCCAAACTTGACGTGATTCTGATCAGCAGTTCAGGAACGTTATTGCAATGACCGACCAAATAAACTGCACACTCAAAAACAGAAAAAACAAACCATTGTAACAGTCTACCCATAATAATAATAATGAGCATTTATATGCGTTTATTCTTAAACAAGCCCTAAGCACTTGAACAAATAAATGAATAACCCCCCACCCCCAAAAGCAGTAAAAAATATGAGAATGTCAAAAATTGCTTCGCGCACGCGCGCACGCACACGCACACACACACACACACACATACACACACACACACACACACACACACACACACACACACACACACACACACACACACACACACACTACACACACACACACACACACACACACACACACACACACACACACACACACACACCACCACCACCACCACCACCACCACCACCACACCCCCCCCCCCCCCCCCCCCCCTCACAAACCACAGCACACACGCGCACAGAAGAAGCTAGAAGGTACAGGGTTAACTTAAGTAAGGTGTTTTTTTAAATCAGTGTGCTGATTTTCAATCATTGCTTGACATTAGCGTTAAGTGAGAGCCAACAGTAAAGTGAATAAAAGAGCTGTACAATAAACTGGGGGTTCCACAGAAATGGATACTCACGGTACAGCTTAGTCTTTTGAGGGAGACTACCACTCTCAAACTAGGGTGTGTTTGCTGATCCAAAAGGATTGGTTGGCCTTTGGGGACCTTCACACAACGCCAGCTGTCCTCAAATCCCTTTGGAGAGTGGGTATGTAATCTGGGCAAGGCATCCACTAATGCACACATTTTAGCCCATCCTGCCGGGAATAGCAGCTTCCCCTTCTGCTATCTGGCAGTCATAGTCGGAGACGATAGGCTGGCATGCAAACACCTTTCGGACAAAAGGTTAAGAAAACCTATTCGATACGAATTCCGGGGCCAAGCTGTATAGTACCTTTTTTTTGTCCTCGGGCAGATTTAACGGAGCTATCCACTATGACGCAAGAAACGACGCTTCGTTGGGGACCGTTCGAACGTCATCTGAAGCTGACGGAGCAGCAGAAATGCCTCCTCCACGAGAATTCTGACCCCCGGGTCGTTATCAGCGGCCCGCCGGGATGCGGCAAAACCACCGCTCTCGTGCTCAAAGGGCTGCAGTGGTTGCAGGCCGGACATGACGTCATTGTCTTCGGGTTGCACGCGCTCAACTTTCCTGCTTGTCGATTGGTGCATTGCCTGCTGGCGGAGGTGAGTATGAGAGAGAGGGAGATCGTGAGACTGAGAGTGTGTGTCGTGAGCCTAGAGAGACGGGAGGAGGGGAGAATAGAGAGAGAGAGAGAGAGAGAGAGAGAGAGAGAGAGAGAGAGAGAGAGAGTGGGTGTGGGTGTGGGTGGGTGAGTGTATGTATGTCAGTGTGCGTGTGTGCGTGCGTGCGTGCATATGTGTGTGTCAGTGTGTGCCGTGTGTGTGTGTGCAAGCGCGCGCGTGTGTACGTGCGTGCATAAATGTGTGTGTGTGCAAACGCGCGTGTGTATGTGTGTTTGTGTTCCGCGTGCGTGCATGCATGCATGCATGTGTGTGTGTGCGTGAGTGTGTGGTGTGTGTGTGTGTGTGTGTGTCTATGCATGTGTGTGTGCGTGCGTGTGTGTGTGTGTGTGTGTGTGTGTGTATGCTTGTGTGCGTGTGTGTGTGCGTGTGTGTGTGTGTGTGTGTGTGTGTGTGTGTGTGTGTGTGTGTGTGTTCATGTTTTCATGCATGCATGCATGTGTATGTGCGTGCGTGTGTGCGGTGTGTGTGTGTGTGTGGTGTGGTGTGGGTGGGTGGCTGGGTGGGTGGGTGGGTGTTGCTACGGCTTACTGAATGAAATATGAATAATGAGTCGATGTCCATAAATGTGTGTTGTGTGTGTGTGTGTGTGTGTTTGTGTGTGTGTGTGTGTGTGTGTGTGTGTGTGTGTGTGTGTGTGTGTGTGTGTGTGTGTGAGAGAGAGAGAGAGAGAGAGAGAGAGAGAGAGAGAGAGAGAGAGAGAGAGAGAGAGAGAGAGTCAGGAGTCAGGAAATGTTTTAATTGTTAGGCCATGCCCATACAATGGAGTGAGTGTGACGACAAAAAACAACAAATTGACATTATATTATTAACTTGACATTACAAAACATTACATAAATCTTGCCTAACTTTCAAAGCTTTAAAGATAAAAACAGCCACCTTTCTTACAATACTTTTGTTTGTACAAGAAAATAATAACACAAATTTAAACATAGAAGGATTGTTATAATACTTTTTTGGAATAAGTTCTCTTCGAAGGGTGTCATACATGGGACAAACAAACAAAATGTGGATTTCTGACTCGGGAATATGATTACAAAAAGGACAATATACATTTCTATTTGGGTCAATTTTAAACTGCAAAAAGTGACGATTCAAAGGGGACATGCCAATTCTAAACCTGGACAAAGTGTTTCGTGCTTTGATATTCACAATTTCACATAAATGGGTACTTAAAGTAAAAGTTTGCTTAAAGGATGCATATACATAATAAAAAGTGTGCGACTCTAAGCTTGCATGCCAATCTTGTTGAAAACAATCTATAAATCTTTGTTTTAATACTGCCAAGAATGCTTTTCTACTACCAACTCCTTGTGCTTCCCAAACCTCTCCAAAGCCAAAACGGTACAAAATATTTCTAACTTTACAAGCCCATGTATCATAATTTTGTTTCTGAAGGTTTAACAGCATATTATAGGCTTTATTTGGGTATCTACTACCATCCATCTGTATAAGACGTAACCAAAATTTTATGCATCTCAAACGTGTTGCAACGTGCAAAGGATACCTACCCGTTTCACCATATATCAAGTGTTTTGGCGATTTGGGGTTAACTCCCATGAATCGCTTGAGTGCAAACAAATGGACTTTTTCTATTGTCTCTTGGTTTTCTGCTAAACCCCAAATCTCTGCACCATAAGTTAGAATTGGTTGCACTTGACAATCAAAAAGCTTAAAAAAGATTCGAGAGAGAGAGAGAGAGAGAGAGAGAGGGAGAGAGAGAGAGAGAGAGAGAGAGAGAGAGAGAGAGAGAGAGAGAGAGAGAGAGAGAGAGTTGCTTTGTATAATTTATGCGTTGTTGCTGGTTTGTGTCATTCTTAAACACTACTTGTTGATGAATAATTGATTGTAAAGCGCTTTGGGCTCATTTGAGGTAAAGCGCTATATAAATGTATTATTATTATTATTATTATTATTATTATTATTATTATTATTTCAATCTTTTAAGATTAGAGATACACTATGTTCGTAACAAACTTTTGGTAGCTTTGCCAATTTCAAGTTGTTGGATCATACAATAATTATTATGCCATGTGTATGTTAATTTGTATTTCACTCACCTTCATTAGGGGCCACGGCCTAAATGAATAACTATGTTTTATTAAGAAGCTGCGGTGAAGCAAAAGCTGCTGATAGGCCTGCTACGCTACATACGAATCGGATCTGAATGCGATGCGATTGTGACGATGTGAGTCACATGATTCACGTGAAATTCATGCATTGGGTCTACTTGAGTGTAGTGAGCGAAAATAGCAGAATGTATTTAACATGAATCCTGACTCGCGTGGCCCAGTCTGATCGCATCCCCATACGATTTTACTCGTGTGTGGCGCGCCGCTGTCTGTTCCTGGCTATCTGACTATGCTAACACGATAGCGTTTGAACGGAGGGACCTAAGACCCTCACGTTTTGCATGCGCATATGTCGTTAGGATATCTAGGCCAAGGTCGAAGATGAAGGTCATTGGTCAAAGTTCAAGGTCACTGGAACCGAGAAGGCAGGGCTAGTGTAAAGCGCAAGTGAAGACTGTTTGATCGGACTTTAGTTTCAGGGGTGTTTGTCACAGACTCTACTCTCTTCGAGTAGCATTCTACTCAATTCGGACCTCTACTACTCTTCAAAATTGAAAATAATGCTCTTTACTACTCATTTTCAGTGAACATTGTTTGATGGTTTAATGAATAAAATTACACATTTTGCACCAACGCTACTGATTTCAGCTATCCAGATTTACTACTCATTTTCAGTGAACATTGTTTGATGGTTTAATGAATAAAACTACACATTTTGCACCCAAACTAGGCCTACTCATTTCAGTTATCCAGGCTGCTCAAGACTTGTGTAGGGGGTACCGGGTACACAGTCTGGTGTCAGTTTGTTCCTGTAATTCCTGTCATTGGACCCGGAAATGCTGCCGCGCGACTGGTCGATGTAGCGTTTTGACGCTCTAGTTAATTCATTCATTCATTCATTCATTAATAATAATAATAATAATAATAATAATAATAATAATAATAATTTAAAAAATAATAATAATAATAATTGATAGTATTTCTATAGCGCCTTTCTATAATTATTTTACACTCAAGGCGCTTCCATTCACTGATACACCCGCAGTCACGCAAAACGTTATTACCCAATCATTCACCCAGGTACAAGATCAAGAAGGAAACATTTACAAACCGAATGAGCTGTGAAAGGATGGAAGTTCAGTTTAACGTCGCGTATCGGCTTTCGCCATGTACGACGGGCTGAACAAACCAACCAGGGTATAAACAAAAATGTATGTTCCTGAATCACTGTCTTAGCCAAAAGGCCGAGAAGCGATCAGAATTGAAACTGTGAAAGTAGTGAGTCTTGAGTTTTTATAGCTTTGAAAGCAGAGATAGTTGGTTCATGGCGGAGATCGACTGGGAGGGAATTCCAAACAGCAAGGGCACACTGAAGCTGAAACTGCGGTCACCAAATGACTGTCTGTCTGTCTGTCTGTCCCAGGCTCACAAGAGGTCTCAGGGGCCCCTGTTCCCCAAGGACTGGACGTGGGGCAGGGTGCTGTTCGAGCACCGCGTCATGGGCGACGCCAATGACCTGGAACCCACCCTTCGCTCCCTGCTCAAGTATGGAGACCAGCCCTACATCCTCATGGACGACTTCAGCCCCGATGACGGGTACGCCTACCCCCACCCACCCCCCTCTCTCTCTCTGAATTAACTGGTGTCCTTATAGTTGATTGTGCGAAAGCATTTGACGTCATTGATCATTCCCTACTTCTAAAAAAGCTTAAAATATATGGTATATCTACTGACTAACATAATAGAGCTTCTTTCGTCGTTTTTAAATGATAGGAAGCAGATTGTTGCAATTAATGGCGCTATGTCTACCACTCTAACAACCAAGTATGGTATACCTCAAGGTTCAGTTCTTGGACCCTTATTATTCACTATCTACATTAATGATTTGCCTCTAGTTCTCAGTTCTCTGTGCGAATTATTCGCAGATGATACTACACTGCATTCAAGTCATTCTGATTACAGAACTGTATTGTCTATATTACAAAAGAGCATTGATGAATTACTTAACTGGTCTGAATTGAATCACATGAGTCTCCATCCATTAAAGACTAGATTTATGGTTATAACAAGTAGACAGAAACAACAAAATCTTCATCTTAATGTCCCTCCTCTTCTTATAAACGGTAACAATATTAATCAAGTTTCTTTCCACAATGTTCTTGGTGTAGTTGTTGACGAAAACCTCTCCTGGTCTGAACATGTGTCAAATGTTTGCAAATGTGTCTCCCAAAAAATATTTCAGTTATCCAAAATTAAACACTTTTTAGACTTACATTCTCGTAAAATATTTTTTCATTCCTTTATTGAATCCCATATAAATTATGCATCAACTATCTGGGATGGTGCAAGTGAAAATATTCTAAAGCCACTGTCAAGTCTTTATAGACGTGCTCTGAAATTAGTCTTAGCTAAATCGTCAACATTAACCATTTCGGATTATGTGACATTAGACATCTTGCCTTTCCATTTGAAACTTACATTCAACAAGGCTGTTTTTATGTTCAAAATATTATCTGGTTGTGCTCCACCATCACTCACAAATAAATGTATAAGTAATGATCAACGCCATACACACAAACTCATGTTACCTTTGCCGCGCATTGACCTTTTCAAGTCAAGCCTAACCTATTCTGGTGGTGCTTTGTGGAACACGATCCTCGCTACTTCATCAATCAAAGGTAGTTTGAGCAGTTTTAAACATAACTACCATAAGCTGTTGATGACAGAGTTTGTTAATTCAAAGTAATAAATATTTATTGTAGTCCTCATAATCCATAATTTGTCACTAGCGCCAATTCGATGTTCTCATTTCATATGTTTTCATGTGTCATTGATTTTTAATTGTTATGATGTGACTTGATATGTATGGTTATTTATCTTGATGTTAGCGTCGACTTTTGTTAGTGTGTCTGTGTGTGTGTGTCTGTGTCGGTTTCAGTTGCGTGCGTGCGAGTGTGAGCGTGTGTGTGGGCGCACGTGTGTGTGCGCGCGTGTGTGTTTTCTTGGTATTTTCATGTACTTTTTCTTGCGTTTTTGGTCTACATTATGATTTACTAGTTGTTTATTCATGATTTTGTGTGTGTTGCATTTTCTCTTTTTTGATGGCAAGATGTAAAGAAGCTATGCTTATTCTTAACCATCAATAAAATAAAAAAAAAGATTCGTTCGTTCGTTCGTTCGTTCGTTCGTTCGTTCTCTCCCTCTTTATAATACAGTGGAACCTCCCTTATAAGTCCTCCCATTATAAGACTCCCTCCCACATAACACCTACTTCTCTGAGACATTGCCCTTCTTTGTAAGTATTAAAATTACCTCCATGATAAGACCCCTCTCTTATAAGACCTCATTAGGGATGATTTCTCAAGGTCTTATAAGGGAGGTTCCACTGTATTAGAGTTATGTATTGCATGCTTAGAACCAAGGACAGAATGGAAGACGAGGCCCAGCCTACTTATCCTTGTAAACTAAAGTGTCTGAAGTCTCTCTCTCTCTCTCTCGCTCCACCTGTTTCTACATTTGTGTTCAGCACTGTATGTGTAATAGTATGCCTTGCCACGCTTGTGTTCTGTGTTAGAATAGATCAGGGACAGATTGGAAGAATAGGCGTTGCCTAAAATCTATATCCTTGGAAAATAAAGTTTAATCTCTCTCTCTCTCTCTCTCTCTCTCTCTCTCTCTCTCTCTCTCTCTCTCTCTCTCTCTCTCTCTCTCTCTCTCTCTCTCTCTCTCTCTCTCTCTCTCTCTCTCTCTCTCTCTCTCTCTCTCTCTCCTCTCTCTCTCTCTCTCTCTCTCTCTCTCTCTCTCTCTCTCTCTCTCTCCTCTCTCTCTCTCTCTCTCTCTCTCTCTCTCTCTCTCTCTCTCTCTCTCTCTCTCTCTCTCTCTCTCTCTCTCTCTCTCTCTCTCTCTCTCTCTCTCTCTCTCTCTCTCTCTCTCTCTCTCTCTCTCTCTCTCTCTCTCTCTCTCT
>CM065703.1:5498137-5555637 GCA_017654935.2 Phymorhynchus buccinoides | reverse complement strand
TATCCCATACAAACAAATTGTGACCGTGTTGACGTTGACCTAAAAATATTGACCTGAGAACCGAAACGTTCTTCTTTGCGCTATTATATTTCATGTCTGAGCCGTATCTAACGAACCGCTGGACGGAATCACTTAAAATTTTGTGTGGAGTTGTTAAGCAAGGCGCGGGCGAAGCTGTAGGGTTAAAGATGCACAGACGCGCCACGATTAAGTCCTTTGAGATTTTTTTTTCTGGGTAGCTGTGACCCATATATAGAAAATAATGTGGTCCCAAGACTTCAAATAAGAGGGAAAACCCGTGAAACCCGTGATTTTGACCTGGTCCAAACCCAGACTTCTTCCCACGTGTTTTCTATATAGAGGGACCCAAACGTCCCGTGAAAATCACGTGATAGCTTTGAAATCTTCGTGATCTGTGACACGTGGGGGGGGTCTTAAGGGCAGGTAGGCCGGGCCGGGGCAGAAACGGACAAAGGACATACCTGCCACTCGGCGACTCACTTGTAATTAATGTTATCTTTCCGCAGACATGATGAGCGCAGACGGGGGGTACAGTTTCCGCGACGTGCTGATCATCAGCAGATGCCCGGTGAATCCCGCCCAGCCCCCCGCGGCCTTCATGCGGGGTCTGCAACACTCTGGCATCCCCGCGCAAGTCTTCGGCACCCTGAGCTGCAGCCTTAGGGACAGGGCGCTCATGGAAAAGTCCTTTGATGATGTGATCCTGGCCGCAGAAAACAAGGTCAGTTGGTTTCGATACACCACTGATCGCCTTAGGCCATGTACACACATAAGCGGATATTCCACGCGGAAACCCGTGCGCAATCCATAAATAAGTGAAACAAAGAAGGGAAAAGATTTGCGCACGTGTCCGAATTTTACTGATCTAGCTCGTTATGCCATAGTTCTAGGTCTCCCAATCTGTATCTGTATTTGTGTGTGTGTGTCTCTGTCTCTCTTTGTCTCAGTGTCTGTCTCTTTGATCTCTCTCTCTCTCTCTCTCTCTCTCTCTCTCTCTCTCTCTCTCTCTCTCTCTCTCTCTCTCTCTCTCTCTCTCTCTCTCTCTCTCTCTCTCTCTCTCTCTCTCTCTCTCTCTCTCTCTCTCTCTCTCTCTCTCTCTCTCTCTCTCTCTCTCTCTCTCTCTCTCATATCACTTACGGGTAGACGATGCGCACAAAATATCTGTCTCTGAGTTTATTGACAATCATGGCTGCTAGCAAATACAATTATTAGCAATCTTTAGTCCACGATTGAGTGTTTTTATAAAAGGGTCAATAAAATCCGAAGTATACAAAACCAGCTAAACTGGGTGTTTTGGGTTTGTTTTCATCAAATCAAATATATTAGCCTCATTAGTTTTAAATTTTCAGTTTGAACATTGACGGAGACCACGTGGTCAAAACTTTCATGAATTCAACCATCAATTTTTTTTTCTGAAAAAAAAAGAAAAGAACGGTAGGTCTATAACATTTCAATTACGCCATCGGTTATAGAATTGTAGCCATTCGACCTTTTTTCTATGAAATTAATCATCCAAAATATAGAATACTGTTTTTAATTTTAAAAAAACCGAACAAAAGAAACGCATAACTTTTCGACTTACTCGAAAAATTTTGTCTTAATTTCAAACATTAGCAGAAAATCACACGATGTGAACTTCTTTGTGACATGCGACATTGGAAAAGCTGAATGTATTGAGAGTTTAATCTGCGTGCTCATGTTATTCAATCAGCTGAAATGATATGCTTAGGTGTGGAGCTTGTCAAATGACGGAAACGACCATTTAGAAAATATGCGTTTCTTTTTATGAACAGTATCATTATATTTGATTTAGTGTTTTGCTTTGTTTAAAATCTGTATTGTTACAAATTCGGGACTTTACTGCTGTTCCACTGCCTTCGGGCATTGCCTCCAGAATCGTTCCCACCATCTTTGTTTCTACTAATGTCCCATATGTGTCCGTTCCAGACCGGAGGACGTTAAGCAGATTTTCATTCATTCATTGTTTTTTGTTGGCTGATCGTCTTTCTTTATCGTAAAAGCTCACCAACCCCAACCCACAATCTTGATGCCCGTTCTTTCAGGTCACCCTGATGAACTACACGGCAGCCAGGGGCCTGGACCGTCCGGTGGTGGTGTGCCTCACGGGGGCGGCCCCCCACGAGCACTACGACCTCACCCCCCAGGGCCTTCAGAACCCCCTGGAGGACAGGAAAGCCGCCACACGCCGCCTCAAGACCACCCTGGAGTTGATCCATCGCCTGGAGATCTGGAGTCGAGCGTCCTCTCAGCTGATCGTGGTCCATTTGCCTAAAGGCATGGAGGCCGGACCCAGCGGAAGTGACAACTACGGGGGTGGCAGGAAGTGCGTCATTCTGTGACCCGGAAAATGGCGTCACACGCGGGGAAGTGATGTCATCCTTGCTGAAAAATGGTTTCGTAAAAATGAGGCTGCTTTATACTGAAAAAATGTATCTGCCCCTGTCTCTGTGCACTGCGATGCGTGCGCCACCTATTTAAGATTATCGCCCTTGCCTGTCATGAAGTAGTAGTTTATAGCCACAGGAAATGTCTCTGCCTCTGATTAGTCACTAGGTGGCATGGTCAAGTCAGTCCGAAAATTATCGCCCTTTCGTGTTACCAAGACGTAGTATAAAGCCCCCCCCCCCCCCCCACCCCCCCCCCCCCCCCCCCCACACACACACACACACCTGTGTCATCCTGCGAAAATGGCATTGCTGGAAATTCAATCAACCAATGAACCAATCAATCAATTAATCAATCAATCAAGTTTTATTGTCCTTTTTAAAAGCATTGCATAAAAGGAAATTTGGATCATCTTAGTTTGAAAATGGCATGGCAAGAATTCCTACCTATTTCTCTTACCACCTCCCTCTCCCTGTTTTCAACTCTCTATATGTTATACATATATGTTCCATTATCCTCTCTCTCTCTCTCTCTCTCTCTCTCTCTCTCTCTCTCTCTCTCTCTCTCTCTCTCTCTCTCTCTCTCTCTCTCTCTCTCTCTCTCTCTCTCTCTCTCTCTCTCTCTCTCTCTTCATAGGTCGGAGGCCTGAAACATTTAAATTATGTTCCATTATGTTTCTCTCTCTCTCTCTCTCTCTCTCTCTCTCTCTCTCTCTCTCTCTCTCTCTCTCTCTCTCTCTCTCTCTCTCTCTCTCTCTCTCTCTCTCTCTCTCTCTCTCTCTCTCTCTCTCTCTCTCTCTCTCTCTCTCTCTCTCTCTCTCTCTCTCTCTCTCTCTCTCTCTCTCTCTCTCTCTCTCTCTCTCTCTCTCTCTCTCTCTCTCTCTCTCTCTCTCTCTCTCTCAATAGCATGTACCTGGCTGATGACATTAAATCATTCATTTGTCATTATGTCATTTCTCTCTCTCTCTCTCTCTCTCTCTCTCTCTCTCTCTCTCTCTCTCTCTCTCTCTCTCTCTCTCTCTCTCTCTCTCTCTCTCTCTCTCTCTCTCTCTCTCTCTCTCTCACACATACATAATGTGCATAAAGCATATTCAGCTAGGATAAAAGTAATGCTCTTATAGAACAGTAACAATGTGCCTTCATATAAATATGATAAATATGATATGCTTAATAATATGTGAACTCTTTTGTATGGGCCTATGACCTACCTAAATCATTCCAGACCCCTCTCTCTCTCCCCCCCCCCCCCTCTCTCTCTCTCCCCACCCAGTTTCATAAGACACTCAGTTCAAGTGATAACTTATGACAATGACGATACCTTATGATGATGATAATGACGACGAGAGAGAGGAGGATAACGATAATGATGGTGCTTGTCATTTGATTGTCATTATTTTACTATTGTTTGTTTGTCGTCATGCCAAAGTTATACTCTATATTGTATATAAAGATTTTCAGACTACAAACGCCTATGATCAAAATTGTTATGCATTTGTTATTAACCTTTTTTTCTGGTCATGAATGACACATATTCTGTTTTATAGCAATGTTTTTCTGTACAAAAAAGCAAACCATTATTTCTTATTCAATGTTCCATCTGATAATAACATTTTTTACTTTGACTTGACTTATAGCAAATTATGTTAGTTTATAATTCATTATGTTCAACAATTTTTGCAGGTGGAGGGGGGTGGCGGTACAGGGTGGGAGGGGGAGGGGGGGGAGAAATAAAGGGGGATTACTGTTATTAAATTAAATGAAGGGTTACTGTGTTGTTTGGCAGTCAAAGAAGAAAACATATTGAAAATGATGCAAATACTTTCTACATTTTGCAAATTCATTCAGCTATCAAAAAAGTTTGATAGTGATTAATTGCTTCCCTGTGATCAACTTGATGTACAATTAATTTGATTTATCGGTGTGTATGTGGATCTGTGGCCCTGGCTAAACGTATGCTGAAAATATCTACTTGATGCTGAGTAGTAAACGGTTTTGTACTTTTTTGGAGTTAACTTTTTCTTGCCCCCCTCCAAATTCTATGTTATAGTTTTGTAAGATTTATCTAAGTCTATTATTTTGTTGTTGTTATTGTTGTTTGTTGCTTGTTCATGTTTGTGTATAGTCATTTACTTGTTATTATTTCTGAATGTTCCCTATTTGCTTGTTATTTCTTTCATTCATTATCATGTTCTGTTCCAGTGTCTTATTACATTTGGCAGCCAATATTGTGTAACACATCTGTGTTTGAGCGCCTCGTATTTAAGCTTGTTGTGCTCGTTTCCATTTGTTTATGTTGCTGTTATATTGTATATAATTATTGATTTTTAATAAAATTCGTTTACACCAAGTAAAGGAGGATGGAATTGGCGGGCATGAGATGACATTCATGGGTTTTTTGTTTTGTATGTGTAACAGTGTTTAACGAAAAATAAACGTTTCGGTTTGTTATAAATGTACGTGCATTGGATGTTTGTACTCCAGGTATTGTGCCTGCCTGCCTGCCTCTGTCGGTCTGTCTGTCTGTCTGTCTGTCCATTTGCCTGTCGTATGTCTGTCTGTAGGCCTGTGTCTACATCTCTCCCATTTTGTGTGTCTGTCTGTTTGTCTGTCTCTCTCTCTCTCTCTCTCTCTCTCTCTCTCTCTCTCTCTCTCTCTCTCTCTCTCTCTCTCTCTCTCTCTCTCTCTCTCTCTCTCTCTCTCTCTCTCTCTCTCTCTCTCTCTCTCTCTCTCTCTCGCTCTCTCTCTCTCTCTCTCTCTCCCCCTCTCTCTCTCTGTGTCTCTCTCTATCTATCTGACTCTGTGTCTCTGACTCTCTCTCTCTCTCTCTCTCTCTCTCTCTCTCTCTCTCTCTCTCTCTCTCTCTCTCTCTCTCTCTCTCTCTCTCTCTCTCTCTCTCATTACTGAGTAGCTAAAACCAGGCACCTGTCTGGAATCCGCAGACAAGCACTGTTCCCGATAGTTGTGGGTAAGGTTATGGACAGATCTTAGATATGCTGTACTATTTAGATTGGAAGGGACCAACTCTTTCGATTGGATAACGCTGAAGAAGAGTGCTTTTTAAAACAAAACTGACGGTCTGAGAGGCATAAGTTTAGAGGACTTGGAATTGAGGGGTTAGGGATGGGAATTGTACGCCCATAGGCGTAGGTACTCCCCAGTAAGGTTGGTATTGCTCCCATAATCACCTTCTGTACGCCCCTCTGATGTCAGTGAACAAAATAGGGTTTAACCCTTTCACCGCCAATGTCTCATTTTAGCACCACAGTGATTTAACACCGATGTCACTAAAAGGCATCACATTGGGGGGTCTATTATCCAAAGACCCTGTTGTCTTAGTTTTGGGAAGTAAGGATAGACCTTATTTTAGATCTGTCACAGAAGAATCCCCAAATACTGCAGATGGATTTTGTTCTCTACCCAGGTAAATTTAATGGACATTTTTGGCTGAAGTATGGCTGGCGGTGAAAGGGTTCAAAAGTTTTGCTTTCAGATGAAAGACTGTTCAATAGGACACGTAAAGAATAGACGATTTTTGGAAGAAAAAAAAACTAGGGGAGAGCCGGCACTTCGTGAAAATTAGAGTTGCTTACCTCCATTACTCGGTTAAATACCATAGCAACAATGCAACGTCGAAGCTTGAAACCGCAGGATAGTCAGCGACTTGCAAAACATTTTTTTAGAAAAATGAGGGGTGGCCAGTTGCTACAAGCTGATAGAACTTGCAAAATGTGACGTAAAAATATAAATGACATCAATTTTAGAATTACGCACGGTGTTCTAAGTGCTGTATGTCTGCTCAAACACACGAGGCGAGAGCTGGGGATCTACCTGATGGTAGAGTAGCTTCCCCTGTTTGACCGATTGAATTAGGCAAGATCACTCCCACACACACCATGAAATGACTCCCCTTTCATTATTTCCGAACAATTCCTATTACAAGGACATGGAAAATGATTCTTTTTATTATACATGTTTGTATTACTTTTACCTATTTATCTCAGGAGAGGCCACAAAATGAGTCAACACCACCAAAATCCCATGCCTGGGGGTACAGAGGAACCATTTATAATTTTGAAAAAAGCAGCCCTCTAAGTCATTCATAAATAATTATGCTATCAAAGATTGAAATAACGAGGCCAGCAGAGGAGATTGTAGTGAAATTAACAAGGGGGGGGGGGGGAACTCTCTCTTAATTAACTCCCTCCATCAAGGTTATTTACGAAAACAATGTCTAGCAAGGTATGGGCAAGAGCAGCGGACCCAACTTCTGTTCATCCTCAGAAAAAGGATGAGCCAGGTCTGCGCCCATTGGCCACTGCAACTAGGGGTTTCATTTTTTTCACTGGTCTCCCCGTTGGGTCTCTTCAGTCGGCACATTCCAATTTCAGAGGGAAATCATAATCCGAAAGTGGTTCAAGAAAGTCTGGAAATATGGATAGTGCAGTCTCATTTGAAGTATGGGCAAAATGACTCTTACTTTTAGGAAATTAATAGTTTGTAGACAATAATAAATTTATGTGAAAGTTGTTTTGTACTACGGCTAAGGTTATTGAGGGGTTTTTCTGCGTTGAAAGTAGATTGCCATGGAAGCCGTTTGTGACTGGAACTATCCCAGGCAAGGCAAGGCAAGGCAAGAAATTTATTTCATACCCCATTTGGGCACAGAAATATAAAAACATACACACACATAAATAAATTTCAAAGAATCAACTCAAGAGTGATGTCCAAAATCATTTCAAAGATAACCCATACCATAATATTACAAATAATGTAATATATTACTAAATTAAAAACAAAATGGGAAAAAGACATGATTAATAGCATTTATCTGAAAGAACCGTTAACAACTGTAATGAAGTGCTTTAGTTTGAGTAATATTTTCTTATTTTTTGTAGAGAACAAAGCTTTGAATTTATAAGCATTAGGGCGAGTAAAAAAATACTTGGGGAGGTACCTTCTCCTGTCAGTGTCAAAGAAAGGACAAACAAACAAGTAGTGAAACTCATCTGCCACATCATGTACATTACATTTTTCAGGCATTTGGGAAGGAATCGCTGAATCTTCTTCACAAATCAGAAAAATTAAAAACAGGCCTATTAATTAACTTTTATGAACGAATTCGATGGGTCTATGAAGGCCTTTTTTATTTATTTATTTTAAAAACATAATCTCGGTTTCCTTGAGCATTTCATCCACAGGATGATAAAAAAACATTTGTGTTTGTGTGTGTGTGTGTGTGGGAGGGGGGGGGGGAATAAGTGTTTTTGACAGGGCCCGGCAGAACACTGCGGTTAGGTGGGGCTGGGGGATTCCAAGTGCATGGTAGAAGGATCCGGGGACACGTGCACATACACACGAGCACACACACACAGGCACACACACAGGCGCGCACACGCACACGCACACACACAGGTGCGCACACACACACACACACACACACACACACACACACACACACATGTAATGCTTTCTCTTGGTGTGTGTGTTCCGTTTTCAGCTCTGATCTTGAGTATCAGGCTGGTCATTTTTTTTTTTGGGGGGGGGTTAGGTGTGGGTTTTTTAGCTTCTGGTCAATGTTATTACTTTCGTGTTCCATTAAGTCTCTAGGCCTACTATAACCTTTTTGGTCCTTTTTTTTTTACATCAGTTTAAAACCCTTTCATCGCCACTGTCGCCTCTTGGCACCACAATGATTTAACACCCATGTCACTAAAGGGCATCAAATGAGGGTCTGGTATACAGTGACCTTATGTTCTTAATTTTGGGAGGTCCTATTTTATGCTTGTCACAGATGAATCCCCAATAGTGTTGACACAATCTATCCTGTACCTGGGTAAGTTTAATCATGGTAAATTTTGGCTGTCGAATGGCTAGCGTTGAAAGGATTTTAAACAGCTGTTTCGTAACTTCTTATCACATAATGAGGCATGGTGTCATGGACACTGAATGGGCGGAAAGCAAGTAAACCCTAGCAATGACCATCAACAGCTTGTGGATAGCCAGGCGGACAAAAAAGAATTAACAACTAATGTCCCACATGTGTCCTTAGGACCGAGAGGACGTTAAATCCAATATTTGTTCGTTCGATAGACAGGCGCTCAATCCGGTGTAGCATTCTTAAATGGGATTTGTTCTCAACATGTCTGCGCATGTGCGAAATCGATCATGACGTACCATCACATTTTATCTCTTGTGTATTCCACACTAAATTGACTCTAAGCCTATCCCTAACCCTATTCCTATCCCTAACCCTAACCCTTCGCACATGCGCAGACGGTTTGAGTACAAATCCCATTTGAGAACACCACACCGGTTCCCGGCCCTGAGACTGGGGAGAAAGGACGAGCCCAGGCCTCACGTTGGACATCAGTCACTCACACAGGCAGACGAGCGCGTTAACCACTCTGCCACCTTTCTCCTTGAAAAACCACCTGCATTTTAACCTTTTGTATTAAATGTTGTAACTGAGTTTGCGCGACAGGCGCTTGAAGAATGGTTAGTAAGAGAGAAGGAAACGTTAAAGAACGCAGAATGATAATAGTTATAAAGTTAGAATGAAAGAGGTACACCAACAGACAGACGGATTCACACACACACACACACACACACACACACACACACACACACACACACACACACACACACACACACACACACACACACACACACAGATCAGCATATGTGCACAAACTTGCATGCATTTGTACATGCATTTAGACCTAGGACCTACACGCATAGTTCTGACCCGCACAAACTTGCATGCATTTGTACATGCATTTCTCTCTAGGACTCTACACGCATAGTCTCTCTCCCGCTACATCTCTCTCTCTCTCTCTCTCTCTCTCTCTCTCTCTCTCTCTCTCTCTCTCTCTCTCTCTCTCTCTCTCTCTCTCTCTCTCTCTCTCTCTCTCTCTCTCTCTCTCTCTCTCTCTCTCTCCCCACTCTCTCAGTCTCAGCCTCATCCATCTTTATTTAGACTTAGCCTACATGTGAAAACAAATCTGTGGTTTTAGTTTGTCTATGTTTTTAGACAAGGCATTCAAGGCTCGTTATTTGAATATGCTTGTGTGAAATTATGTGTATGTCGATGAGCAAGACAGTTGAGTAAAGTGCACATACATACCCTGCGAGATCAATATTTGTCCTTAATTTAAACATTTTGTAATCAGCCCCGGTGACATGGGCCAACGAACGGCCCCTATTCATTAATTAACATTGTTCAGTGCAGTGTTTAGTGTTGAGTGCTCGCTGTCTCTGTCTCTCTCTCTGTCTCTGTCTCTCTCTCCCTCTCTCTCTCTCTCTCTCTCTCTCTCTCTCTCTCTCTCTCTCTCTCTCTCTCTCTCTCTCTCTCTCTCTCTCTCTCTCTCTCTCTCTCTCTGCTCTCTCGCTCCAATTTTCTGACCTCTTCGCCCTTACAATCTTCGATGTAGTTGGCTGTTGTTGTTGTTGTTCTTTAATTTAACTCTTTTCACTTAAAAGTGATATTAGTGGTAGTCTGTGCTCTGTGTGTGTGTCTCTATGTCTGTCTGTGTCTGTGTGTGTGTGTGTGTGTGTGTGTGTGTGTGTGTGTGTGTCCAATGTGTGTCTGTATGTGTGTGTGTGTCGTGTGTGTGTGTGTGTTCGATGTAGTTGTCTGTTGTTGTTGTTGTTCTTTAATTTAACGTCTTTTCACTTAAAAGTGATATTAGTGGTAGTTGGCTGTGTGTGTGTGTGTGTGTGTGTGTGTGTGTGTGTGTGTGTGTGTGTGTGTGTGTGTGTGTGTGTGTGTGTGTGTGTGTGTGTGTGTGTGTGTGTGTGTGTGTGTGTGTGTGTGTGTGTGTGTGTGTGTGTGTGTGTGTGTGTGTGTGTGTGTGTGTGTGTGTGTGTGTGTGTGTGTGTGTGTGTGTGTGTGTGTGTACTGTATGTGTATGTGTGTGTGTGTGTGTGTGTGTGTGTGTGTGTGTGTGTGTGTGTGTGTGTGTGTGTGTGTGTGTGTGTACTGTATGTGTGTGTGTGTGTGTGTGTGTGTGTGTGTGTGTGTGTGTGTGTGTATGTGTGTGTGTGTGTGTGTGTGTGTGTGTGTGTGTGTGTGTGTGTGTGTGTGTGTGTGTGTGTGTATGTGTGTGTGTATGCATGCATGTGTGTGTGTGTGTGTGTGTGTGTGTGTGTGTGTGTGTGTGTGTGTGTGTGTGTGTGTGTGTGTGTGTTTTCTCTTTACCTGTTTACTTAATGTCTGAATACACGTTAACATTTTTTTCACTCTTTCTCCGTCCATGACAACACAGTGATATGCTTTTCATAAAATCACTTGTTGCATATTATGATCACTATGCCATTGGGAAAGAGCTAAAAATGTTAACGTGTATTCAGAACTTCATTTAGATCTCCTTCACACACAAAGATAAAACTGAATCCTTCCAAGATCCTTTTTTGAATTCTCCCCTTTTAAAACTTTGAAATATTTGTGTTCTGTTCTTTTTCTTCATTGGTTCCTTTCTTTACCTTTTTATTTAAAAAAATCCAGTTTTTATTATTTTTGCAAAACGATAACAAAAAACAACCAAAGACCAGCCATGGTTTGCTACGTCCTTGTGGTTTTTTTTGGCACGGGCGGAACAGTTGATCACTGGAAGGGTGGGGCGGGTTGGGTGGGTTGATTCTAAGTGCTTGATAGGGGGATCGAGGGAGGGGGGGGGGGGGGGCTTTGGATCGCTCTTCCCTCCCATCCCCACCCCGGCCGAAGTTGACGATAATTTGAATGTAAAGCAATCGTGATAAAGGCCTCTTTTGGGAGAACAGTAGGCCTAAGCTCAAACTGCGGCCAACATCATGATTTCTCCGCCTTTTTGTTTTCTTTTTGTCGTCGTTTTCTTGTCTGTTTTGTTTTGTTGTTGTGTTTTTTTTTTAAAGGGGGATAGGACGATTCAGGAACCCCTGTAACCTCCCCCAACTCTCCACCCCACCCCACCCCCTGAAAAAAACGGGGGAAAAACCTAATAATCTATCAGCCTCTGTTTCATAATGTCTTTTTCCCCTTTTTCTCAATGACCTTTGCAGCCCTATCATAATAATAATAATAATAATAATTTTATTTACATAGCAAATTATTCCATTGAAAATGTTCTATGCGCTTTACAATGACAAGATAGGAAGCCGACGTAAGGACAAATCATCAACGTTCTTCTTCTTTCTTTCTTCTTTCTTTGAACAACAACCATCATCCGTTTTTCAAGTGATGGTTCTGTTGTTGCAGACAGTTACGTTCAGACAGATATAACAAAAGCATAAAAAGAACACCACTAAAACTAGTAAAATATGCTTGTGTTTGAGCGCCTTGTATAAGCTTCAAGCTTGTTGTGCTCGTTCTCATTTGTTTAAATATGCATATTGCTGCTCTACTATAGGCCTATGTGATGCTCAATAACAATTCGTTTAAACCAAACTAGTAAAAGAAGAACACTCCGCAGTTACTCATAAAGGCCAGCTGATTCACAAATCTAGCCTACTATATTTATTTTAGCTGGAAAAGTCCCTTTATTCAGCCCAAATAGACCGAAACTCCTATCGCTGCATGCTAGGCCTATTGGCCGTTGGTCAAAAGTCCTTTCAGCTGGCTACAGACAAAGATCATTGTCAATCACGAATAGATTTCAGTTGCTCCGCCTCCATTTACGTAACACAGATTTCCGGCTACTGATCTCTGTGTTTTTTTGTGCAGCTATTGCAACCGACTAAAAATTGTGAAAATGTAAACTGTTAAATCCCCACACGAATAAGATTTGAGATAATCTAAAAAAGACGTCGAAAAAGAAAAGGGCGCGAAAGTGATGAACGTGATGTGAATGGATTAGCGCTTAAGGCTTGCACATGCGCAGAGACTTTTTTGTTCAAATGCACTCTGGGATACCTTGACGGCTTCAATATTCCGCCATGATGAATCCTAGAAGCGAGAGAGCCAGAACGATTTTTGCAGCCGTTGTGTGATGTTTTAGTGTCTTTTGGTTGATTCGTTTGAGGTGTATCAGCATGAATTGACACTGTAGCATCGTGTGACGGTGTTTAGGTCCTAAACACAGGACTGCTTTACCCTAAGTTTTGACAAAGAACATTTAAGATAACTCATTAGCATATTTTTAGACCTAATGATGAGTAAAGTGTCTTTTCGAGCTCGTGCTTTGGATTTTTCCAAGCCGATGCCAATTTATCGGTCGGATGACATTCCAGACATCAATGACTTCGATAAAATCAACCGTGCAGTCGTCCCGATGCCGACTGGCATGGAAAAAGAGGAGGAATTGGTGAGTTTCCTCCACCTCGTGGCGCTGTCCGCCATCTTGATTTGTTTTTCAATCATTGAGCTGAAGGTGTGCGCATTTCGCTCAACCTTTTGGACCATTTCTTAGAATCACCAGCTTTTTTCTAGACTCATTAGCGTTGTAATTAGATTTTAAGGTCTCCCCACCCTTCCCACTAAGTTGCTTTAAAAGCAGGGTCAATCTGTATGATTTGATATATAAATTGAGTCGACAGAACAAAGATGGCGGCTGGCTGATGACCCTTGGAGTTAAAAATAGCTCTGGACATCAAATTTGTATACTCTTCACAGCTTATTTATTGTTTATTAGAAAGCGTTGTCTCAAGAGCATATAAGTTGGTTTGCTTAGACATCATCACATGTGAATTTGGCATAAAATATGTAAGTGATGTGGGATTGCTTTCCCCTTTACCCATTCAAAGGGAGACTATTCAGAATGTGACTACTCCCCCCCCCCCCCCCAATCAGCCACCTGCCACCTGCCCCCTATCATGAGTGGCTTTACTCCCTTTAGCACAGTTTTCTGGTAGGCTACTACTGTACTAGGCCTAAATGCAGTGATCATACCACATTCTGATTGGAGGGCTGAACATATGTACTGTTAGTGGTTATTTGGAACACATGCAAATAGACGATTTTCAGAAAAACTAGGGGAGAGCACTTAATAATAATAATAATAATTAATAACATTTATATGGCGCAGTATCCTGACAACAGCTCAAAGCGCCTTACAAATACAACGCATATACAAAACACATGAACATGATAATACAGGCAGTGAGGCACGTATTAAAATTAGAGTTGTTTACCTCCATTACTCGGTCAAATACCATAGGAACAATGCAACAATGGCGTCGAAGCATGAAACCGCAGGATGCGAGTCAGCGACTTGCAAACATTTTTTTTTTAGAAAAATAAGGGGTGGCCCCAGTTACTACAAAGTGATAGAACTTGCAAACTGTGAAGTAAAAATACAAATTACATCAAATTTAGAATGACGCACTGCATTCTACATGCTGTGTGTCTCAAACACACGAAGCGAGGGCTGGGGATTTACCTGATGGTAGAGCAACTTCCCCTGTTTGACCAATTGAATTAGGCAAGATTTCTCCTACACACAATGAAATTACTCCCCTTATTTCTGAAACAATTCTTATTGCAATGCAATATGCGTTGAAGTTTTGTTTGATCCCCCCCCCCCCCCCCCCCCCCCCCCCATTAAATTTCCCTCCCCTTGCTCAACCCCACCCCTGCTCCTACTAATATTTCTAAATAATATTTGTGTTGTGTGTGTCTGAATCAGTGAATGTCATTGTGGGTGGATGTGAGAAAATGTTTTTTCCACGTTGTACAGTAGTCGGTACTGCCCAAACCGCTGAAATGATCTGAGTGAGACTTGGTGCCGTTGTAGAAAACTAGAATGGTCCCCCAAGTCCTCTGGTCGCTGCCTGCCATGTCACATTGGGAATCAGGCTACTTCTACACTACTGTCTTCAGGAGACTCACCTGCAGAAAGCGCTGACTGCTCATCAGTTTTTCGGCAGTGCAGAAGTGCGCACCCAGGGCTCCCAATCATCCCGCAAAACAAGGGGTCCCAGGGACTCCTTCACTTACAGTATAGAGGGTCCTAGAGGCGGGATAGAGGGTCAAATGCTAAAAAGAATTTTTCTAGTGCATCCTTGGGACCCCCTGCACATTCTTTTAGAGGATCATTTAGAATTTTAGTGCTTCATAGACCCCCAAATGGGGGTCCCTGGGAGCCCTGGCACCATACCTAGGAGTACTAATAAATGGGTTGCCATACTGTTTCCAGGAAACTCACCTGCAGAAAGCGCTGACTGCTCAGCAGTTTTTCGGCAGTGCCGAAGTGCGCACCATCCCCATCCCCGAGGTGCAGGGTGTGGAGGACCGCTATGGCAAACTGTACAAGGCCGACTACAAGATCCCCAAGCAGTACATCCATGTGGAAGGTGAGAAAGGACAAACTTTGTATCTTTTGTGTGGACAAAACTACTGAAGTAATCGTGATGAACATTGGCAGAATTGAATTATCTTTTGCTTGTTTTATTAGTCCGCCTCAAAATTGAATTATCTTTTGCTTGTTTTATTAGTCCGCCTCAAAATCAAGCATTTGTTGTAGCCATGAAGTTCTTTGTTTTAAAACAAAATCTCTGAATTTCACTGTGGGACAGCAGCGAGTCAGAGAGATGGTAAGGTCAAGTTATGAACTTGTGTGAAATATGTTTTAGCGCTTTGTGGAAAAACTATGGATGAAACTTCAAATGCGTGAAGGCAGATGATGAATGGAAGAAGAACTAAATTTCAAGCAGCTCTTTTAAAAGACCTTCGAGAAAGCAGTAAAGAAAATTTGGTTAAATCCCGCAAGCATATATCTGAAATTCCTTGAGCCTTTTTCGCCCAACTTTTGTACTTTGTCGTGTAAGGGATAGGGTTAGAATCAGTTTAGGGTTATTTTCATGCCGCAGAAAGTTTGAAACATTGAAATAATCAGCGAGGAAAAACGAACGTAAACCCTCTAATTTCAGCGTCGCCATTCAGTGTTTCCGTACAGCATGGGAAATTCCCGTAAAATAATAATTATAAATCTTTGATTCTAACAAAAATAACCCTAATCTTATTCTAACTCTATCCCTTGAGGGCCGGCCATACATCCACTAAAATCGCACGACTACAATACGATTCGATCATGTGGTCTCAAAGAACAAATGTAATTCGCACTTCGAGACCACGTGATCGAATCGTGTCGTGCAATTTTCAGACCTGTTTACCATCCCGATTTTGCCGTAATGTGTACTGCTCGACGGACATTAGTATTCAGAGAAGAGATTTATCCGCCGAACGGCGGATTTCCGCCTTTTGGATGGCCCCAGGGGTGATTTTTGAAATCAGTGTAAATCCGTTTTTTGATGATCGGCAGGACGACTGGACAAACGATTGATGTTTCATTCTCGATCAGTCTGTTCTCAAATTGACGTTTCCTGTTTCTCATTGGGCCGACCAAGACTGCTCTCTTTGTTACCACTCTATGGTTAACCGAGACCATACAAGCGGAAGTTGATGTTTGAGAAAGAAGGATGCCGTTTGAAAAATTTTTCCAGGAAGCGCCATCTTTTTAAGTTTCACGAGGTCGGTTTCACGAACGAAAATCACAATGTTTCGTCAGCTGAAAGAAAGTGAAAAAGTGTTAGCGAAGAAAATCGACTCTTCAGTGAAAAATAAGTGGAGTTGGAGTGGATGGAGGTCGAAGTTAGCGTTAAAGTGATGATACCAGTTCCAAAGGCCCCGTTCCTCGGAATGTAACTATCGCACTGAAAGTTTTCCTGATGTACATAAGATAAGGTCAGAAATAGACATTTTTTTTAATTAGTCAATGCAACTTATATTTTGATACTTTACTGTCCTGAGTGATGATTTTTTATTGATTAAAAGCAAAAATTCTTCAGCTTCAGGGGGCTTGGCCCCCGGACCCCCGCCTTATTTTTCCTCCTTTTTGACTTTTTCAGACTCTCATCTCTGAGTATTGCACACTCAGGTCAGTACGATATCGACGTTCATTGGTCACACGTTGGATTACAGTTTTTTTCTCTCAAAATTACGGTTTTTTGTTTCAGAAATTACAACTTTGCAAAATAGGGGTAAGCAGGTCTGGAGTTTAGTGGAGGTGTGGCTGGCACTTTACCCGATGAAGTACAAAAGTTGGGCGAAAAAGGCTCAAAGAATTTCAGATATGCTTGTGGGATTTAACCGAGCAAAAATTTATGTTCTTGATTCTCAAGAAATCAATTAATGAAACCAAAGTATGATTGATACATACAAGTACTAGACACAGGGCTCCCAATCATCCCGCAAAACAAGGGGTCCCAGGGACTCCTTCACTTACAGTATAAAGGGTCCTAGAGGTGGCATAGAGGATCCCAGTGCCATTGCCAAAGCTAAACATATTTTTTCTAGTGCATCCCTGACACCCCCTGCACATTCTTTTAGAGGGTCCTTTAGAATTTTAGTACTTCATCAGGACTCCCAATCGTCCCGCAAAACAAGGGGTCGCAGGGACTCCTTCACTTACAGTATAGAGGGTTCTAGAGGCGGGATAGAGGGTCCCAGTGCCATTGCAAAAGCTGAATTTTTTTTTTCTAGTGCATCCCTGGGACCCCCTGCACATTCTTTTAGAGAGTCCTTTAGAATTTTAGTGCTTCATATACCCCCAAAAGGGGGTCCCTGAGAGCCCTGTAACGGAAATTTTGTTTATGTTCTCGATTCTCAAGAGAGCAATGAATGAAACCAAAGTATGATACATACAAGTACTACAACTACATGGGTGAAACCACATGGCAGGAATCCTGATTTTGGCTTTGTTATTTTTCCTGACATCAGGAATTTGCAATATTTAATTATTGAATAATTTCACTGGAATGAGAAACAAATGTTTTGCTGTAGAGTTACCTCTTAAATGCTCGTATTTTATGACTAAAAATGTACCCCAAAATCCTTCAGCTGTGGGGGCTTTGCCCCCCAACCCCTACAAACAACTCCGCCTCATTACCCCACCAAGGTGGCCCGCCGGAACCTAGACCTTTCTGCTTTTCATTTCCAGGTTTCACAGGGGTCGCGCTAGTGTTTTTGAAAACGCGTTTTCCTTACGCGACGTCGGCCCAAAAATGCGTAAGGGAAGCAAAAAATCGCGTCAAAGAACAAAATGATGAATCTAAGCTAAAAACAATGAAAACAAGACCAGCAACAAAAACATGCATTTTTATTCACTAACCAGTCATTTTCGGCGATCAAGGCGATCCTCAAAGTCGACACAAGCCCTGTTGATCACCCCAATGCGCTTACAGTGATTTTCCCGCCACACTGCACTGCGCCTACGTCACAGCAGTACTGGACGAAATCTGGATAACTAATGAAAGAGAAAGGATGGGATACGTACCTCCTCTGAAAGCAGTGGCACTTTTCTATAGTCTGTTCCAATGTTTGGTGTAACAGAACCACTATACGTGTAGGGACCGTAGGACTTCTAACGTCTGATTCACCATCTAGACTCAGATGCGATATTGAGCGGACGTCATTTTGCGTACGGATTACGCGTAAATGCGTCAGCGATTTTTAAAACGCATCAAATACGCAAGAAACATGCGTTAGCGCGACCCCTGGATTTCACCCTTGCAATTATGTTTATGATTGTCAGCGCTGGGCATGGAGCACGAGATCCCCGACTACGACCTGGACTCTGAGGACGAGAGCTGGCTGCAGGAGCAGACCAAGAAGATGGAGATCACCAGCTCCAAGTTCGAGGAGATGATGGACCGACTGGAGAAGGGATCCGGACAACAGGTGAACATGGGGTCTGCGTATCCGCCTGCACTGTGGTTGGATCATGGAAAACTACACATTTTTAGTCAAACTTACTACTCGACTACTCATTGTTGAGTGTGACTATGCAGAGCTTCAGATTGTTTTCAGACTTCATGGGTCATATGACCCCTGGCTGCACAAAATGAGGGGTCAATTTCCAAATTGATGGGCTACTTATGTGGTGTATTGGTTTTTGCATGTATCAAGTCAAGTGTAGTCAAAATTTTATTTAAAGATGGACATTGAATAAGCAAACACACATGCTTTTTTTTCCACCAAGCCATCTAACAAAGACAAAATGCAAACACACACACAAACCATATTGCTTATTCACATAGAAAAAAGAAACGTGGAACAGATTAATATTTACAGTAAATAATGCAAAGCTTACGAAAAGCAAAACATTTCAACAAATCGTGCCACATGAAAATGAAAATGGGGGCACCACAGCTGTTTCGGGAGGAACATTTAGTTTATCTATTTTTTCAGAAGTTGTTTCAAGCCAACTTTAGTTTACCATAAGTTGCTTTTCATAAATTACAATCACGAATATGTTGTAGTATGTGACTAAATTACTTATATTCAGTGATGTTCACTCATGGGCAATTTTATTTATGTTTCTGTATTATTCAAGAACATTTTCTACTAAATATGTTGTATGATATTGCTCAACAAAATAAGTTTTTACCATAAATCTGATGGAAGAAATATATTAAAAATAAAAATGAAGAACATACAGCCCAAATATTTTTACAAGCAAAAGCTTGGTGCAGTTTTTATCTAAGATTTCTAAATTCAGTCTTTTAACTAAATAGCTTGATTTTGTATGGGGTGGAACAGCTGTGGCACAAGTGTGTGTGTGTTGCCGGACGCACACAGTGGTCATGGAAATTGGAATAGGATGCAGTGTTTCCCATAACGCACATATGTGCGTCCCTGAAGCACAAAAATCACGGAGGGACTCTTTGATTTCAGCTCTGGGCGTCCCATGGGACGCACACTTTTTTCAACAGACCGAGATAGCAGGGTTCATTCTTGGCGTCGGTCATCGTCATTGACTCATAAACCTACGATTTTGACGGATAGTTTTAGCAGGCAGGCGGTCATCTGACCGATTGATTTTCCGTCAAAGCAGTCAACAACTTCAAGGATTCTGTCGTCTGCTAAACTTAGTTCTTCTGCGGCCTCGAACCATAATCAGAACTAAAAAGTTGTATCTGGCGAAACGAACGCCGAAACGAAGAAATGGCGGCATTGCACATTCGGTAAAGCTTTTCCGATCCAACTTTTTGAAGACCAAATAAAGTTCCAGCGTGACCTAGTCTTCTAGTGCTAAACAAGATCGTTCTCGGCCTTTTGACAACAATTCGTGTTTAAAACCAGCCATGCCTCCTCAAAAGAAGCCACAAGTAGGAAAGGGGCAGAAGAATATGTTTGCTAGTTTCGGACTCGCTCAGACATCGTCTGCAACTTGTAGGATCGTTGGAATTAGGTCAAGCCACCCCAACTTTTCCAAAACTCCGAACCCGATTTTCGCTTCGTGCCACAGCGGTCAGTCTGTTTGCTTTGGTTTTCCTGGTTGTCAGTCTTCTTTCTGACCATCCGGGGTTTTCCTTTCTAAAGCAGACACATGTCCGGTCAATTCCAAAACGATCTTTGTTTACATCTGAATGCTTGTTCGCGAGAGTGAAGTGCTTCAACTTTTAGGTTTGATTTCTTCGTTGACCAAATCTGAACTGTTTTTGCAAGTTCGACAGAGGAAAAAGCATCAGCATCAAGCCGTTCTTTTAGAGATGTGAATGGCATCATCTCAAAAACATAGGCTACTGCATATGCAAGTGTGTGTGTGTACGCTTGTGTGTCTGTCTGCCTGTCTCTCTGTCCATATCTCGATCTGTTTGTCTCCCCCCCTCTCTCTCCCTCTCTCTGTAGTCAGCCTATTCCATTTCCAGGGGTTATGCACATGTGTTTGCCTGTGTGTTCACTGTGCATGTAGCATGTGTGTTTAGCACGTATTATCTTTTGTTAAAGCATTTTTTTTATCATATACTTAGGGGACTCTTAAAAATATGAAAAGGACTCTTAACATTTTGCACAGGGAGTCCCTGGGACTCTCACATTTGACCCCTATGGGAAACACTGGGATGTGCCCTAAGGGCCCGTCTCAACGTGTTCACATGCGCCATTATTAAAAAATACAGGTCGATGACGCAGGCAGTCTGAAGCTCTGCTATGCATTTTAGAGTGTGCTGACTACCTCATTTATGAAACAGAAACATGACTGAAAAGCCAATCTCCTGACTGAACTGACAGTCAATGAACCATTAGCTAAGCCATGATGAGTGTTGGCTTTGCTCGAGAGAAGAAAAAGCACCCGTATGGCCTGTATTCTTTTGGGAAACGTTTTTCTAATGAAGCTGTAAATTGAAGAACACAATTCCATCTTTTGGTAGAGTGGGCCATCATGTGTTTTTGTATTATGACTTTCGGTGCATTTTGGATACAAGTTGCTGTTGATTTTACTGAAATACATAAATTAGATAAGAAATTGCTTCATTGCTTTAATTTTTTTAAAAAGCTTTTTAAAAAAACAACCCCCCCTCCAAAAAAAAAAAAAAAAAAATGCCAAATGAAGTTATAAAGAAAAAGTGTTATACGGTCCGAGTTTGTCAATATTAATGCTTTTTCATGATTTTGATATTTTATTGTAATGTCATTGTGTTCCCCCCTCTGTGTGTGTGCACAGGTGGTGACGCTGCCTGAGGCCAAGTTGCTGTTGAAGGAGGACGATGATCTGATCATCGCCGTCTACGACTACTGGCTCAACAAGAGGCTGCGTCTGGTCAGTTCGCTCACAATAATCGGTATTTGGGCAAAATCCACACTTTCGCCCGTAAGAGAAGAATAAAAAGTTCCTATATAAGAATTTGCTATTTTGAAAGGAATGTAGCACTTTACTAGCTTAGAGGGATGGAAAAAAGAGCAGTAAATTGTGCGCGTGCGCTGCCCCTGCATTCCGCCAGGGCCACCCCTTTGCAGGATTTTTGAAATATCCCAGGAGCACCCATGCATATGTGTGTCAGAACCAACACAGTATTTATTACTGTGTGTGTGTGTGTTACAGGAAATGCCGCTGATCCCCCAGGTGAAGTCTGAGAAGCGTGACGGCACCACCACCAACAACCCCTATGTCGCCTTCCGCCGCCGAACAGAGAAAATGCAGACCAGGAAGGTTAGTCTTCACTACGCAGCAGGGCTGGCCAAAACACTAGCCTGGTAGCCGTTGGATAGTGGAAAAATCTGTGGGCGAGTAGATTTCAAAAGTTACTAGTCCGATGGGCGAATGAAAATTTCAGTATATACTGCACGGCCTTGGTTGGTTTTTTTCTGACCACTGAGTCTCCCCACACCATCTCCTTTCCATGTAACTGATTATCAAAGCAAGGTCAGCTGCCTGCTAAGATAACAACCATATTCCATGCAGCATATTCGGTCCTTGAAATTTGCTAGCATGGTCCTGGAAAAGTCCTTGAATTTTGCTTTTAGAGGTCTGCAGGAACCCTGTAGTCAGTTCAAACTCAAGTGTTTTCAAACTCTGTCTTAACCAAGTTATCCCCCCCCCCCCCCCTTACCCCTACCACCCTTCCTGAACAAAAGTTGAACATTGTTTATGTTTGTATTTTTAGATTTGTGCAGTCATGATTATTATTTTTATTTATTGTCTGTTCATGATTTTTGTCTGTTCTAAACTCGGTATTAGATTTTAAGACTTTTGTATTCATTTCTGTCTGATTTGAACAGAAGACATATGTTATAATTGTTTTCCATAATGATCTTTTAAGTGTGAACTAGCAAACAAAATCGGAATTATAAAAAAGTCAAACAAATACAAAATATTAATGCAAAAAGAAATAAGGTGTTGGATGGATTTTTCATTTGCAAGACGACATTTTTAGTTTTTTCTTGTTTTGCTTGGAAGTTTGTTTTGTTTTGTTTTTAAATGAAATTAACTGTGTAGTCGTACATGATGATGACTTGATTGGAAACTTAAAACTGTAAAGGCTGATTCTGGTATGTATGCATAAAAGAAAAATGCACACAATAGTGTATGACAATGTGAACACTGGTGTTTCAGAACCGCAAGAACGACGAAGTGTCCTATGAGAAAATGCTCAAGTTGAAGAGAGACATGATGAAAGCTTGGTAAGTATGGCCGGGTTTAGGGTTCTATGTGTGTACCAGATCTGTTTACCCATAAGATTTCACCATATTTTGTACACATATCTGACACAAATATGGTACATGGGGAAAAATATGGGGGAAATGGTGAGAAAAAAATCTGACTATCATTTTTGTACATTGCCTGAAAACAGGTGCGATATATGTGTGTGTGTGTTGTAAATAATGGATGACACTTATGTCATAGTATCTGTATAAGTTGTAAAAATGTATGCATGTTTGCACTCAGGTTATTTTTTTAACTTTCCTGTTTGAGTACTCCTATTTTGTGAAAAATACACTTATTTTGGATTTTCAATAAATGAAGCCCGATTTCAGGGTAAACAGGTCTGATATATATTTATTTGTTCATTTTTTGTGGGCTTCTTAGTTTTGAAATAAAATTTTCTTTTTTTGGGGTATAAATTTACAACAAAGCAAAAATGCATTGTTATTGAGTCTTTCAATACTGTTGGTAATACTTTTTGTTTTCTTGAAGTTCATATTTGGAAGTGTTAGTGTTAGACAGTTACCCTATTTTACGGACTATAAGGCGATACTTTTTTGTACCAGACTGAGACCCCTGCGCCTTATAATGTGACTGATAATATAGTAACAAAATCTGTTTGAAGTTTGGGGGGTGCGCCTTATAATCAGATGCGCCTTATAGGCCTTTGCAACTAGGGTTATTAACGCCCTTGACAGTGAAAGTAATTGCTCTTTCTGGTCAGTACTGACAAGGGCATTCACTCTTGCGAAAGGCAGCCATTTAGTGGCATCAAATAGGGGTTATTGGCGAGTTATCCCCCTGTCTGGTCAGTACTGAACCATCTTCCCCCACCCTCCAAGGGCATTCACTCTTGCAAACCCCAATAGACCGTAAAACACGGTACTTGATCGATGCTCTTTCTCACACCTTGTCATATAGGCCAACAAGTCCTGACTAAATGCATAATCATTTGTGTCTGTACTTCTTTCGAGCTTGCCATATTGCATTTTGCGTTGTTGACCGTAAAGAAACTAGGGAAAGCTGGACAAGAGAAGCTCTTCAGAAAAGAAATCCCCCTCAATCAACCAACCGTTTCGGCCCTAAATTTACACCGTGAGAGGGCTAGGCCACACCCAGATCATAAAATTCATGTTTGACAGTGGAATTTGGGGAAGCCTGCCGATGAAAAAAACACCCGCTTTTTGATTGATTTTGTTTTCTTTCAGCACGTTGACGGAGTTCCTGAAGAGGCGAGAGAAGAGCAAGAAGGAAATCCTTCAGCTGACTCTGGAGGTCATGGAAAAACGGTCAGTACATGGAGAGGGAGTGTCCACCAAAGCATTGCTTGAAGTTCGCTTTTAATGATAAAGTTTGTTACGGAAACACCCTTTTCTTTTATGGCTGTTTTACATGGGTGCTACTCTTTCAGTTTTACACTGATTTCAGTATTTTTAATTTTACCGGAAACTGAACTTCAGTTTTTTTTAATTCATCCAAAAAAATGTTTGGACCACAAGCGATTTGGGGTGCTTTGAACTTAGTCTAGTTGTTCTATCTTGGAAGTTTACAAAGGCAATGTCATCATTTTACAAGGCTTATCAGACTCAAACTCTCTCTAACGCTCAAAAAGAAGTTCAAAGGTTATGCAGTTTGACACCCACCACCACCCCAGCCCCTTCGTCTCCTGAAATATCTAGATCACCTTTAATTGAAAAAGTAAAATCTAGAGGTAAGATTTCACTTGCTGATTTTAACCCCCTAACTTCAATGGGGTTTTTTGCTGTTCCATCTTGTGCGCTGTACCGGGGCGTTGCTCTCACGCCGCTCATTCTAGTTCCAACTCCCGGTCACCCCTGGCTTGACCGGTCACAGAGAGGTCTTAGCCCCTTTAATGAGGGTCCTATCCGCTTTACTGCTCAGCTGCCAGAGAAAACTTGGCCTAAAAGTAAATCAAAAAAATTATAAAATGAAAAAACTTCAATCACGCAAATAATCTGAAGAAAATTATAACCTTACTGATTGTTGTATCATGCCCCCCCCCCCCCCCCCCCCTACTTCCCAGAGTATTTTCCCTTCATCTGATGACTTCAGTGATGTCATCAAACCCACACATAGTCTGTTGTCTGGTAGTCAAGGGGTTAAGGTTTATGTGTGTGTTCCCAGGTACCAGATGGCCGACTTCAGCGGTACGTGGCTGGCAGAGGCTGAGGCAGAGAGAGCCAAGATGCCGTCCTTCGTTCCCCCGTTCATGTTCAAAGCTCAACACGGCATGGCTGCATACAACGGGGTATGTGGGCTGTACTCTTTGGAGACTCCTCTCTCTGCGTTTTGATAGTTGAGAAATGAAACAGAGAGAGCCAATACAACGGGGTAGGTGGGCTGTACTCTTTGGAGACTCCTCCCTCTGCGTTTTGATAGTTGAGAAATGAAACAGAGAGAGCCAATACAACGGGGTAGGTGGGCTGTACTCTTTGGAGACTCCTCTCTCTGCGTTTTGATAGTTGAGAAATGAAACAGAGAGAGCCAATACAACGGGGTAGGTGGGCTGTACTCTTTGGAGACTCCTCTCTCTGCGTTTTGATAGTTGAGAAATGAAACAGAGAGAGCCAATACAACGGGGTAGGTGGGCTGTACTCTTTGGAGACTCCTCTCTCTGCGTTTTGATAGTTGAGAAATGAAACAGAGAGAGCCAATACAACGGGGTAGGTGGGCTGTACTCTTTGGAGACTCCTCTCTCTGCGTTTTGATAGTTGAGAAATGAAACGGAGAGAGCCAATACAACGGGGTAGGTGGGCTGTACTCTTTGGAGACTCCTCTCTCTGCGTTTTGATAGTTGAGAAATGAAACAGAGAGAGCCAATGCAACGGGGTAGGTGGGCTGTACTCTTTGGAGACTCCTCTCTTTGCGTTTTGATAGTTGAGAAATGAAACAGAGAGAGCCAATACAACGGGGTAGGTGGGCTGTACTCTTTGGAGACTCCTCTCTTTGCGTTTTGATAGTTGAGAAATGAAACAGAGAGAGCCAATGCAACGGGGTAGGTGGGCTGTACTCTTTGGAGACTCCTCTCTCTGCGTTTTGATAGTTGAGAAATGAAACAGAGAGAGCCAATACAACGGGGTAGGTGGGCTGTACTCTTTGGAGACTCCTCTCTTTGCGTTTTGATAGTTGAGAAATGAAACAGAGAGAGCCAATGCAACGGGGTAGGTGGGCTGTACTCTTTGGAGACTCCTCTCCCTCTGTTTTGATAGTTGAGAAATGAAACAGAGAGAGCCAATACAACGGGGTAGGTGGGCTGTACTCTTTGGAGACTCCTCTCTTTGCGTTTTGATAGTTGAGAAATGAAACAGAGAGAGCCAATGCAACGGGGTAGGTGGGCTGTACTCTTTGGAGACTCCTCTCCCTCTGTTTTGATAGTTGAGAAATGAAACGGAGAGAGCCAATACAACGGGGGAGGTGGGCTGTACTCTTTGGAGACTCCTCTCTTTGCGTTTTGATAGTTGAGAAATGAAACAGAGAGAGCCAATGCAACGGGGTAGGTGGGCTGTACTCTTTGGAGACTCCTCTCTTTGCGTTTTGATAGTTGAGAAATGAAACAGAGCCAAAATGTCGTTGAACTCTTGTTCCACCCTTCATGTTCAAGGCCCAACTCGGCATGGCTGCATACTACCGGGTAGGTGGCTGTGCACTTTGTCTTTGGATACCAGTTTTATGAATATCAAAGGCTCTTTTCTGTGTTTTTATTGTGATTTGATTCGTAATAAATAAAGCGGAGAGAGCTAAAATGTCGTTCTTTTATTCGCCCCTTTATGTTCAAGGCTCAACGCGGCATGGCTGCATACATTGGGGTAGGTTTTTACAGAATCTTTTTGTGTGTGCTTTTATTGTGATTTGATGATTAAGAAATGAAGCGGAGCGAGTGGAGACTCCATCCTCCTTCATGCTGCATTTCATGTTCAAGGCCGAGGGATATGGCTGCATAGAGGTAGCTGCATACAATGGGGTATTTGGTTGGTTGGCTTACCCAGGCTAAAAGACTCCAGGGATCATCCCAACAGCGAGAAGCACTTGAACACTAAGGTACAAATGCATCAGCTAGGGATGAGAACATTACGTGTGTGACCGTTTTTGATTACCACGCCATGTGGGCAGCCACACTCCGTCTTCAGGGGATTTTAGACTGATGATGTTATGCTGGGAGCTTGTCATGGCTTAAGAAAATCCCAGCACAACCATTCAGAGCATAACATTTTGATGTAGCCTTGGCGTTCTAGCTTATGTCAACAGCCTCATGCCAAGGCATAATGAGGTATATTTTTATGGATATGGGTTCCTCTTTCATAGTTTTTGTTGTATTGTGATGTGATTATAATGGGGAAGTTGGTGTTTTTGTCCTTTCTGGGTTAGATGTTTAGAATAGATACAGTGATGTACCAAGGTTCGAAAAGTGATAGGACAGACTGTCCTGATATGAGAGGAATCAATAGGACAACGTCCTGGCTCTTGAAGAAATCAATAGGACAAAGTGTGCCAGTGTTAAACATTTGATCAGACATTTGTCCTGACAGGGGAGAACACAGTAGAACATTTTAAGTTTTAATAGGTCAATGGCCAACAGGGCTCCCAATCGTCCCACAAACCAAGGGGTCTCAGGGACTCCTTCACTTGCAGTATAGAGGGTCCTAGAGGTGGGATAGAGGGTCCCAATGGCATTGCGAATGCTAAAAAAAACTTTTCTAGTGCATCCCTGGGACCCCCTGCAAATTCTTTTAGAGGGTCCTTTAGAATGTTAGTACTTTATAGACCCCATTTGGGGGTCCCTGGGAGCCCTGCCTATGACTGGGGCATCACTGTATAACTACCTCTGCTAAAAAATAAAAAATCTAAAAATGTGCATTGCCTGTGTTTGTACAGGAGGAGGTACCGGCGGTACGCAAGAAGCGTCCGTACCGGCGGCGTCAGAAGACGGGCGTGCAGCAGGCGCGGCACCCGCAGTCGATGGCGGCGGCCATGGCAACGGCTGCGTCGTTCGGGGATGTAGACGTGCTGCACCACGACCTGGATAGCTCCGAGGAGGACCTCCTGTCCCCGGTATGCATACCTGCCAACCCTCCTGGTAAATCCGGGAGCTTCCCGGATTTTGTCACTTCTCTCGGTCTTCCCGGAATTCACGTGAAACTCCCGGATTTCAAAATTTCCAGCTTAGATTACCTCAGAAACGAGTGTTATGAAAACCGAAACCGTTTCAGGAAGCTTTGCGGAGCAGAGTTCGTACTGCGCACGTCGGAAGCGGGGGCTACTTCCTCCTGCAATCTTTTGTTTGGCGGTCTTTAGGCCTGTCACGCCGCCATTGAGACCTTTTTCTTTAGGCCTGTCTCACGCCGCCATTGCATTTTTGCTGCTGGTAAACTTTAACTTAGAAAGACTTCAATGAGCCTCCTGAGGGCTAGTTCACATTTAAAAGAAAAGTTTCTCAGCTTCAGGGGTATGCTCCCCCCTCCCAAACCCACCCCCCCCCTTCCAGGATTTTGTTTGGGAAACGTTGGCAGCTATGGAGTGGTCACTAGATACATACACGTTAAAACGAAAAAGTTATTTAGTCAAAATTTACTCCCCCCCCCCCCCCCCCCCCCCCTTTCCTCATCAGTCACACAAAAATCTTTCCTCATCAGTCACACAAAAATTGCATGCCCCCAGCTCTCCAGGTGGGAGCAACCCGAATTTCACAGACGCCTCTGTGACTATAAAGTACCTAATACCTAATACATCATTGACATGCATGTCTCTCAATTCCTTTCCCGTGTCCTATTGAGTTTATAAATCTTGTCCTCTACATCTTACCTCACGCAGTGCTTCTGATTATCTTGAAGCATAGTACATATCACTACCGTATGCTTCGGATTTTAAGGCGATGCTTTTCCCCCAGACTGAGACCCCCGCGCCTTATAATGTGACTGATAATATAGTAAGAAAATAGAGTAACAGTTTGATGGACTATAAGGCGATGCTTTTCCCCCAGACTGAGACCCCCACGCCTTATAATGTGACTGATAATATAGTAAGAAAATAGAGTAACAATATCTAAAATTTGGGGGGTGCGCCTTTATATTATTGTTAAAAAAAATACGCCATTTGCCGGTTTACGGCAGGTGGACATTACTGAAGGAGGAGACGGGGGAAGTTGTCTTATTAATAGCATTGGTGAAAGTTGTTCAGGAATGCTCTTGAAATCAGGAACGCCAAGCGTGCAGAAAGAGTTCAGGAATGCTAACAGTCTTTCAAAATCAAAAGTTTTATGTGCTGGTGATGATGGTACGTAGTCTGACATACAGCAATAGATACGCAACATTAATCACCACCATCTCTCCCCACATACACAGACACAGAGTACATGTGTATATTGGAAATATGTGGCCGCCACTTCAGGAATGGAGATTTGCTGCTTAGGAATGGGAAGATTTCTTCACTTTTACCCATGCCTATTCAGATAAATGCTGAAAATTTGAAATCAATCTTTCCAGTCTATTTAAAAAAAAAAATTAAAACACAGTATCCCAGTTTACCAAAATTAATACGCTACCGTATTTTACAGACTACAAGGCGTTGCTTTCTTCAGGGTTCATAGGGGCCTTACCAGTCCTTATAAGTCTTGACCAATTGAAATCTCCAAGTAAGGCCTTACAAGTGCTTACATTCACTTCAAGGTCCTTACAAGTCCTGACAGCTGCCCAAAACTGCCCTGAGCAGCAAGACCATACTCAAAATAGATCGCAGAAGCAGCACTTTTACACTTGAGAAACATCGCTCAGCACCTACTCCACCTTACCCCCCCTGCACCACCTTCCCGTTTCAACTGACCGCTTAGCGGACGAACGATGCACCGCGAGTTGTCAAGAGAAATTGGACTGAAATCTTGTTCTTTATCCTGGTGTTGTTTTGCGAGAAAACGCGTATATCTGTGTCAGCCATAGTTTTTGTATCTGCTTAAACAAACATTGTTTACAATGCTGGGAAAGTGTTCCTTTCAAGATTGTTGGCTAAAAGATGGACATTGTCCTTAGGACTACAGGTCCTTACAAGGTCCTTACTTGGGGATAGCTGAAAGCCCTGGGAACCCTGTATCTGCTTAGACCTTGTTCACAATGCTGGGAAAGTGTTCCTTTCAAGATCGTTGGGTAAAAGATGGACATTGTCCTTAGGACTACAGGTCCTTACAAGGTCCTTACTTGGGGATAGCTGAAAGCCCTGGGAACCCTGTTTCTTTCCTCAACTGAGACCCCTGCGCCTTAAAATGCGTTGTGCCTAGTGTGTGACTGAAATATGCTGCGCCTTGTGTATGTTTTAAAAATCACTTAAAATTCAGGGGGTGCTCCTTATAATTAGAAGCGCCTTGTGGTGCGTAAAATACGGTACTTGCTAGAAGTAGAGTCAACTGATTGTATTGTGTTTTTTGGGTGGGGTGAGTGGTGGTGATGGTAACGGTGTGTGTGTGTGTGTGTGTGTGCGTATGTGTGCGTATGTGTGTGTATGTGTGTGTGTGTGTGTATGTGCCGGTACGTGCGTGTATGTGTGGGTGGGGTGTGTATGTGTATGCCTATTTGCATGTGCGTGAGCGATTATTTCGTGTTGTTGAATTTGTTGCTTCTTAATTTTTGTTGTTGTTAAGCGCATAGAGCTCCACATTGGTGGAGGAATGCGCTATATAAATGATTCACTATTATTATTATTATTATTATTAGAGTCGCAAATTTAATTGGTGCTTATAGTGTTAACCCTTTCACCGCCAAAGTCGCATTTTAGCACCACAGTGATTTAACACCTATGTCACTAAAGGGCATCAGGTTGGGGTATATTATCCAAAGACCCTATTGTCTTAGTTTGGGAAAGTAAGGATAGACCTTATTCTATATGTCACAGAAGAATCCCTCATACTGCAAGTGGACTTTGTTCTCTACCCAGGTAAATTTAATGGAAATATTTGGCTGAAATATGGCTGGCGGTGAAAGGGTTAACCAAGTGATTGTGATAAACATGCAACATATATTTATTCTGTCGTCGGTTTGTTTGTTTTTACAGGCGTTGTCCCCATCAGATCACGAGGACGAGCATGATCCGGACGGCCCCTTTGCCTTCAAGCGAAGGAAGACGTGTCACTACCACGCTGTGAGTGGCCTACTCCTAGTAGTGGGGGCTCTAAGCAGTGAAAACAAACTCTTTTCTTTGTTCGTAGCAGTTAGGACAGTCTCCTTGCATTTGTGTCAGGGCAGTCTGCGTACAATTACTACCGTTGATAGGTCAGGTTTTAGTACATGGACATGAGAAATGGTCAGAGAAAAGAAAAACTCGCTGATGCTGTGGATGTTTTGTTGAAGGTAAGAAATTGGTTCTGTTTTATGAAAGGCTCTTTTTTTTCTCTCTCTCCCCCCTCCTATGCCTGTCTCTCTCTTTATGACCGTAATTTGATTGAATTTGGCCAATAATTGTAAAGAACTCCATGAACTTGGACTGGTGTTGAAATCGTTATTAGGCAGTTTCATTGACATTGCAGAATGTGTTTAGAAATTAAAAATATTGAATGATTGATAGGGTGCAGCCTGGAAAGTGGCGAGTATTTTACTCGCCATGGCGAGTGAAAAACAAAATTGGCGAGTTTATAATTCACTTCACCCGCCAAATGCGAGTGGGCAAAAAACGATGTTTTTTCTCGCGCAAGATTCCTTTCCCAATCCATGTTTTCCCAGGCACCGGAAATACAATTAGCAATTTGCGTGCTCGCCAGCCAGTGCATGTTCGAAATGAAACATTCTTCGGCTTAAAGTTCAAAGGCATCGCAGCCATCACCCAAAAAGGGTAAGAGTGAAACACAAACTTTTCTACCAAAATGGAAGAAAGAATTTCCGTGGCTTCTCTTCGACGACAAGGCCAAAAACGTTTGGTTTGGCTGGTAACATTTTTGGTTTGGCTGGTAAAAAAGATAAGTTACCAGCCAAAGGCTGGTGGACAACATTTTCCACTTTCAGGGCTGGGGTGTAGTGGTGTTGAATAATGGTTATCATGCACATTGAACCAGATCTCTGATATTTAGGAGTAAACTGAGACATCTGTACTTGTTAGTTTCTTTGAAGTTCTATCTGTTTATGAATTCAGCCATTTGCAATAGGACCATACGTATGTGGTTAACGGATAGGATATGCGTTGAGGCTTAAGGAATAAGCTGGTCTAAACTGTGTTTAGAAGGTTACTTTTACTTGTTGGTAAGCTGCTTTGAATTGTATCTTTCCCTGAAGATTATCAGAAAATTAACCCTTCGTATTTTATTTAGATGCAGTCTAAGACCACATGAAAGCATTGTTTCATTGGAAATTTTATCAGGGTGGTCCTTTCAAAGTGCCAGCAGTATCCTGTAATAGGCTAATTGTACCAGCTAGTACAGTGAACTAGAGATGTGTGGCCAGCCATTTGTGCAGGACAGTGAAATGGAGTGTATGGATACCACATTGTAATGGGTGACTCTTTCCTTTCAAAGTGAAATTCAACTTCGCACAGTACTAAAATGAATTGTAAGAAAGTCAGGTTTGCCTTGTAAAATGAATTGTAAGAAAGTCAGGTTTGCCTTGTAAAATGTATTGTAAGAAAGTCAGGTTTGCCTTGCTGCAAAATGAATTGTAAGAAAGTCGGGTATGTTTACCTTTTACTTACATTAATTCCAGGAAAATCAGCTATGCTTGTAGTGAATTATAATTTTAAAAAATCAAAGTTTGTCCAATATCAAAGCGAGTTCTAAACAATTGAGGTACATAAAGGAAATGATATGTAAGAGAACAGTACGCTACCCCCCCCCCCCCCCCCCCCCCTCCTGCTAGGCTGTAAAGAGGAGTACTGTGAGCGACGGTCACTGGGCTATGTTTCCCCACAGCCCCTGCACAACCATGTTTTGTCTTGGTTAGCCATTGCTAAGTCTACGAAGAGGTGAACAGTGAGATTCTCTCTCTCCACTTGCTCCCTCTTTTCTTTCCCCAGCCCCTTGCACAACCAGTAATTTTTAAGGAAAGTTAGGTTTGCCTTGCACCAAAGTCAGTTCTAATCTTTCTCTCTCAAATGTTAAGAAATTCAGCTAGATTCCTGGTAGCAAAATGAAACTGGCTTTGTGAAGTCTACGAAGAGGTGTACAGTGAGTGATGTTCACACGCTCGCTGTTTCCCCAACAACCGTTACACAACCAGTAATTTGTTAAGCAGCTCAGGTTTGCCTTGTACCAAAGTCAATTCTAAGAGAGACTTTCTGAAATTCTAAGAAAATCAACTAGTTAATGTACAGTGGTGAGTGGAACCTCCTTTATAAGACTCCCTCCCATATACGACCTACTTCTTCAAGACATTGCCCTTCTTTGTAAGTATTAAAATTGCCTCCCTTATAAGACCCCTCCCTTGTAAGACCTCATTTTGGATGATTGTTGAAGGTTTTAAAAGGGAGGTTCATGTATCAAAGTGAAATGGCCTAAGTTAGGACTGCGTGGAGGTGTACAGTGAGTGACGGTCTCTGGGCTGTGTTCCCCTACAGCCCCTGCACAACCACTGGGGCAACTGGGGGTGGAGCCCCCCGGGGGAGGGAGGCAAGGGGGATCCCCGCCACCGCTTCTCCCTCACCGCCCTGCCAGGGGGGCGATGCATCGGCTTCGCTCGGCGACGGGTCGGCCGCGGTGGAAGGTACGCGGGCCCGCCTTTCCTCGCTTTCCTTACTTTGTTTGCCATGCAGGGGGTTGCATGTGTGTGTGTGTGTGTACGACTGATACCTGAATTGATTCAAGCAGCTATGTTGGTTTAGGAAGGAGAGTCTGAGTGCATGGCTGCTTCTCTGTCAGGCTGTGTGCCTGACTTCATGGGCTTTGTGTGTTGCATGAATGCTCCTGCTTTCAGGATGTCCTGAAGTTCAGGATTTTTGTTTATTGCCTGGAGGATTATGAGAATTTGAGAAGATGCATTTTGCTGGTTATAGAGGTCATGAAGTATAACCAGAAGTGAAAGTGCAACGAGAGCCTGTCAATTACATTTGAAACTGTTGTTTCCCTTCAGCTTCAAGGGGCAAATGCCCCCAGAACCCCCAGGAGGGTTGTTGTCCCTGCACTCCACCAGGGCCGACCCAGGCCCCTGGACCTCTGCCTTGCAGGATTTTTGAAATTTCCCAGGAGCACCCATGGTGTTTGTTGTTTTTCTGTTGCATCTTCTGGGCTGTACAGGTGTGTTGCTCCCACACCGCTCATTTTTGAAATTCCCAGCTCACAGCCACATCCCCAGTTTGAATCTGAAACCAGCAGCCCAAAGGGAGCAAATGCATGTTGGGTCATCAGGAGGTAGCCACCCGAGGAGACGCTGCACTGCTGCTGAGTCACTCGGTGGAGTTCAGTGGAGCCTGTTCTGAGCTAACATTATGCAGGACGCCACCTACTAAGCCCCCTACTGATGCCGCTAATGTCAGTCACAGAGTCGGCAAAGCAGTTCTTTCATTTGAAGCAGAAAATGCTGTTAGTGTTGCAATTTAAAAAACAAACAAACCTTACATTACTTGTGTGCCAGGTCACACCTTGAAACATGAAATAAACATACCCTCAGAAAGTATACTGTGACATTTATTGTGAATTTCATGTTCGTGTTTTATTTTGATCATAGTTTTGAATAAGAACCACGCCAAATATACAGCTTTGAGGTCAACTGTATGTGTGTGTGCGCGCATGCATGTGGGAATGGTGAGCGGAACAGATGGGTGGGGGTAAAATTTTTATTTTATTTTATATATTCATCTAGCAATTGATGGGTTCAAAGTGACAATGATTGTGTATAAGTTTTTGTTTTAGGTCATCAACTAAACAAAATGGAATTCACAATGAGTATATCAGTAGGTTGTTGTCTTGCTTTTAAACTCTCTCTCTCCCCACTAACCCCCAGTCTGATGAAAGCTGTACGAGCGGAAAGCTTGCTTCTTCCCTTGTTCTACCTTGATCACCAAACCCAAACCCTGGTGAGTTTCCCCACTCTACCATTTGTGTCCCAGTAGATCAATAGGTTTAGATGCTCTCCCCAGTTTTTCCCCCGTTGGCGTTTATATCCAAAATTGGATCCTGCCGATGAACCTCATCAAGATCAAGAGTGGGGTTTTTTTTCAGAGTGATCTTGGACCGTGGCTACAGTCCCTGGGACGACGGTCTGGAGAGGCTGCACCTGCCCTCCGGTCAGTCCTACTCCGGCCTCGTGGGTGACTACATCACACATATACGTGAACGAAAAATGTGAGTAATAGCTCATTGGTTACTGTCCTATTTTCTGGGCCATACAGTGTCGTAGCTCCCATGCCACTCGTTCCGAGTCCCAACTCTCAGCCACACCCCGGAATCCGAAATCAGCAGTCCAAGAGGTATTTCATTGTTTTGTTTGTTAGCTCATTGTGGGTGAATTTGAAGTATGCTCGTAACTGCTGAATAACAGTCAGCGTTGAGGTTTGAGTATTCCCCCCATCACAGCAATTTCAGAGTCTAAAACTTGTCTCTTTCTAAATCTACAGCATGTTTATTGAGTTCGTTACTTCCCTTTGTCTCACGTTTGGCACTTTTATTTCATAAAATGTTCAGTGCCAAAACTGTCAAAACATTGGCCCAATATGAACTGCAGACAGTGGCGACTGTTATGTTTTGGGAGTTATGACAGAAGCGATTGATGAATTTGTTTGTGTGAGCTGATAATTGAAAACAACTGACGGATGGTGAATTTGAAGTGTTGACAGAAATGATTGATGAAGAGTGACTTGCTTGTGGTGATGCGAGGTTGGAACCAAATCAACTAACGGATGCTGATTGCGATGTGTGAGACTGGGAGGCCATTTGAATGGCTAGCGGATGATGACTTAGGCGTGTTTCAATTTATGATGAACGTGGTTGGTTACTGCTGTGTAAGTGTGTATGTAATACTGTATTACTGACAGATGATGACTGCGCGTTATGGAATTTAGGACTAAAACGATTGGATGACTGACTACTGTGTGTGTGTGCATGCATGTGCGTGTGTATTACTGAATGAACTGATAGATGCTGACCGCATGTTTTTTTAACTTAGGACTAAGACGATCAGGGACCCCCATTTGAGGGTCTATGAAGCACAAAAATTCTAAAGGACCCTCTAAAAGAATGTGCAGGGGGTCTCAGGGATGCACTAGAAAAATTCTTTTTAGCATTCGCAATACCTCTGGGACCCTCTATCCCACCTCTAGGACCCTCTATACTGTAAGTGGAGTCCCTGGGACCCCTTGTTTTGCGGGACGATTGGGAGCCCTGTGCTCGTTATGGAATTTAGGACTGAAAGGATTGGATGACTACTGTGTGTGTGCATGTACATGCGTGTGTATTACTGAATGAACTGATAGATGCTGACCGCGTGTTTTTGAATTTAGGACTAAGACGATCAACGACTGCTTTGTGTGTGTCTTTTCCAGCCCCTACTACAGACCTCGCACGCCCCCTCCCAGCGACGATTCCTCCGCAGACGAAGACTTCTTCCTCTCCCGATCAACAAGTGCCGCTGGTTCGGCTGCAACCACAACCACCCCCACCACTACCAAACCCTTCTCCTCCTTCAACCCTACCCCTGCCGTTTATGAGTTCAACGCGGAGAGTTTCCGCAGCCACCACGAGCAGCTCATGGCCATGAAGCGCGCGCAGGAGGAGCTGCTGTTGAAGCAGTGCAACAGTGCTGCCACCCCTTCTTGCCACAACTTGGACTATTCCTTCACCTCCCAGCCCACCTCCCGCTTCATGTTGGACTCTGCCAGCGCACAGTTTGCCGTCACGGCCGTCGTCGACTCGTCGCAGTTGGAGAAAAACCAGCAGCTTCAACAACGGGCGAAAGAGACGGCGGAGCCCGTGAACCATGCTCACGCCGGGAGAGACAACAATAAAGGACCAACGGAAAAGGTTACCACGACGATAGCATCTTCTTCGTCGGATTGGCCAGTGTCGACCAGTTCTTGTGCAATTTTGTTATCTTCATCGTCGTTATCGTTGTCGTCGTCGATGATTTCCTCTCCGGTGGTGTTGTCCTCTCTGCCGGCCATCATGGCGCCAAAGACAGTGGGGCTGAGCGGCGTTGTCGTAAACCCCCCCTCATCCTCATCCTCATCCTCATCCTCCACCCCCCTGGGGGGGGGGAGGGCTTCGCCACAGACCCCCACCCTCACCCTGCCCACACCCTTGCCCGTCACCCTGTCGGCTTTGTCCTTGACCTCTGCGGGGGCCGTTGCTGTTGCCAAGGCAATGGGTCGTCCCCGTTTGTCCAACGGGCCGCTGGGAGCCCGGGCTACCATTCCAGCCGCTAGTCTGGTTAGGGGTGAGTTGGTTTTCATGTTGTCTTTTTTTTTTCTTTTTCGATTCCTTCCCCCCCACCCCCCTCACAATCCATTCTCAATAGACTTCGCACTGCTTGACGTGGATTGTGTGGACTGTACAAAGCTATGTACCGTATTTTACGGACTATAAGGCGCACCTGATTATATGTCTCCTGGGCTCCCAGGGACCCCCATTTGGGGGTCTATGAAGTACTAAAATTCTAAAGGACCCTCTAAAAAAAAATGTGCAGGGGGTCCCAAGGATGCACTAAAAAATAAATCTTTTTAGCATTCGCTGTGCCACTGGGACCCTCTATCCCCGCCTCAAGACCCTCTATACTATAAGTGAAGGAGTCCCTGGGACCCCTTGTTTTGCTGGATGATTGGGAGCCCTGACTGCTTGAAGTGGATTGTGTGGACTGTACAAAGCTATGTACCACATTTTTCGTACTATAAGGCGCACCTGATTATATAGCAGACCCCCTAATTTTATACAAGATTTTGTTAATGTTTTCTTACTATTTTATTAGTCACCTTATAAGGGCGCAGGGGTCTCAGTCTAGGAAAATAAATATCGCCTTATAGTCTGTTAACCCTCTCAAGGCTACAAATGCCAGACTTGTCGGATTTTTTTAATACCACTGGCTACCGTATGCGCCGATTGCGCTCGCTGAACGCCCGGTCTAGTAGTTTCACTTTCACTTTTGCCCTACCCACAATGCAATATACTAAGTTAGTTCTTCCTGTTCCTGACAGTGGTCCGTTTTTGGTTCTTACAGCAAGGGAAAGCACCCACTAGTCTTTTTGAACGGATTTTTCGAAGTGCCCCCAATTATTATTTTTCTTTCCTCGTGACATGCGCAGTATTGACTCGGCGCGATGCTCGGAGTGCCATTACGGATTTTTTTAATTCCAATTCATGGTTTGTTGTGTGACAGTGTGTTAGCTTTGGAATGAAAATATCATTGCTATTCAATATGCATCTTTCAGAAATTAAATGTGAGTTAGGCTTTATTCTGGGTGATTTTTTAAAATAAAAGATTTGGTGTGACGTTCGGAGTTACTTCCCATCACTTGGTACTCAATATAGAGTCTCGGTTCGATTGATCGGAGTGAGAGGGTTAAAATACGGTAAACATTTTTCATGCTGGGTTGTTTGGTAGTTCTTTTGTGCAACCTTGATGCCGAATTTAAAGAAAAAAATGAGTGGTGGGGGGATTTGAGATGATTCAGAGCCGGTTTAGTTTTCAGTGAATCCTGAATTGAAGTTACAATATTTTGTTCCTACCCATCGTACCTCTTTCTAAGTATGTTCGTAACAGGTATTTACAACAACATTGTGTCTGTTAAAGCCAGAAAGTTCTTGCACAACATACATAAATGAAAATGTTGATTGCATCTTCTGGCTTTCGCCTGATGAATTTATATTTATTGCAATTAATAGTAAAAACCGTCTTGGCTTAAGACTAATTGACTTAGGCTAGAACACCAAGGGTACGTCAAAATGTTATGCTATGCATAGTTATGCTGGAATTTTCTTTAGCCATGACAAGCTCCTAGCATAAAATCAGTCTCCAAAATGCTCACGAAGACGTAGTGTGGCTCCCCACATGGCAGGGTAATCGAAAACGGTCACACACGTAATGTTCTCATCCGTAGCTGATGAACACTATGGCACTAATGATGTACCATAGTGTTCAAGTGGTTCTGCTGTTGGGATGATCCCTGGAGTCATTTAGCCAGGGTAAGCCAACAACAATAACATAAAAGCAGGGCTCCCAATCATCCCGCAAAACAAGGGGTCCTAAGGACTCCTTCACTTACAGTATAGAGGGTCCTAGAGGCGGGATAAAGGGTCCCAGTGACATAGCGATTGCTAAAAATAATTTTTCTAGTGCACCCTGGACCCCCTGCACATTCTTTTAGAGGGTCCTGTAGAATTGTAGTGCTTCATAGACCCCCAAATGGGGGTCCCTGGGAGCCCCGTAACAGCGATGAAAATGATTTCTGTTGTTTGAACATGTCTGCAGGCAGGACATCTTGCCCCCCTGCAGCCGCCACCATCGTACAGCTCCCCCACACCCTGCCCCCCACCACCACCTCCACCTCCTCCCTGCGCGCAGTCGTGCCCCTGCCCACCCCCACCCCCCGCGTCACCCCCTCCGCCACGTCCTCCATCGTGGGCAGGGGTCAGGGGTCGTCGTCGGGGGCCAGTGGTTCGGCGGGGGGTGCGGTGTCGGTGGAGAAGCTGAGCAGTAGCAAGGTAGTGCTGGCTTCAGGCGTGGGGGGTCCTTCGCCCAACAACGTCTACACCGTCGCCCCTTCCTCGCTCAGCATCCTCAAGTGAGTAAGACCCAGCGAATGAAATATCGTCGGTGAAATTCAGAAACCTCGTACAGTGGAACCTCCCTTATAGCCCTATCCCGAAACTCGATCAATTAGCGTTATCTGCCCCTGCTCTGGTGTGTCAGAGTCGGCCACGGTGATTTCCGGGGCAAAGTACTTGTTAAAGTGCACAAACTACCCACGGAAAACTTGCAAACCATGACGGATTACGAGCTAGCGACTCGGACTTACCAACTGAGCTACAGCGACTCCTCTTTCTCTTTACTGTCATAGTGTGTGTGTGTGTGACCGGAAATCACCCAGGCACACAAGAGACATCACTCGTCCGAACTTTCTTACTTGGTTGTAGGATAGAGCTATAAGACTCCCTCCCATATAAGACCTACTTCTCTGAGACATTGCCCTTTGTAAGTATTAAAATTACCTCCCTTATAAGACCCCTCCCTTATAAGACCTCATTTTGGATGATTTTTGAAGGTCTTATAAAGGAGGTTCCACTGTATCTCGATAGGAATTCCTCTGAAATAATTAAGGGGAATAATTTCATGGTGTGTGGGAGTGATCTTGCCTAATTCAATCGGTCAAACAGGGGAAGTCACTCTACCATCAGCTCTCGTAGCCTATCGACTCGTGTGTTTGAACAGACATACAGCACTTAGAACACCGTGCGTCATTCTAAAAATTTGTCATTTATATTTTTACATCACATTTTGCAAGTTTTATCAGTTTGTGGCCAGTGGTGACCCCTAATTTTTCTATTAAAGAAAATGTTTGCAAGTAGCCGACTCGCATCATGCGGTTTCAAGCTTTGACGCCATTGTTGCTATGGTATTTGACCGAGTAATGGAAGTAAACAACTATAATTTTCACGAAGTGCTCTCCTCTTTTTTTTTCCGAAAATGTAGTTTTGAGAAAAATTGAATTTTTTTTTTAAAAGATTAACCGTGTTAACCACAATTGATTAACTATGATGAATATATTTTGAAGACATTGCGAGTTTAGTCCTGCATTTTGTTAAAATTACTTTAAAAAAAAAAAAATTAGACTTAAAAAGAACGAAGATATGAGGTTAACTAGATCTGAATTTGGGAGAGTTTTTCTTCTATTTTCACAACCTCATTTACTTCAGATAGAAAGTCGTTGGAGATAAGAGCTTTTGGTGGATGGTAGTGGGAAAAATTAGAGAACTGACTATGTATCTAACTCAAACCCCCCCCCAAAAATCGAGATACAAGGTTTTTGAATTTCACCGACGTTATGCATCAGACTCAGAGATGAGATTTTTCCTCCAGTTGGTATTTCTTCCTATTTGATGGCCCCAGGGGTAATTTTTTAGATCAGTGTAAATCTGTTGAAAAAATTGGGGGGTAGGGGTGTTAGGTTGTGTGTTGAATCGTAAATGCGGTAAGAAGTTCGATTGATATTTTGTTCTCGATTGGTTCATTCTCAAATGGTCATTTCCGGTTACTGCCAGGACTGTTCTATTTATCATTACTCTGCAATTTGCAAAGCTGAAAGCGGAAGTTATCCATTTGCTGATGAAGGCTGCACCATTCCCCAGACCCCCAGCTTCTTTTTCCCTCCTTTTTGTTTTTCTGAGAATCTCATTTAAATGCAGGGTTTATAGGCATTGGATGGAGTTAAAATCCAGAGCTTTATAGGTTCCAGGCTTGGGTTAAGACTAGGCTGTGCTATTGAATCATGAATTTCTGGAAGATTGCAGGCATAGTGTTAACAATGTATTAGAAAGAAGACATGAGCCCAAAATTGGTGATTTTTTTTTTAACGGTGGGTGCGACGTTTTATGTTTCAACCGACCACAGCAGCTTTGATCAATCCAGCAAGAAGAAAAAGGCAGTAACAGCGGCCGGAGAGTTTCCCTGTAAGAAGTGCGGACGTGTGTGCGCGTCGTTTCTTGGATTGCGCGCCCATTTTAGAGTCCATCGCCAAGGAAGCAATTGATGACAGTTTGATTCCACAGAAGGCAAGGTATGAGAGGATGAAATCATAACGAACCGAGTTACCTAACTTTGCCAATTCATTGGGAGAGTACACGATTTGTGAACTATTTGATATAACACAGATTACATACAGCTACGTGGTAACTGATTGTAGATTACAAGGGTTTTATTAGTGGAATTGACCGCTATGGTTGTTTGTTACAAGGGTTTTAGTAGTGGAATTGACCGCTATGTTTGTTACAATGGTTTTAGTTGTCGAATTGAACGCTCTATATGTTTGTAGATTACAAGGGTTTTAGTAGTGGAATTGAACGCTCTATGTAGGTTACAAGGGTTTTACTTTTAGTAGTGGAATTGACCGCTATGTTTGTTACAAGGGTTTTAGTAGTGGAATTGAACGCTCTATGTTTGTAGGTTACAAGGGTTTTACTTTTAGTAGTGGAATTGAACGCTATGTTTGTTACAAGGGTTTTAGTAGTGGAATTGAACGCTATGTTTGTTTGTTACAAGGGTTTTAGTAGTGGAATTGAACGCTCTATGTTTGTAGGTTACAAGGGTTTTAGTAGTGGAATTGAACGCTATGTTTGTTTGTTACAAGGGTTTTAGTAGTGGAATTGAACGCTATGTTTGTTACAAGGGTTTTAGTAGTGGAATTGAACTGCTATGTTTGTTTGTTACAAGGGTTTTAGTAGTGGAATTGAACGCTATGTTTGTTTGTTACAAGGGTTTTAGTAGTGGAATTGAACGCTATGTTTGTTACAAGGGTTTTAGTAGTGGAATTGACTGCTATGTTTGTTTGTTACAAGGGTTTTAGTAGTGGAATTGAACGCTATGTTTGTTTGTTACAAGGGTTTTAGTAGTGGAATTGAACGCTATGTTTGTTTGTTACAAGGGTTTTAGTAGTGGAATTGAACGCTATGTTTGTTTGTTACAAGGGTTTTAGTAGTGGAATTGAACGCTATGTTTGTTTGTTACAAGGGTTTTAGTAGTGGAATTGAACGCTATGTTTGTTTGTTACAAGGGTTTTAGTAGTGGAATTGAACGCTATGTTTGTTACAAGGGTTTTAGTAGTGGAATTGAACGCTATGTTTGTTACAAGGGTTTTAGTAGTGGAATTGAACGCTATGTTTGTTTGTTACAAGGGTTTTAGTAGTGGAATTGAACTCTATGTTTGTTTGTTACAAGGGTTTTAGTAGTGGAATTGAACGCTATGTTTGTTACAAGGGTCTTAGTAGTGGAATTGAACGCTATGTTTGTTTGTTACAAGGGTTTTAGTAGTGGAATTGAACGCTCTATGTTTGTAGGTTACAAGGGTTTTAGTAGTGGAATTGAACGCTCTATGTTTGTAGGTTACAAGGGTTTTAGAAGTGGAATTGAACACTATGTTTGTAGGTTACAAGGGTTTTAGAAGTGGAATTGAACGCTCTATATATGTTTGTAGGTTACAAGGTTTTAGTAGTGGAATTGAACGCTCTATATATGTTTGTAGATTACAAGGGTTTTAGTAGTGGAATTGAATCCTTCTATTCTACTGTCAGATTTGAAAACTGTTCAAGCATTTGTGTGTTGAATAATGTATCTTGATGGCTCCCGTCTTTAATTTATTTTCAGCATTCATTAAATATGTTGTTGACATTATTTAATTTGTTAATTGTCTGTGGTTGCACTTTTTGTGGCAACAGTCCTGAGATGAATTTACAGAACTATGCATTTTTTTTAAAAATGACTAATTAATTAAGTTATGAGCTTTCTAACAATTCTTTTTGATAATTTGGTTTTTCTTGTAATTAAAGTTTGTTTGTTGTACAAAAGGAGAATGATTTCTCTCATGGAACTCGTAGGAAAATTCATGACAAAGATTTGTGTTTGCTTGGAAAAAATGAAATGAAATTCTGCTTAACGTCCTCCGGTCTGGAACAGACAAAAAATATGGGACATAGTAGATATAAAGATGGTGGGAATGATCCTGGAGGCAATGCCCGGAGGCAGTGCAACACCAAGAAAGTCCTGAATTTTTAGCAATACAGATGTAACTCTAAAAGTGTTTGCTTGGAATCAGGTATTTATATCTAGTGCCCTTTGTTGAGTTTCATTTGTAATAAAAACGGAAACGTATGAATCTGTTTATTATGCAGATTTTATTTAATTTGTAGCTAAGTTATAGAATGTGATTTTTTGTTTTCGTCTATTTAGTTTTTCATAATGAGTAACTTAGAAAATGTTTAACCTGTCAGCTATTTTGTTTACCTCGGAATAGATGACTCCTCAGAGTAGATCACTAGATGACACATGAGCATTGGTTGCTTCCCTTTGTTTAAATAACCCCCACAATGGATTTCAGAAGTTTCTGTATGGATGAAATTCTAAAGGAGGTACAGTGAAACCTAAGACCTCCCATTATAAGACTCCCTCCCATATAAGACCTACTTCTCTGAGACATTGCCCTTCTTTGTAAGTATTAAAATTCCGTCCATTATAAGACCCCTCCCTTATAAGACCTGATTTTGGATGATTTATGAAGGTCTTATAAGGGATTGTATTGACAGTGTGGTGCTCGTCTAGTACATTACTCTCTCTTTGTCTCTTTTTTTTGTTGCTTTTCCAGTAATTTAGCAAACCAAGTTGTGTTCTCTTTACAATCATGAAATCAGACAGTTGGGGTTGGGTTTTTTTTAAGCCCAAAGCATTGCAGCCTTTAAATGGTGTCCTCGTTGTCTGTTGATTCATTCATTAATTTTTCCCCATTCATTCATTCAGTTTGATTCACTTTCTTGGCATTTGCATCACTGTTACTGTTAGACCATGGGTGCAACTACAGTGGATTGTGATGACTCAAAAACAATGGATAACTCAAAAAGCAATGGATGACTCAAAAACAATGGATGACTCGCAATAGTTTTCTGCTCCCAGTTTAATCATAATAAAAGGTCTCAAAATAAAATTTTAGTCCCTCCAATTTTGAATTACGCGATTTTCACTGTATGTCCGTTTTACACAGATTTCAGTTTTTTTTTAAAAATCCACAAACATAAATTCTGTTGATGGAGCTCTGCTATGCCAACAGTGTTTTTCCATTTTCAGGAGTTTGACTACTGTCACCCCTCCTCCTTGCCATAGCTTGATATTCATACAGCAGACCTGCCTACTGCTACGATTTGGCCGTAGCAGCTACGAAAAATAAAGCTTCGTTACGGAGCTACGGCAACCTTAACGTTGCTACGGAAGAAAAAAAATTGCTGCCGCATTTTATTTTTGCTTATGCCATTCCCGGTTTTGTCTGTTTCTAAGAGCAGATGCCGTGTCACGCGCGATAACCTAGTCACTTCCGTTTTTATCAAAGTGACTGTGCATGCGTTCTTATTACTTTCTTTGAAAAAAATGGCGGACTCCAGCAGCAGTAGCGATTCGGGAGATGCTTCAAACGAAGAAAAACGAACCCAAACCAGAAAACGAAAATCATCTGGCACACCATCTTGTTCTAAGAAAAAACATCGGCCTGCCGCACAAGTTTTCAAAATAGCTTGCACGGAGAAGTGGCCTTGCATCGTCAGAAGTTGACTCGGTGCGAACCATGCTCACTGCAACCTCTGCCATGCGGACTTCTCTGTGAATCATGGCGGTAGAGACGATTGCCGTCAACATGTTCAATCGGCGAAACATAAGCAGTGCGTTTGGCTCAGGAAGAGAACAAATCGATTGCCGTCGTTTGTGGATGCTACGGAAAAATTTGCCATGCTACTGAAAATTGATAGCTGGGCTACTGATTGGGAAAATTCCAGGTAGGCAGGTCTCAGACAGTAACATGGGTGCAATTTTTCATGGTATACAAGGATTTCCTGTTTTGAATTTTATCAGAAAAGGAATTTTTTTTTTTTCAAATTTGTCAAACAAGATCTTTGTGTGTCTACTGTATTTTTCAAACACTTTAAAATAAGTGTTTGTATAAATTGTGGAAGAAACAAACTAATGGTAAAATACCTTCATAAATCAATTTTTGCTTCAGCTGCAGGGGGACACCCTACATCCCGGCCTTTCAGGTTTTTTCATTTTGTGTAGTTGCACCCATGGTTACATGCTCGTGTTCTCTTTCGACAATAATGAATTTAGAGTACCAACAGGTCCGCGCGTTGGTGGGGTACCCCTCCCGTTGAAGTCGGAGAGATTGTAAAGAAATCATGTCATGCTTGCGTCATTGTTTACATCATTTTGAGGGGTACGCAGCCCCCTTTGGTGGCTATGTAATGTTTTAATTGCATTTGTTTTTGTGGTTTTGTGTATGTTTTTTTTGTCTTTTTATTAACTTGTGTCAATTGTTTTATAAAAAAAAAATTGCTGCATTTTTTTTTTTGGTTTAAATTATTTTCTTAATTGTGTCAAATTTTTTCAGTTGCTTTTTGGTTTTTTGTTTGTTTCTTGTTTTTTATTGTGTCAATTGTAACAGGATTTATGTTTGGTAATTCTCAGCTAAATGAATGTGTTATTGTTGCCACTGATTATCTAGTGTCTCACGCTCCCCTCGCTTTGCGTGTGTGCAGGTCTGGGCAGGAGGAGGGTAAAGGTCCGGTTCACCTGTTCGCCGCAGACACCCCCGTGCCCATGGACGTTTCATGACAGCCCACTAGGGGGCGCAGCAACCTGTGTGCACAGTTTCCATGGTAACCAACCAACCAACAGCCACCACCCTCTCCCTGTCTGCCAACTGTAAGGCAACAGAGGGCGAAGGTCACCGGAGTTGGCAGAAAGTAAGTGTGGGCCCGTCAGCGTCGCAGCGAAGAAAACACCGCCGGGGAGGACTTGAGATCATCACAACCCGCTCCCTGAAACGCTGCGTACCAGCTTTTTTGTTCACCCGTCTTTTTTGTCGCTGCCCAGGGCTCCTGCAAAACGAGGGGTCCCAGGGACTCCTTCACTTACAGTATAGAGGGTCCTAGAGGCAGGATAGAGGGTCCCAGTGGCATTGTGAATGCTAAAAAGAATTTTTCTAGTGCATCCCTGCACATTCTTTTAGAGGATCCTTGAGAATTTTAGTGCTTCATAGACCCCCAACTGGGGGTCCCTGGGAGCCCTGCTGCCTGCCTGAGAACGAGTTGGTGAGCAGCAACCCTGGCTTGAAAGCTAGGGGGAAACAGCGGACTGTTTTTGTGCCAGTTTCCCATCACTGTCTCAAACCATTATTTGGTGTGGGTCTGGTTGGATTACGTCGAAGGTATTGTAGAACTTGGCTGAGGGCTCGACAGTTGTATCCGCAAGTTCCGTACAGAAACCCCATACACTTATAGTAGAAATAAGCGGATGGGATTGCGCATGAGTTCTCCGCGTGTAATGCACCGTATTTGGGGGACTCTAAGGCGATACTTTTTTCTCAGACTGTGGCCCCTGCGCCTTACAATGTGACTGATAATATAGTAAGAACATAAGAGTAACAAAATCTGGATTTGGTGTCAAATTTGGGGGGTGCGCCTTGTAGTCTGAAAAGTACGGTACACGGTCCTTCATATTTGTTGCGGATTACGCATGGGTTTCCGCACAGAACTTGCGCATGCCCTAGTGCAGTAAAAGAACAGAAAGTAGGTCTGTGAGCGCAGTGTCAGCTTGGGTTGGCAAGAAAAGGAGCCGCAGCTTTCTTGTGGAGCGTTTCTTTTCATTGCGTGGATAGTTGGCACGACAGCTCGTCAACATCGAGATTCAATTTGACTGGAGGTAGTCGGGCCTTTTTTTAAAAATTGGCTGACGGCTGCGTATATAACTAATCAATTCTTTAGGATGCAGAGAAATGTCTGGTCAGCTGCATTGTGCAGAGAGAAGAAAGGTGGACGGAGGTAGTTGTGAAGCGCAAGTTTCTGCTCACCATCATTCCCACCAGGCTAAATTGTTTCTCCTCCTTCCCCTCCCCATTGCTCCCCCTCTTGTCCCCCTGCCCCCTACTCATTCCAGTTTCTCTATAGCCCGTCATGGTCACAAACACGCATGTTATGGGTGAAAGTAGTTCAGGCATGCTCCTGAAATCAGCATTGAAAATAACTGATAAAAGTCTTCAGGTTTGGCCATCATCTCATCCGTAACCACAGTCTTATGAAATCAAACATTTTTGCCAAAATTGATGGTGGAATGAAACAAGAGCAGAGCTTCAGATTGTCAGCGGGCCCGGGTCATTGACCCATTGAGACCATGATGTGACCCCTTATTTTCTGCAGCCAGGGGTCATCTGACCCACGAAGTCTACAATAGAATTAATGTTTAATACTATGATGACCCATTACTTGGAAATTGACCCATCATTTTATGCAATTAGGGGTCATATAACCCATGACGTTTAAAATCTGAAGGTCTGCGAGATATAATTTAACGCTATCCACATCCTGTATACACAGACATACACACATTGGAAATTATTTTAATGTGGTCACAACTTCAGGATTGGCAAGATTCAGAGGGAAGATTGAAACGTGTCATTTCTGGATTGAGATAATGTTTTGCTTTCACCCATGCCATGTGCACGCATGTGCTTTTACACGCGCACGTACGCACACACAATACAACACAACGCTTGTAAAAGTAAAAACAACAACAACACTAAGACAGATACACATGCACACGCACACCCGACTTCACTTTCTCACAAAAGCTAACATTTTCAGGGCTCCCAATCGTCCTGCAAAACAAGGACTCCTTCACTTGCAGTATAGAGGGTCCTAAAGGCAGGATAGAGGGTCCCAGTGGCATAGCGAATGCTAAAAATAATTTTTCTTGTGCATCCCTGGGACACCCTGCACATTCTTTTAGAGGGTCCTGTAGAATTTTAGTGCTTCATAGACCCCCAAATGGGGGTCCCTGGGAGTCCTGATTTTAATGGGGTGTTTTTTTTTCAAAAGCATTAACAGAGAAAGGACATGCTGGGTTTACCAAAAAGAAAGAAACGCTTTGTGGGGAGCAGCTAATGTGCAATGATGTATGTAAAGTTTGAAACTGAATGGTATGTTATTTCGATGAATATCGCTGTTAGTGATGGGACACTAGACAATGCCATGAGCAGAGTGGAGCTTTGACGAAGAGCGCGAGGCAAGGACGCCAGACGAAATGGCACCCTGGCTTCAGGTCACAAAAGACAGAACTTTGGTGCAAAACTGTCCGAAAATGTGGTGGTGTGAAAGTTACGGATGTCGTTTGCAATGAGGGTTTTGGTCGGTGTGAGCGTGTAGATGGGAGTGTCAAACGTAAAGAATGCGGTTGATAGTTTGTGGACAGGTTTAATGGTCGTGAAGGTGGAAAGTTGATTTCTAAGTGTGGTCATGCGCGGGATTATGGTTATGAAAAAAAAGTGGATATTTTTAACCTTGCGGTAGCGTGTGAAATGCGGAAGGATGTCGTTGTCAATGTATATACGTTGTAATGTAAAACAGTATTATTGATCATCAAAATAGGTTGCGTCTGTCTGTTCGTTAGATACAGTTGCAGACTTTGATGAGGATGACAACCTGAAACACTCGGCTACCAATTTTATCCTCAGTTTAGAACATTGTTTCTTTCAAAATTGTCATTGGAAGTTCACGTGTCTCACCCTTAACCCTTTCAACGCTCTGGTTTTTCAAAATTGTCATTGGAAGTTCACGTGTCTCACCCGTAACCCTTTCAACGCTCTGGTTTTTCAAAATTGTCATTTGAAGTTCACGTGTCTCACCCGTAACCCTTTCAACGCTCTGGTTTTTCAAAATTGTCATTGGAAGTTCACGTGTCTCACCCTTAACCCTTTCAACGCTCTGGTTTTTCAAAATTGTCATTGGAAGTTCACGTGTCTCACCCTTAACCCTTTCAACGCTCGCCATTCCTCAGCCAAAATTTACCATCAATCTTACCTGAGTAGAGAAAAGATTTCGTCTGGAATACTGGGGATTCCTCTGTGACATGCCTAAAATAAAGACTATAATTACCGCCCAAAATGAAGAACATAAGGTCACCGGATACCAGACCCTCATTTGATGCCTTTTAGTGACATGGGTGTTACAGACCTGCCACTTGCTCCGATTTCAGAGGAGCAGCTCAGATATGTTGAGCATTGCTCCTAGCTCCTCTTGCAACCTCCCCAGCTCCTATATTTTAAAATCTGTCTTGTATACATTTTCCACTCAATTTCACAACAAAGAGCATGCATTCAAAGCACCAGCTAATGGACATCTAAGGGTCAGCATGAGACGGTGAGGGGCTACACGAAGCATAGGCCTATCTCAGGCTAAATGACCAACAAATATTGTAGATTGGTCAATATTTCTTTCTCTAAAATGGATCTCAAATTGACAATGGTCAATATTTCTTACTCTAAAATGGATCTCAAACTGACAAAAACGACTGCATGTTTGAAGAGCAAAAGAGAAGGCCGCACATTTCGAAGTGGCAATGGATTTTACTGGGGTGCCAGCCCCTAGATTCTCGCTCCTCTTTTTTATTCTCAGAATGTGGCAGGTCTGGTGTTAAATCATTGTAGCGCCAAGAGGCGACAGTGGCGATGAAAGGGTTAAAGACAGTTGAGTTGCGAACTTGGTTTTCGCAGAGTTCGCAGCTTTAACATTTTGTACCTGGTTTGCAAATTGTTGAACAAAATTAAGCTAACATTCCTAAACTCAGGAAGCTGTTGTTTGCACACTACGGTGTTGCAAGCAGATTTGCTGATATAAAAGAGCAGGATTCAGGGTTTTTAATGAAAATAATTAGAAGTCGAAGCTAGTGATTAAGAAAGAAGCAGACACACTGAATTAATTCAGGCCGCAGACACATTAGACGCGGAAGTTGCGCACGGAAACCCATAAATAAGTAAAAGAAATAAGGAACAAAATATACGGATTAGGGGAAATATGGATGCATGCGCTTACGTTTTTCCCTTCTTTCTTTTACTTATTTACGGATTGCGCATATGATTTCCGCGTCTACTGTGTAGGCAGCCTAAGGCCGTGTACACACATAAGCGGATATTCCATGCAGAAAGCCGTGCTCAATCCATAAATAAGTGAAACAAAGAAGGGAAATGATTTGCGCACGTGTCCGAATTTCCCCTATATGCGTTATTTTTTTCCTTCCTTCCTCCACTTATTTAGGGTTTTCCGTACGGAACTTGCGCGTCTAATGTGAACCCGGCCTTACTCTGTAAAGTTTGCAAACTGCCTGGGCCTTTCAAGACATTCACATGATTCGCCGTGTTTCACAGATACTTTTCAGTGTCTTATGACCTGACAATATAGTAAGAAAGTATAATAATGCAGACCTCTTTACCCTCCCGGTTTGCCGGAATTATCCCGGGAATTTGTAAAATAATAAATTCCGGGTGGACGCTGAAAATCCCGGGATTTCGAAAAAAACGTCTATTGTTTGTTTCCGTTTGTATGAAAAGACGCAAGGGTTGACCGAAACCTTGGAGTTGTGAGACGCGATTTTTCATTGGTTGGTCCGTGGACCCCCCTCAACCAATGATAGTATTTCTTGTTGGCAGAGATTGTAGTTATAGTTTTACGCCAAACATGTTGTCAGGCAAGTCAACCGCAGGCGGCAAGCGCCAGAAATCTTCGACAAACGACAGCAGTGATAGGGTGAAACGGCCAAAAGTGAAGCAGAAGTTTTCTCAAAAGTATTTGAAAGTGCCAGGAATAACAAGTTCGCGTTTGGGAGACGAGCATGCACACTGCAACGTGGACTTCAAAATTTCGCATGGCGGCATAAGCAGCATCACTGAATATGTCAACACGAAGATAAGATACCTTTTAAATCAGTGTTTTATCGTGAGTCGTGTACCGATGTGAATTATTTTTTTCTCTCTCAAATTCTGGGTTTTTCTGTGGCAAATTCCAGATTGTTCATTATAATGGTAAACAGGTCTGAATAATGAAACCTAGATTTGTATGACATTTGATTTGGCTGACCATGTGCGCCTTATGGTAAGGTGCTCTTTATAATTTAAAAAAAATGCGGTACAAGAAATTATGAGCGAAAGTTCAAGTCAGAATATCTACGCTCAAAATCATTGCACATGGTTTCATTACTTTTGTTGCTATGACAATGGATTGTCTGGTACAATGACCTGGATGCCCCCTGTTGTCATAGTCATAGTAGAGTTCAAAGGTCACTTACCCAAGACTATAAAGATTTCTGAAGGTCCAGGCATGGGAATTGTCAGTCTTTGGGCTGATTTCAACTTTTTTGATGGTCCTCTTCAGTCTTTTTTGCAAGTTTCAGCTTTTTTGATGGTCCAAGAGGACATTTATGAGATATTAAAAAAAAAAAAGCCCAATGAGTAAAACTTAAGTTATTGGTTATAAATCAAGCATGAAAGAGTTCCGCTTTTCGCTGAAAATCCGCGGGAATTGTTCAAAACTTCCGTGGGAAAAAAAAAAATCTGCGTAAAGGACCGAACTTGCCGTATTCGTATATCTACAAGTCTGTATTTGGCGATTCTCAAACTGGTTAACCGGAAGTCGCTTTAGCTCACTCGATTCAAAGTTGTGCGAAGGAAGGCGAGATGAGTAGCTCTTGCTGAACAAAAGTAGCGATGTCAGCTGAAAATGTGTGTGGAAGGCTATTTGAGCCGATGAAATGTTCCTCGCTGAATGAAAGTTGTGACGTGAGGCAGGTGTTTTGAAAAAAATTTGTGGGAACGTTGTATAGTCCCCCCCGTCAACAAAACATCAGAAAATATGTGAAAATCCGGGTGGAAGGATTTGTGCTCGGCTGTAAAGAATGTTATTGTTTGAAAAAAAAATTTTGGGAACAAAACTTCCGACGTCGGGTGAAAATCCGGGTGGAAGGATTTCTCGGACGAAATTTTTTCCTCTTTTTTGATCTCCATCCACTTTCATGCCTGATAAATGAACTAAATATATCAGTCTTATCTCTAATACTGTTTTAAGGCTTAGATAACAGAAGCTTCATTTTCTGGGGGCTGTATCCCAACACACACGGTTTTCAGTTTTTTTTTTATTCCTTGTTCCTATGCCTGCTTCCAGACCCAAATTGTCAGTCTTTTTTGTCTTCTCTAATTCCCATGCCTCAGGTCACTGATATTCTGCGAAATTTGTAACAGCGAATAACAGAATCTTGGAGAGAGGTTCGCAGCTGAATGTGAGCTGTTTTGTGTTTATTTACTGCTGTTTTTTTTAGTTTTTTTTATCCTTCATTGTGTAAAAATCATTCCTGTTCGTATTGTGTATAGTATGATGTACACGGCTCAAAGTTTGTTGAAGATGGACATATTTAGATTCAGCAAAGAGAAATCCTCAACTCCAACATCCACCCGCAAAGCCTTGAGTGAACTGTTTGGTTGCCTGTCCGTGGCTAATGTCTATGTAAGAATTTAAGCTGTAAAAGTCTGTCTGAAGCAAACTTTGAGGGGTGTAGGTCATGTTTGTTAAATATTGTTTTGTTTATAAATGTTAAAAAAAATTTTTTTTTAGACAATTATTGTTAAATATTGAAGTCTATTTTGGTAAAAGAAAAATAATAAAACCAGGAAAACTGCTGAGGACAGATGTCTATGGCTGAAAAAAATAGTTTTTTGTTTGTTTTTTGTGGTTGACTTTGCGGTCATTCGTGTTTAGGATTAGACGATTTTGTAAGCATATATATAATGTCAGCCAAAATGTGTTTGGTCGTTGTACTGGTGTAACTTCAATATATTTCAAGTGTGTAGTGTAAATTTATGAATATTATTCGCATTGTCTTAAAGAGTGAAAAGTTGGCATAACTCCAGTGGTCAGAGGTAGCCAGTTTTTAAGATTATTTTATTTATTTTTTTAAATGAATGTTACCTTTTTTGGGTGTGTGTGTGTGATTTTATTTGTGCGAGATATGAGAGCATCATGAGGCTGATGTGTGGGTATGTATTGCATGTATAGTTATGTGGCTGCAGCAATACAAGCATATGAGAAAAGTGTGTGGAGCGAGTCCATTTTGTTCTGTGTGTGTGAGAGGGAGAGTGTTTATTCGAGAGAAAGAAAGAGTGTGTGTCTTAGAGAGAGAAAGAATGTGTGTGTGTGTGTGCACCTGGATGTGTGAGTACATGCGTGTTGTGGTGTGCAGCGTGTGCATATTGCATTGTGCATATATGTAAAACTTTAAACTTGGAAAGAAGGAAAATGTGCTTGTAAGAAAATAGTGGGGTGTGAGGTTGTAATAATTAAATAGTGGTGTGTGTTGTGTAAAAGTGAGGTTGTAAGAAAATAGTGGGGGGTGTTGTGTAAAAGTGAGGTTGTAAGAAAATAGTGGGGGGTGTTGTGTAAAAGTGAGGTTGTAAGAAAATAGTGGGGGGTGTTTTGTAAAAGTGAGGTTGTAAGAAAATAGTGGGGGGTGTTGTGTAAAAGTGAGGTTGTAAGAAAATAGTGGGGGGTGTTGTGTAAAAGTGAGGTTGTAAGAAAATAGTGGGGGGTGTTGTGTAAAAGTGAGGTTGTAAGAAAATAGTGGGGGGTGTTGTGTAAAAGTGAGGTTGTAAGAAAATAGTGGGGGGTGTTGTGTAAAAGTGAGGTTGTAAGAAAATAGTGGGGGGTGTTGTGTAAAAGTGAGGTTGTAAGAAAATAGTGGGGGGTGTTGTGTAAAAGTGAGGTTGTAAGAAAATAGTGGGGGGTGTTGTGTAAAAGTGAGGTTGTAAGAAAATAGTGGGGGGTGTTGTGTAAAAGTGAGGTTGTAAGAAAATAGTGGGGGGTGTTGTGTAAAAGTGAGGTTGTAAGAAAATAGTGGGGGGTGTTGTGTAAAAGTGAGGTTGTAAGAAAATAGTGGGGGGTGTTGTGTAAAAGTGAGGTTGTAAGAAAATAGTGGGGGGTGTTGTGTAAAAGTGAGGTTGTAAGAAAATAGTGGGGGGTGTTTTGTAAAAGTGAGGTTGTAATAGAAAATAGTGGGGGGTGTTTTGTAAAAGTGAGGTTGTAAGAAAATAGTGGGGGGTGTTGTGTAAAAGTGAGGTTGTAAGAAAATAGTGGGGGGTGTTTTGTAAAAGTGAGGTTGTAAGAAAATAGTGGGGGGTGTTTTGTAAAAGTGAGGTTGTAAGAAAATAGTGGGGGGTGTTGTGTAAAAGTGAGGTTGTAAGAAAATAGTGGGGGGTGTTTTGTAAAAGTGAGGTTGTAAGAAAATAGTGGGGGGTGTTGTGTAAAAGTGAGGTTGTAAGAAAATAGTGGGGGGTGTTTTGTAAAAGTGAGGTTGTAAGAAAATAGTGGGGGGTGTTTTGTAAAAGTGAGGTTGTAAGAAAATAGTGGGGGGTGTTGTGTAAAAGTGAGGTTGTAAGAAAATAGTGGGGGGTGTTTTGTAAAAGTGAGGTTGTAAGAAAATAGTGGGGGGTGTTGTGTAAAAGTGAGGTTGTAAGAAAATAGTGGGGGGTGTTGTGTAAAAGTGAGGTTGTAAGAAAATAGTGGGGGGTGTTGTGTAAAAGTGAGGTTGTAAGAAAATAGTGGGGGGTGTTTTGTAAAAGTGAGGTTGTAAGAAAATAGTGGGGGGTGTTGTGTAAAAGTGAGGTTGTAATAGAAAATAGTGGGGGGTGTTGTGTAAAAGTGAGGTTGTAAGAAAATAGTGGGGGGTGTTGTGTAAAAGTGAGGTTGTAAGAAAATAGTGGGGGGTGTTTTGTAAAAGTGAGGTTGTAAGAAAATAGTGGGGGGTGTTTTGTAAAAGTGAGGTTGTAAGAAAATAGTGGGGGGTGTTTTGTAAAAGTGAGGTTGTAATAGAAAATAGTGGGGGGTGTTGTGTAAAAGTGAGGTTGTAAGAAAATAGTGGGGGGTGTTGTGTAAAAGTGAGGTTGTAAGAAAATAGTGGGGGGTGTTGTGTAAAAGTGAGGTTGTAATAGAAAATAGTGGGGGGTGTTTTGTAAAAGTGAGGTTGTAAGAAAATAGTGGGGGGTGTTGTGTAAAAGTGAGGTTGTAAGAAAATAGTGGGGGGTGTTGTGTAAAAGTGAGGTTGTAAGAAAATAGTGGGGGGTGTTGTGTAAAAGTGAGGTTGTAAGAAAATAGTGGGGGGTGTTGTGTAAAAGTGAGGTTGTAAGAAAATAGTGGGGGTTGTTGTGTAAAAGTGAGGTTGTAAGAAAATAGTGGGGGTTGTTGTGTAAAAGTGAGGTGGTAAGAAAATAGTGGGGGGTGTTGTGTAAAAGTGAGGTGGTAAGAAAATAGTGGGGGTTGTTGTGTAAAAGTAATGTGGTTGTAAGAAAATAGTGAGGTGTGTTGTGTAAAAGTGAGGTTGTAAGAAAATAGTGAGGTGTGTTGTGTAAAAGTGAGGTTGTAAGAAAATAGTGAGGTGTGTTGTGTAAAAGTGAGGTTGTAAGAAAATTTGAAAGTGGGGTGTCTTGTTTTAAGCTTATGTGTTGTATAGCTTTTGTATGACCACCACGATATGTGTTCAGTTAATTAACGGCAGCCTTCGGAACAGACATCCTTTGAATACCTCCCTCGATTGAAATGTAAAATTTGTTCACCTCCATCGTTAAGTTGGTGATTGTTTTTCAATTATTATTTTTTTACTTTTCATTTTTCTTTTCGACGGGTGTGTGAATGGATTTTGTACTTGCTACGTCTTTGATCACTGGACGGAAAAAGGTTGAGCGATAAACATGTGTGTGTGCCTGCTACATTATTGAAGAAAAGATGGGAGAATTTTGTAAGCATATCTTGGTGTAACTGTTACGGTTTTTGCTGATAATGCTGTTGATTAAGAAGCATGGTTCATAAAACGCTGAAAATTGCCAGCGCATTTTTGTCGTATGTTTGAAGTAGCATATCGTCGGGGTGAAATTCAAAAACCTTGTATCTCGATTTTTGAGTTAGATACATAGTCAGCTCTCTAAGTTTTCCTACCACCTTCCACCAAAAGTTTGTATCTCTGAGAACTTTCTGTCTGGGGTAAATGAGGTTGTGAAAATAGAAGAAACATGTAAGTCCCAAATTCAGTTCTAGTTAAGGACATAAACCTCGTATCTTTGTTCTTTTCAAATTTTTTTATTGTCATTTTAGCAAAATGCAGGACTAAACTCGTAATGTCTTGAACAACATATTCATCATAGTTAATCAATTATGGTCAACGCGGTTAATTTTTAAAAGGTTTTTCCATTTTTCTAAAAACTACCAAAATTTAGATACAAGGTTTTTGAATTTCACCACCAATATTCCATCTCTCTCACTCTCTAGTGTTTGTAGCGATTCATTCATACCTAGCTAAGTATTGAAAGCTATTTCTACAATTGCTCAATCTAGATCTATAATAAGATATACACATAATAAACAAATGTTTTTTTTTTTTTTTTTAAACAACAGAAAACTTGTCGGTGCAAAGCGAAAAAGTGGGATAGAACTAGAAAATGAAGGTTGTAAAATATAAAAAAGAGACTAACTTGTGTACTTTACTACTTGGATGTTATAATTCTTATTAAACTAGAATTATTTTGCATGTAAATTTTATTTTATTTACACTATTTATTGCAAGTAGTTAGTAGTGTTCAGCTTCCGTGGTGTAGACTGGTGTAATAATATTGACATAATGTTTTACTGTGCAATTTAATGCGGCGTAGTCTATGCGTTTTCTCTTAATATAAAATTTGATGGCTTGGAGTCAAAACAGGACTATCTTTAGATAGTCCATTGACGTATTATTGAACTTATTGCGAAAACTAATAACTTGTATAAAAAAAAAGACTGCAGAAATATAAAAAGCATAATCCCTATTTTATATTATTTGCAGTCTTTTTTAATACAAGTTCTTAGTTTTCGCAATAACATCAATAATAAGTCAATGGACTATCTAAAGATAGTCCGTTTTGACTCTAAGCCATCGATTATAGTTCTATAGGCTTTCTCTTTGAAATTAAGTACAAATAATTGTAGTTTAAAAAAAAAAACTTCTCTGCTTCATTTCTGGAGAAATTAAACTTTACCAGACTTCTGGGGTCGCCTACGACCCCTTGACACACAAAACATGTTATATCTCTAAAACTATTTAACAATTTTCATGAAATTTCATGACTTTGTCAAAAACGTAAATGGCTTTAAGTGTGTTAAATTTCATTAATGTGTATAAAATATAAATGACGTAATATGACGCGTAATTTTGATATACCTGTCTGGATGACGGGGGTCTCCCACCGACCCCCTACTTTAAAGAGCACTGCAGTGCATTGAGTAGGGGTCGTGGGAGACCCCCGCCATCCGGACAGGGATAAACACATGGTGCCTCTTTGACAAGTAGGGGTCGTGGGAGACCCCCGCCATCCGGACAGGGATAAACACCTCGGAATTTGCTCTTTGCTGAGTAGGGGGTAGTGGAAGACCCCCGCCATCGTGTCCGTGTAGTCAAAAGCATGATCCGGTAAAGGTTAATCAATAAGATGATGACTGATTACTACAATCAGCTGCCATGTCCCTTTCCCCCTTTGTCCTCACTCCTGAAGTCTTCCTAAGATCTTCTTCTTTCGATCGTTCAGACAGTTTCCTGTCACATATGAGCGCAGGCGCGCTATGCGCCTAACTAAGAAATAGTTATGTCCGTCTTCGGCTGGAGAAAATCTTTGTAAGAATTTCTAATAACAA
>CM065703.1:5485637-5493137 GCA_017654935.2 Phymorhynchus buccinoides | reverse complement strand
CCCCCCCCCCCCCCCCCCCCCCCCCCCCCCCCCCCCCCCCCCCCCCCCCCCCCCCCCCCCCCCCCCCCCCCCCCCCCCCCCCCCCACCCCCCCCCCACCCCACCCCCCCCCCCCCCCCCCCCCCCCCCCCCCCCCCCCCCCCCCCCCCCCCCCCCCCCCCCCCCCCCCCCCCCCCCCCCCCCCCCCCCCCCCCCCCCCCCCCCCCCCCCCCCCCCCCCCCCCCCCCCCCCCCCCCCCCCACCCCCCCCCCCCCCCCCCCCCCCCCCCCCCCCCCCCACCCCCCCCCCCCCCCCCCCCCCCCCCCCCCCCCCCCCCCCCCCCCCCCCCCCCCCCCCCCCCCCCCCCCCCCCCCCCCCCCCCCCCCCCCCCCCCCCCACCCCCCCCCCCCACCCCCCCCCCCCCCCCCCCCCCCCCCCCCCCCCCCACCCCCCCCCCCCCCCCCCCCACCCCCCCCCCCCCCCACCCCACACCCACCCCCCCCCCCCAACCCCACCCCACCCTTTTTAATTCATACAAAACGCCACAGATTTGGGGCATTTAGAACGTCTTGGTTGTACTCATCCTGGAAGTCTATCATTTGAACTGTCTGTCTCATTATCTTTCTCTCCTAAGTTGCCCCCCTGCCGGGGCCATGGGCCTTGGAACCCACTGCCTTTCAGTTTTGTTCTCATTTGGGGTAGTACACCCGTGCCTTTTGGAGACTGATGGTGTTCTGAGCTACTCTCAAACTAGGAGAGCTTTGCTTTGGCTGTTAAGTCCTTAGTGCTGCACCTGAGGACCGGTTTAGTCTTTGGGGACCTTCCCCCGACGCCAGGTACCGTAACCATGAGTTAAACAGTTAAACACGGGTAATACAATGTATTTGTAAATTAGGGGAAAACAACCTGCCAATCTTCTGCGTTCCCAGGCCTATGGCCATAATGGATAGGTGGCGCATGTGTCCGGTTTTCATTTTCACTGGTCTCCCCGCTGCGTACAAACCGACCTTCCGATTTTGAGGAGCTCAAATAGAGATTCGGATAAGATTTTGGTGGGAAAAAGGCAGAATAAAATTCAGAAAGATAGATTATAGAAAGTAAAATTAAAAAAGCACTCAAAAGATAGTGGCAGATTAGAGGAAGTTACATCCATTTATACAAGCACAGAACTTCCCAGAAGGTGGGGGAACTTTTAAACGAAAGACTCCCCAGTATCCCCATGGGGGGAGGACTCGTGGAGGTGCGTGGGTCGTCCAGCTCCCTAATGGAGGCACGAGGGGCATCCACCGACTGCTATTATAGTGCCAATCTGAATCGTTTTGGGTAGATTATCCTCATTTACGTGTTACACCTTGTTAGCTGGTCTAGACGCGCTCGTGATTATCGTACTCAGCTGAACTTGTCAAGTAAACCCAGTTCGAACCTGGTACAGGGGATTTTCCTCCCACTTTTAACACTAGGCCCTTACGGTCTGAACGTGGAGTCTTTCGGATGAGACATAAACCGAAGTTCCCGTGTGCCCATGTACTTAGCACACGTTAACCAGTGGCCAACGAAAAAGTTGTCATTTGGTCAAATTTTACCCCCCTCCCTTTCCTTCCTCATCAGTCAGTCACAACAAAATCGCATTTTTTTAAATTGGTACGTGCCTCTGGCAGCGACGCACTCTCCACTCCTCAGGTGGGAGCAACCCGAATTTTCACAGACGCCTCGGTGGACTATAAATTACCTAATACCTAATACCAAGTCCTCATGGCCAAGAGATATGGAGATCCACATGCCAGAGGCATTGTCATTACGACACACAATTTTTGGAAGAAAAAAACTAGGGAGAGCCCTTCGCTTCGTGAAATTAGAAGTTAAAATTACCTCGCTTACTCGTCAGAACCATAGCAACAATGGCGGGCATGGGCGCGAAGCTTGAAACCGCAGTATCATGGCGAGTCAGCGACTTTGCAAAGATTTTTTTTTAGAAATGAGGGGCGGCCAGTAGCCCGCAAACGATAGAACTTGCGTAATGTGACGCAAAAATATAAATGACATCAAATTTGAGAATGACGCACGGTGTTCTAAGTGATGCAAGTTTACTCAAACACACAAGGCAGAGCCGCTGGATCTACCTGATGGCAAGTAGCTTTTCCCCTGTTTGACCGATTGAATTAGGCAAGATCCCTCCCCACACACCATGAACTTACTCCCTCTTAATTTATTTCCGCAACAATTCCTGTTCTCACCCATGTTCCAAGATAGCTAAGCATTCGCCTCCCCCCTTTGTTGGAGACATGAATTTAGGCGGCATTGTAAAGGCCTGATGCACCGCATCGATTCGATTCACTACGATCCGATTTTGTCATTTTGAGGCATTATTCATGTGAAATTCTACTGTCTAAATATTCTGTGCAATCTTCTAGTTATGTTTCACTACATTTGTAGTCGTAGGGTACATAAATCTGCTAAAATATTTAGGGAGAGAGAAATGGAGTTTTACGTCCTCTGGTCTGAATCAGACACATATGGGACATTTGTAAATACAAATAGGGTTGGAACAATACTGGAGGCAATGCCCGAGGCATACGAAACCCGTAAAAGTCCCGATTTTTTATATTATACAGATCGCTGTAGCGGTAACCCGCTCGTTTAACCACTCGGCTATGGCGTATCACCACAAGTAGTAGGTATATAATCTTAATAAATTAAAAATCTTAAATAACCTATCTTATGTTTGTATCAGAACATTTTATTTTATTCGTGCATTGCGGTCTACATGAATATATTTAACGAAAACAGCAGTTATTTTTAGACTGAAGTATTTCCACGTGAATCACGATGATCCCAGACATCGTTCACCAATCGGATGGTATTGAGGTCAAAGTCATTAGTACTCACTGACCTAACCAACGCAAAGACTCATCAGTAACGCTATATTATTTGAAAGACAATTGGTCTGAAGTTTTACAACGTAAACCGTGTTCTCTAGAATGGTCATTTGAATCTTTAATGTACCTTTTTTTGATGGGTCACACCAATAAGCAAATCATCATTAAGAAAAGATATTCTTCCCATGCGCCATCACACCACCACACACACACACACACACACACACACACACATGCATGCATGCAGCAGAAACACTTGAATGAAACATACATCACACATTAGCATGCAAATGGTAAAAGAATGCACACACAGCACACACATATATCGATGGATTCATCTTCACAAAGGATTTATTGTGGGGAAAAAGTTATACAAAGAAGGTTCTTAAAATACACTGAAAACTAAAAGAGGAAATGCTAGAGAGAGGGGCGATGGTTGTTTTAAGAAAACAAAACTCAAAACCTGGAAAATATATAGTCAGGGGCATGTTAATTTATGAAAACAGTCACACAAAAACGATTTTGTGGATAAATAAGAAACACTTTTAGTAAGAGATAGATTACAATACAGCAAGCAGAAGTATGACCCCAAAATAAAAATGAAATAACAGCTGTTAAAAAAAGTAATGTTTCAGAAAAAATTCCTTATTTTTGAGAAACTGATTTGACAATTTTCATTTTTTATTTTATTTACCTGTAACTGTATGTTTTTGCTGTTTACAGTTTTGTACGTTAGCGATTTTTGCTTTTTTTAAAATTCCTTTGCATTTTCAAAAAATGTATGCCTTTAGTTTCTAAATTTAAAACAAAAAAGAAGGGAATTTAATACACTAAAACAGGAAGAAGCGATGGCGTTTCATGTACAGCACAGCACTGACACAGCTATTTCATCATTAAATTGCGCTATCAATAAAACAAAAGATGGCCAAACTTTTCCGATTAAAAAGTGGTAAAAAAAATTAATTTGCAAATGGATGTTTATCAATCACAACTGCTTCATTAATGACGCCAGAATTAAGATTTAAATGAAACGTTATCAAAAGAAATTTTAAAGCCATGTTGTCAAATCTAACAGAAAAGGTTTTTTTGGTCCCCATTTATCTTCACTCTTACATGCTTTTCGGTACTTTGAAATATTATGTTTAACAAAATATTGTATTAAAATCATCATGTTACTTTGATCATACGGAGAAAAATAACTAACAGTACGATAATATGCACCCAGCAATTTGGATAATTAGCTGCAAAAGATATTAGAGCAGAGTTAAATAGCAGTCTTTCTACCCCGCAGTCTTATCATCAACCCCACCACAATTTCTCCACCCCAACCCCCCCAACGCCTCCTTCCCCTCCAAATTAATTCCTACGGGGAAAAACCCTGATCGTGTCAAATTTAGTAGATAATATGTACTTTGTGTGGATTGCAAAAGGAAAAAACCCGCTATAAAATATTAATTTAAAAAACTTTCCGTCCACGTCTTCCTCTCTCTGTCTCTCTCTCTCTGTCTCTCCTCTCTCTCTTTCTTTCGACTCTCTCTGACTTTTCTCTCTCTCTCTCTCTCTTGTCTCTCTCTGTCTCTCTCTCTCTCTGTCTCTCTCTCTCTCTTGTCTCTCTCTCTCTCCTCTCTCTCTGTACCTCGTCTCTCTCTCTCTTACCTCTGACTTTCTCTCTTCTCTCTCTCATTTGTTCCCAAAGTGCACTCGCATCAATCTCCCTCTCTTTCATTCACTCTCTCTTTCTCCTCTTCTCTCTCTCTTTCAATCTCTCTCACTCGCTTTCTCTCTCTCTCTGTCCGGTCTGCCTCTCTCTTCTCTTTCACTCTCTCTCTCTCTCTCACTTCTCTATTTCCTCACTCTCTCTGTGTGTCTCTCACTCTCTCTCTCTGTCCTCTCTCTCTCTCGCTCACTTAATCCTTATGTCAGCTGCTACATGAACGTAATCTATGCATTATAATTTATTTGGATAACTGCTAGTGCTAAGTGAAAGGATACTCACTTTTGTTGCGTTTTTCTTTAATTACATTATGTGTGTATATGCAAACCCTCAATGGTATAGGCCGGAGGTCTGCATTAAAAAATTTATTGAGTTTGAGCTCTCTCTCTCTCTCTCTCTTCTCTCTCTCTCCTCTCTCTCTACTCAGTAAAGTCTTGTGGAAATAAAGTTGCTCCTCTACCACGTAGCGGTGCGGAGGGAGAGAATTCCATGCCACAGGGTGAAGCAGCGACCCTGTCGGATCTGGCGAGCACTCCTTATGTCGCTGCACGCCCGCACCCAGTCCAAAATGCACGCCCGGGGGGGGGGAGACTCATTGGCTGCTTGCTGCTGGCTGCTGCTGTTGACGCTGATGGTGTTGAAGTATGCAGCTGTTCGAAACACTCAATCTTCAATCACATCAGTGAGTTGATTCGATCAACCCCAAAACATTTTTTCCACGTTTGTAGCAAATTTTAATTGTTTTGTTTTATCTCAAGACAGATTGTAAGAATAGCATTGCCTAAAATCTTCAATCCTTGTAAAATAATCAACCCTTAATATTCATTCGAGTTGCCATATATGCGATTGTAATTCATGGAAGTTGCCCGTGCCGCTGCTGGAAGAAGGATTAAACTAAATGATCCGAATATCTTTTGTCAATGTTTGAAAACTGTTGTTCTTGTAAACCCTTTCACCGCCACCTATTTCAGCCAAAAATGTCCTTACATTTACCGGGTAGAGAACAAAATCCATCTGCGTATTTGGATTCTTCTGTGACATATATAACACAAGGTCTATCCTTACTTCCCAACAACTTAAGAAATAGGGTCTTTGGAGAATATGCCCATATTTGATGCTTTTAGTGACCATAGGTGTTAAATCACTGTGGTGCTAAAATGCAACTTTGGCGTGTTTGCCTGACAAATTTCATTCATGGCTATTTTCAAAATTGACCACATGCAAAATGCACCCAACTTCAATTTAGGCTTCCGTTTTCATTTGAGGGCATTTGTTATGGGGCCAAACTGGTCAAACAACATTTCTTGCCATCTATGAGAGAGAAAACCCGTGAAACCGCGTGATTTTGACATCCCCCCTCCCCCCCCCCTAGAGAAATAACCTTGATGAATTCTGCTTAAGCGTCCTCGGTCTGGAAAACAGGCCATATGGGACATTAGTTGATATAAGTATGGTGGGACTCGATCCTGAGGTAATGCCCGAGCATGTGGCAACACTCATAAAGTCACAATGTGTTTGACACGTGATCTATGGGTCCTTTAAGACCCCGCACGTGACTTGTCCAACTTCCCTCTTATGCAGGAGATTTCTTTAAATTTCACCAGCTATAAGAGGAAACACGTGAACCCTGATTTGACACGTGATGTGGGGGTCTTTAAGCGACATTCTCTTCTGGCATGCATCAGACTGAATACAGACATACATACATAGAACACACCTATGTCGGGCTCCCAATCATTCGCAAAACAAGGGTCCCAGGGACTCCTTCACTTACAGTATAGAGGGTCCTAGATCTAGCGGTGGGAACCAGTGGCATTGCGATTGCTAAAATAATTTTTTTAGTGCATCCCTGGACCCACTGCACATTCTTTTGGAGGGTCCTTTATAATTTTTAGTACTTCATAGCCACCCCCCAAAAGGTGGTCCTGGTAGCCCTGCTGTCTTCACAACTCACATAGTGTCGCTGCTGCGCTGCTGTGCTGTTGTTTGAGGCTGATGGTGCTGACATTTCCCCTGGTCTCCAAGAGGTAGCATAGAACGACGGGTGCGGAAGAGGCGCGGAGGCAGGGCGGTAAAGACAGGGAGGCAAGGAGTGGTATTGGTTTTGGTGGGGAGGGGAAGGCAAGGGAAGGGAAGGCGGGGAGCGGGGTGGTGAGGGGGCGGGCGGAGGGGATAGGGTGGGTGGGGGTGGTGAAAAGGGCTTTAGGGTATTGATGAAGGAGGAGAGTGGGAGAAAGAGAGGGGGTGGAGTTAGATGGCTTGGTTTGGTTCGTTTGCTTCCCTGTTGGTAGTAAAACAAAATCGTAGTTGTAGTAGTAGGAGTAGTAGTTGTTGTAGTAAGGGGGAGGTTGGGTGATGATGCGTCTATATCATCTGAGAAGATAATAAAACGTTTCTCCAATATGCAAGAATAAAAAAGATCTCCGCATTAACCCTTTTCAGCCGCCAAGTCGCATTTTAGCACCACTGATTTAGCACCTATGTCACTAAACGGCATCCAATTTGGGGTCTATTATCCAAAATAATAACGAGATTTGTCTTAGTTTTGGGAATAAGGATAGACCTTATGCTATATATGTAACAGAAGAATCACCAATACTGCAGCTGGATTTTTGTTCTCTACCACGGTAAATTTAATGGACATTTTTGGCTGACAATATGGCTGCGGTGAAGGGTTAATAAAAAAAATCATTCAGTCATCATGACTAACCGCCCGTTTCCTACATATTTTATGTTAAGTCGAGTGGTTAAAATAAGATATAGCCTGCTTATTTTGTAAAACATAACAGATAATACATCTTTAAAAATAAATAAAAAAGACTATTACTACAGGGAACTCTATACGGGGGAGAGAGAGAGATAGAGAAGAGAGAGAGAAGAGAGAGAGAGAGAGAGAGAGAGAGAGAGAGAGAGACGAGAGAGAGAGAAGGAG
>CM065703.1:5442095-5485137 GCA_017654935.2 Phymorhynchus buccinoides | reverse complement strand
AACGGAAAATACCCACACGTCGAGGTACGACGGAAGCCAAAAGAAAACACTCCCAGCACGGAGTCAGAACTAGCTTCATCAGACTGCGTGAACCACTCTGCAGAAAGAACCCAAGAAGTACAAGCTAAGCCCATCAAGCCAAAATCTAAACAAGAAAATATTCAGGAAAAACTGACGAAAAGCAAGCAAAGTTCTACTGCCCCTTCGAGTGAAAACGCAAAATCCAACCAGCTTGAACGTAACGAAGAACATCAGCTTGAACGTAACAAAGGACTACACAAGAAACAAACTTCCTCTATGCGAGACCCACCCAAACTGACCAACGCCGTGCCCGTGATGGCCACAGCCAAGATCAACGGCGTCACAGTTGTCCAAGACAACTCGGAGGTGAAGAGAACCAGCTGCGGCGCCATATCTTTCCGGAAGTTCCTGATTCCCGCCATGACAGCCCTAGCAGAGACCTTCAGTCCATCCAAATCCAAAACCAAAACCCCCTCCCCCTCTTCTTCTTCGAACGAATCCGACCGTAACGCTCCACCGAAGGGTGCTAAGTCTTCTTCGTCCAATAACAGCGCTTTTGCCAAAGTCACCGTGTCCATCTCAGCTGGCATGCCCTCCTGCGGAGGAGGAACCAAGTCCCCTTCCTCCTCGGCTAAAGCCCAGAAGGCAGGTTCAGGTAAAGGCAGGAGCAGCAGTGGCAGCAAGCGAAGTGCCAGCAGAGGGGAAGGAGAGAAGAAAGGCAAACCAGCAGCAGCAGCGAAGAGCAGAGGCAAACCCCCCCTGCAGGAAAGCTTCCCGAACAGTTCCAGCGACATCACCGTACGTCGCAGACGCTCTCCTGCTTCTCTTCGGAACCCAGCGAAGTTTGTGGAGGTTCTTCCTTCCCCTATCGCCCTCCCCTTCCCCATGACATCAGATAGTGTTAGCACCCCTTCCCGAACTGAGCTCCCAAAAGAACAGGAGTCCCGAGAACTGAAGAAGGAAAAATGGCGTCCCTTGAAAATCGCGGCGCAGGAAGGATGCGTGAAGGGCGATGACGCCATGAGTGACGTCACACGGGCCTATGACGCACGTCCGGTGTCAGTTTCTGTAGTCACCCAGCAGCCCGGATGTGTGGGACATGGGAGGGCAGTGAACAGCTCTGCTGGGGCTGAGCCTGGTTAGTTGAGACATAGCTCTGTTTCTCTGTCTCTGTTTGTCTGTCTCTCAGTTTGTCTCTGTGTGTGTCTCTCTCTCACAACACACACATATCAAATATACACACACACACAGTGCGGCGCGCGCGCACCAGACTCACGACTACCCACACACATACACAAAATGGCACACACACACACAATATATCACTCAACACACACACACACCACACACAGACATGCGCACACATACACACACACACACCACACACAACACACATTTCAAATAATAATCATCATAAACGGACACTTATATAGCGCTTTTTATCAAGCACAAAGCGCTTTACAATCAGCATTGAAACACTCACATCGCACATACATACACACACGCACACAGACACACACGCGCGTACGTGCACGCACGCGAGTGAACGCGTTCTTGCACACAGACATACACACACCGACCCACACACATTTCATCAAACACAAAGAAAACACATTATCACTGAAACGCACACACCACTTACACCGCAAACATACACTTGTATAAACGCACACACACACACACACGCACGCACACGCACACACACACCACACACACACACACACACACTGTGCCTTTTTGATTTTATAATAGTTCAATTCTGGAGTTTTTATTTTATTTTATTATCATTATTAATATTATGTTTTTTGTGTTAATTTTTTTTTTAAACTGTTTTAACTAAGCATACATCCCCTAATGTTACTTATAAATATGCACTTTAAGCACACACAGATACACATGCACATTCCCACGCGCACACACTCACACACACACTTTCATGTCTAATATCACTTCTAAGTGAAAAGACGTTAAATTAAAGAACAACAACAACACACACACAACACACACACACACACAGACACACACACACTGACACGAAATGGGATATCGTGCAAATTGCTTAAAGTAAATGTCCAAATGATGCCAGATTTTGCAACCCTTTTCTGACGTTACTGGGAAGGGGAATAACCCTCTAAAACACGAGTAACATTTTTGTTCTCTCCCTTTCATCATTTTCGCTGGTCAGAATTTACCACATGACATTTCTATGAAGCACAGTGGAACCTCCCTTATAAGAAAACCCCCCCCCCCCCCCCCCCCCCCCCACCCCCCCCCCCCCCCCCCCCCCCCCCCCCCCCCCCCCCGCCCCCCCCCCCCACTTATAATACTCCCTCCCACTTAACACCCCTTTTCTCTGAGCATTGCCCTTCTTTGTAAGTATTAAATTTACCTCCCTTATGTAACTCCCTCCCACTTAAGACCTCATTTTGGGATGCTTTTTTCAAGGTCTTAAAATGGAGGTTCCACTGTACTAAAACATTCAGGCTAAAACCACAACTACAGTAGAACCTCCCTCATAAGACATCCCATTATAAGACTCCCTCCCACATAAGACCTACTTCTCTGAGACATTGCCCTTCTTTGTAAGTATTAAAATTACCTACCTTATAAGACCTCCCATTATAAGACTTCCTCCCTTTTAAGACCTACTTCTCTGAGACATTGCCCTTCCTTGTAAGTATTAGAATTACCTCCCTTACGCAACTCCCTCCCACTTAAGACCTCATTTGGGATGCTTTTTCGAGGTTTTAAAATGGAGGTTTGACTGTAATAAAACATTCAGGCTAAAACCACATAGTAAAATACTAGTATAATATATCAAAATATTACGATCTTGTCCATTCTTTTCTAGAGACCTTCACTCGTGACCACTATGCCAAGGCCGTTCTCACCAGGCCCTTTGCCCAGCAGCCCTTGGCCGTCCGTGACGTCACCAACAGCGTGACGTCATCATCCCACGTGCCTGACGTCATCCCGAGCTCCACGTGCGGCAGTCTCTTCTCCTGGGGTGAGACTCTGCTAGATTACTTTTGGTAGGCTTTTGGTGTGTGTGTGTGTGTGTGTGTGTGTGTGTGTGTGTGTGCGTGTGCGTGCGTGCGTGGTGTTGCGTGTGCGTGCGTGCGTGCGTGCGTGTGTTGTGTGTGTGTGTGTGCGTGCGTGCGTGCGTGTGCGTGTTGTGTGTTGTTGTGTGTGCGCGAGTGTGTGTGTAAGGACAGAAAGAGAAGGAAAGAGAGGGAGAGAGAGAAACAGAGTGGGGGTGACGGAGAGAAACTGTGTGTGTGTGTGTGTGTGTGTGTGTGTGTGTGTGTGTGTGTGTGTGTATGTGTGTGTGTGTGTGATGTGTGTTGTGTGTGTGCGTATGAAGACAGAAGGACAGAGACAAAGAGAGATACAGAATGGCTGATTCATGAAACGACAATCTCTCTTTCTCTCTCTCTCTCTCTCTCTCTCTCTCATTCTCTCTCTCTCTCTCTCTCTCATCCTCTCTCTCTCTCTCTCTCTCTCTCTCTCTCTCTCTCTCTCTCTCTCTCTCTCTCTCTCTCTCTCTCTGAGCAACTCTCTCTCTCTCTCGTTATAGAGTTCCCTGTAAGTAAAGTCTTTTTATTTCATTTTTAAAGATGTATTATCTTGTTATTTGTTTTACAAAATAAGAGGCCTATGTTTTATTTTAACACTCGACTTAACATAAAACTATGTAGGCAAACGGGCGGTTGTCATGATGACTGAATGTGATTTTTTTTTATTAACCCTTTCACCGCCAGCCATATTTCAGCCAAAAATGTCCATTAAATTTACCGTGGTAGAGAACAAAATCCATCTGCAGTATTGGTGATTCTTCTGTGACATATATAGCAATAAGGTCTATCCTTACTTCCCAAAACTAAGACAATAGGGTATTTGGATAATAGACCCCAATTTGATGCCTTTTAGTGACATAGGTGCTAAATCATTGTGGTGCTAAAATGCGACTTTGGCGGTGAAAGGGTTAATGCTGGAGATCTTTTTTATTCTTGCATTATTTGGATAACGTTTTATTATCTTCTCAGATGAATAAGACGCTATCATCACCCAACCTCCCCCTACTACAACAACTACTACTACTACTACTACAACTACGATTTTGTTTTACTACCCACAGGGAAGCAAACGAACCAAACCAAGCCATCTAACTCCACCCCCTCCTCTTTCTCCCCACTCTCCTCCTTCCTTCACTACCCTGCCCTTTTCACCACCCCCACCCACCCTATCCCCCTCCGCCCGCCCCACGCCCCCTCCACCACCCCGCTCCCCGCCTTCCCTTCCCTTGCCTTCCCCCTCCCCACCAAAACCACTACCACTCCCTGCCTCCCTGTCTTTACCGCCCTGCCTCCGCGCCTCCTTCCTCACCCGTCGTTCTCTGCTACTCTTGGAGACCAGGGGAAATGTCAGCACCATCAGCTCAAACAACAGCAGCAGCAGCAGCAGCAGCGACACTATGTGAGTTGTGAAGACAGCAGGGCTCCCAGGGACCCCCTTTTGGGGGGTGGCTATGAAGTACTAAAATTATAAAGGACCCTCCAAAAGCATGTGCAGGGGGTCCCAGGGATGCACTAAAAAAATTATTTTTAGCAATCGCAATGCCACTGGTTCCCACCGCCTAGATCTAGGACCCTCTATACTGTAAGTGAAGGAGTCCCTGGGACCCCTTGTTTTGCGGAATGATTGGGAGCCCTGACATAGTGTGTTCTATGTATGTATGTCTGTATTCTATGTCTGTATGCATGCCAGAAGAGAATGTGCTTAAAGACCCCCCACATCACGTGTCAAAATCACGGGTTTCACGTGTTTTCCCTCTTATAGCTGGTGAAATCTTAAGAAATCTTCCTAGCATAAGAGGGAATGTGACACGTCACGTGCGGGGTCTTTAAAGACCCATCAGATCACGTGTCAAACACATTTGGGACTTTACTGGTGTTGCACTGCCTCCGGGCATTACCTCCAGGATCGTTCCCACCATCTTTATATCAACTAATGTCCCATATGTGCCTGTTCCAGACCGGAGGACGTTAAGCAGAATTTCATCAAGGTGTCAAAATCACGGGTTTCACGGGTTTTCTCTCTCATAGCTGGCAAGAAATGTTGTTTTGACCAGGTTTGGCTCCCATACAAATGCCCTCAAATTGAAAACGAAGCCTCAATTTGAAGTTGGGGGCATTTGCATGTGGGTCACATTTTTTGAAAATAGCCATGAATGAAAATTTGTCAGCAAACCCGCCAAAGTTGCATTTTAGCACCACAGTGATTTAACACCTATGTCACTAAAAGGCATCAAATTGGGGTCTATTCTCCAAAGACCCTATTGTCTTAGTTTTGGGAAGTAAGGATAGACCTTGTTTTTTATATATGTCACAGAAGAATCCCCAATACTGCAGATGGATTTTGTTCTCTACCCAGGTAAATTTAATGGACATTTTTGGCTGAAATATGGCTGGCGGTGAAAAGGTTAAAAGAACAACAGTTTTCAAATCATTGACAACATGATATTTCGGATTCATTTAGTTTAATCCTTCTTCCAGCAGCGACACGGGGCAACTCCATGAATTACAATATGCATATATGGCAACTGAATGAATATTAGGGTTGATTATTTTACAAGGATGAAGATTTTAGGCAATGCCTATTCTTACAATCTGTCCTTGGATAAAACAAAACAATTAAAATTTGACTACAAACGTGGAAAAAATGTTTTGGGGTTGATCGAATCAATTCACTGATGTGATTGAATGATTGATTGTTTCAAACAGCTGCATCTTCAACACCATCAGCGTCAACAGCAGCAGCAGCAGCAGCAGCCAATGAGTCTCCCCCCTCCCCCTCGGGCGTTGCATTTTGACTGGGTGCGGGCGTGCAGCGACACTAAAGGAGTGCGTCGCCAGATCCGACAGGGTCGCTGCTTCACCTGTGGCATGGAATTCTCTCCCTCCGTCGACCGCTACTTGGTAGAGGAGCACCTTTATTTCCACCATACCTTTACTGAGTAGAGAGAGAGAGAGAGAGAGAGAGAGAGAGAGAGAGAGAGCTCAGAGAGAGCTCAAACTCAAAAATGTTTTAATGTCAGACCTCCGGCCTATAACATTGAGGGTGCGCATATACACACATAATGTAATAAATAAAAACAGAACAAAAGTGAATATTCTTTCACTTAGCACTAGCATGTTATCCAAATACATTTTATAATGCATAGATTACGTTCATGTAGCAGCTGACATAAGATTAAGTGAGCGAGAGAGAGAGAGACAGAGAGAGAGAGAGTGAGAGACACACAGAGAGAGTGAGAAAGAGAGAGTGAGAGAGAGAGAGAGAGAAAGTGAGAGAGAGAGAGGCAGACAGACAGAGAGAGAGAGAAAGAGAGTGAGAGAGATTGAAAGAGAGAGAGAGAGAGTGAGAAAGAGAGAGTGAAAGAGAGGGAGATTGATGGCGAGTGCACTTTGGGAACAAAATGAGAGAGAGAGAGAGAGAGAGTCAGAGTAAGAAGAGAGAGAGAGACAGAGAGAGAGAGAGAGAGAGAGAGAGAGAGAGAGAGAGAGAGAGAGAGACAGAGAGAGAGAGAGACAGAGAGAGACACAGAGAGAGAGAGAGAGAGAGAAAGTCAGAGAGAGAGAGAGAGAGAGAGAGAGACAGAGAGAGAGAGACAGAGAGAGGAAGTAGTGGAGGAAAGTTTTTTTTAAATTAATATTTTTATAGCGGGTTTTTTCCTTTTGCAATCCACACAAAGTACATATTATCTACTAAATTGACACGATCAGGTGTTTTTTCCCCGTAGGGAATTAATTTGGGAGGGGAAGGAGGCGTTGGGGGGTGGGGTGGAGAAATGGTGGTGGGGGTGATGATGATAAGACTGCGGTGGTAGAAAGACTGCTATTTAACTCTGCTCTAATTATCTTTTGCAGCTAATTATCCAAATTGCTGGGTGCATATTATCGTCCTGTTAGTTTATTTTTCTCCGTATGATCCAAAGTAACATGATTTATTTTAATACAATTATTTTGTGTAAATATAATTATTTTCAAAGTAACCGAAAATGTCATGTACGAGTGTATACATGTGGACCAAAAAAAACCTTTTCTGTTAAGATTTGACAACATGGCTTTCAAATTTTCTTTTGATAAACGTTTCATTTAAATCTTAATTCTGGCGTTCATTAATGAGCAGTTTGTGATTGATAAACATCCATTTGCAAATTAATTTTTTTTTACCACTTTTTAATTCGGAAAAGTTTTGCCATCTTTTGTTTTATTGTATAGCGCATTTACTGATGAAATAGCCTGTGTCAGTGTGTGCTGTACATGAAACGCCATCTTGCTTCTTCCTTTTTTAGTGTATTAAATTCCCTTCTTTTTTGTTTTTAAATTAGAACTAAAGGCATACATTTTTTGAAAATGCAAAGAATTTAAAAAAAATCAAAAATCGCTAACTGTACAAAACTGTAAACAGTAAAACATACATGTTACAGGGTAAATAAAAATAAAAAATGAAAATTTTCAAATCAGTTTCTTCAAAATATGCATTTTTTTCTGAACCCTTACGACTTTTTTTTTTTAACAGCTGTTTATTTATTTTTATTTTTTGCTGTATTGTAATTCTTATCTCTTACTAAAAGTGTTTCTTATTTATCCACAAAATCTTTTTTTTGTGTGACTTGTTTTCCTAAATACCCATGCCCTGATCTATATATTTTCCAGGTTTTGTTTTGTTTTCTTAACACCCATGCCCCTCTCTCTAGGCATTTTCCTCTTTTTAGTTTTCAGTGTATTTTAAGAACCTTCTTTGTAACTTTTTCCCCACAATAAATCCTGTGATAAGATGAATCCATCGATATTGTGTGTGTGTGTGTGCATTCTTTTTACATTTGCATGCTAATGTGTGAATGTATGTTTCTTTAAAGTGTTTCTGCTTGCATGCATGCATGTGTGTGTGTGTGTGTGTGTGTGTGTGTGTGTGTGTGTGTGTGATGGCGCATGGATAGAATCTTTCTTATTGATGATTTGCTTATTGTGTGACCCATCAACACAAAAGGTACATTAAGATTCAAAATGACCATTCTGAGAACACGGTTTAGTTGAAAACTTCAGACAATTTTCTTTCAAATAATATAGAGTACTGATGAGTCTTTGCGTTGGTTAGGTCAGTGCGTACTATATGATTTGACCTCAATACCATCCGATTGTGACGATGTCTGGGAATCATCGTGATTCACGTGAAATACTTCCGTCTAAAAATAACTGCTGTTTTCGTTAAATATATTCATGTAGACCGCAATGCACGAATCAAATAAAATGTCTGATACAAACATAAGATATTTTATTAAGATTTTTATTTATTAAGATTATATTACCTACTACTTGTGGTGATGCCATAGCCGATGTGGTTTAACCGAGGCGTGGTTACCGCTACAGCTATCTGTATTAATATAAAAAAATCGGGACTTTACTGGTTTCGTACTGCCTCCGGGCATTGCCTCCAGTATTGTTCCAACCATATTTGTATTTACAAATGTCCCATATGTGTCTGATTCAGACCAAGAGGACGTAAAACTCCATTTTCTCTCTCCCTAAGATATTTTATCAGATTTATGTACCTACGGACTACAAATGTAGTGAACATAACTAGTAAGATTTGCATCAGATTTATTTAGACAGTAGAATTTCACATGAATCATGCCTCAAAAATGTCAAAATCGGATCGTAGTGAATCGAATCGTATGCGGTGCATCAGGCCCTTTACAATGCCGCTAAATTCATGTCTCCAAACAAAGAGGCGACTGCTTAGCTATCTTGGAAACATGGGCTGGAACAGGAATTGTTCGGAAATAATTAAGAGGGAGTAAGTTCATGGTGTGTGGGAGTGATCTTGCCTAATTCAATCGGTCAAACAGGGGAAGCTACTCTGCCATCAGGTAGATCCCCAGCGGCTCTCGCCTCGTGTGTTTGAGTAAACTTGCATCACTTAGAACACCGTGCGTCATTCTAAATTTGATGTCATTTATATTTTTGCGTCACATTACGCAAGTTCTATCGGTTTGCGGATACTGGCCGCCCCTCATTTTTCTAAAAAAAAATCTTTGCAAGTCGCTGACTCGCATGATCCTGCGGTTTCAAGCTTCGCCGCCATGCCGCCATTGTTGCTATGGTTTTGACCGAGTAAGTCGAGGTAATTAACTCTAATTTTCACGAAGTGCTCTCCCCTAGTTTTTTTCTTCCCAAAATTGTCTGTTCGTAATGACAATGCCTTGGCATGTGGATCTCCCCATATCTCTTGGCCATGAGGACTTGGTATTAGGTATTAGGTACTTTATAGTCACAGAGGCGTCTGTGAAATTCGGGTTGCTCCCACCTGGAGAGTGCGTCGCTGCCAGAGGCACGATACCCAATTTAAAAAAATGCGATTTTTGTGTGACTGACTGATGAGGAAGGAAAGGGAGGGGGGTAAATTTTGACCAAATGACAACTTTTTCGTTGCCACTGGGTTTAACGTGTGCTAAGTACATGGGCACACGGGACTTCGGTTTATCGTCTCATCCGAAAGACTCCACGTTCAGACCGTAAGGCCTAGTGTAAAGTGGGAGGAAAAATCCCCTGTACCAGGTTCGAACTCGGGTTTACTTGACACGTTCAGCTGGTACGATAATCACGAGCGCGTCTTAGAACAGCTAAACACAGGTAGTAACACGTAAATGAGGATAATCTACCAAAACGATTCAGATTGGCACTATAATAGCAGTCGGTGGATGCCTCGTGCCTCCATACGGGGAGCTGGACGACCCCCGCCCCCTCCACGAGTCTCCCCCCATGGGGATACTGGGGAGTCTTTCGTAAAAAGTTCCCCCACCTTCTGGAAGTTCTGTGCTTGTATAAATGATGTAACTTCCTCTAATCTGCCACTCTCTTTGAGTGCTTTTTTTATTTTACTTTCTATCATCTATCTTTCTGACTTTTATTTCCTGCCTTTTAAAAAAAAAATCTTCCGAATCTCATTTGAGCTCCTCCAAAATCGGAAGGTCGGTTGTACGCAGCGGGGAGACCAGTGAAAACTGAAAACCGGACACATGCGCACCTTATCCATTATGGCCAGGGAACGCAGAAGATTGGCAGGTTTTTTTCCCTTCTAATTTACAAATACATTGTATTACCCGTGTTAACTGTTTAACTCATGGTTACGGTACCTGGCGTCGGGGGAAGGTCCCCAAAGACTAACCGGTCCTCAGGTTGCAGCACTAAGACTAACAGCCAAAGCAAAGCTCTCCTAGTTTGAGAGTCGCTCATAACACCACCAGTCTCCAAAAGGCACGGGTGCTACTACCCCAAATGAACAAAACTGAAAGGCAGGGGTCCAAGGCCCCATGGCCCCGGCAGGGGGGCAACTTAGGAGAGAAAGATAATGAGACAGACAGTTCAAATGATAGACTTCCAGGATAGTACAACCAAGACGTTCTAAATGCCCCAAATCTGTTGTCGTTTTTGTATGAATTAAAAACCCCACTGAAATTCAGTTTCTGGTAAAATTAAAAAAAACTGAAATCAGTGTAAAACTGAAAGAGAAGTACCCATGAAAATGCCCCGAAGACGGAGTGTAGCTGACCATGTGGTGGTGTAATCAAAAACGGTCACACATGTAATGTCCTCTCCGTAGCTGATGCATTTGCACCATACTAGTGTTCAAGCGCTTCCGCTGTTGGGAGGGATGATCCCTGGAGTCTTTTAGCCAGGGTAAGCCAACAATTCATTTTCAAAATGCTAAGCTGAAAATTGTTTGGCAAAGATATAGTTTAGTTCCCCCACACTGCCAGCCACGATCGTTTTATCATCTTTACACAAAGCAAGGTTCTTCTTTTGCGTTCCCAGGCCATAATGGGTACATATGTGTCCGGTTTTCAGTTTTCACTGGTCTCCCCTGCTGCATACAGCCGACACATTCCGATTTCGGAGGAGCTCAAAGGAGAAAAATTATTTGGAAGATTTTTTTGAAAAAAGGCAGGAGAATGGGCCAATGAGTCAGAAAAGATAGTAGATGACAGAAAGCAAAAGAAAAAGGCAGAGTCAAAGAGAGTGGCAGATTAGAGGAAGTTACAAGCTCAGAACTTCCAGAAGGTGGGGGAACTATTTGTTACGAAAGACCCTCCCCGGTATCCCCACAGGAGGACAAAGGTAGGTTAAAAAAAAGGTTCACATCCCCCTCCCCCTCAAATATTTCTTTGAAAACTTCTACTCAGAAGCAACCCTCTGTCATTTCTGGGAAAGGGTCGACTTAGGATCATGTTCTTAACACGGAAAGAAGCAGACTTTGAGGTTGAGGGGGGTAAACACGAGGGGGGTGACAAAAGGACATCTTTGCACTTTGGGGCTCAAAACAGACCTGTTTACACACAAGTCTCGAGTAGTCTGGATAGCTGAAATGAGTAGTTTTGGTGTGAAAATGAGTAGTCCTCTTCATTAAACCATCAAATAATGTTTAATGAAAATGAGCAATTAGAACATGTTTTGTTTCAATTTTGAATAGTAGTAGAGGTCCAAATTAAGTAGAATACTGCTCGAAAAGAGTAGAGTAAACAGGTCTGTCAAAGAAAGGCCACCACATATCTCCTCTCGCATACGCACACACAGTCACATGCACGCACACACAAAGACCCAAGTCTTTTTTCAGTTTTTATTTGACATCATCAAGCACTAGAAGACGTAGTTCACAATGAACATTTTCTGTTTTGTTACGTTACGTTTTATCACAGTCTCTCCTCCCCCATCGTAATCGTAATCATGACTTTCTTCGCGCGCATACAACATTCCTCGCATACCCACATCTAAAAACAACAACCAAAACACGCACAGAGGTATCAAAATACACAAACCCATTACATGCACATACGTTAGATTGATCATTTTTCAAGCATAAGCACCGCATGCACACACGGACAGGTCTACACGCAACCAACACATGTTCAAAGTGTTACAACAGTTCAATTTATCGACGCAACGTACATTTCCTTGCAGTCATTTCATCACACACACTATTAGATGCCCTTTCACTCTCATTTGATTCAGATCAAAATGTCTACTCTAGCATGATTTTTAATAAAAACGATCCATTGTTCATTAGATTAAAACTTAATTTACGGAAAAAGAAAGTCATCCTTTTGTGAAAATGAAATATGCTCTTTGTGTCCCCAAAAAATAATGACCATAATCAATATGCATGCTATGAGAAAAAAACACCAGTATTAACCCTACGAGTACTAATGCCGCTCAAAATATAAAAAAATGGTAAATGGGTTTTCTGGTATCATTCACTAAGTAATTTGTCCCGACATATTAGGACAAGTTCCCCCATGGGGATACCGGGGGGTCTTTTGTACAAATAGACCCCCCACCTTCTGGAAGCTCTGTGCTTGTAACTTCCTCTAATGTGTCAATCTCTTTGACTCTGCCTTTTCCCTTTGCTTACTGTCATTCACCATCTTTCTGCCTTACTGGTCCATTCTCCTGCCTTTGTTCTAGAAATTCTTACAAAGATTTTCTCCAGCCGAAGACGGACATAACTATTTCTTAGTTAGGCGCATAGCGCGCCTGCGCTCATATGTGACAGGAAACTGTCTGAACGATCGAAGAAGAAGATCTTAGGAAGACTTCAGGAGTGAGGACAAAGGGGGAAAGGGACATGGCAGCTGATTGTAGTAATCAGTCATCATCTTATTGATTAACCTTTACCGGATCATGCTTTTGACTACACGGACACGATGGCGGGGATCTTCCACGACCCCCTACTCAGCAAAGAGCAAATTCCCAGGTGTTTATCCCTGTCCGGATGGCGGGGGTCTCCCACGACCCCTACTTGTCAAAGAGGCACCATGTGTTTATCCCTGTCCGGATGGCGGGGGTCTCCCACGACCCCTACTCAATGCACTGCAGTGCTCTTTAAAGTAGGGGTCATGGGAGACCCCCGTCATCCGGACAGGTATATGAAAATTACGCGTCATATTACGTCATTTATATTTTATACACATTAATGAAATTTAGCACACTTAAAGCCATTTACGTTTTTGACAAAGTCATGAAATTTCATGATTGTTAAATAGTTTTAGAGATATAACATGCTTTGTGTGTCAAGGGGTCGTAGGCGACCCCAGAAGTCTGGTAAAGTTTAATTTCTCCAGAAATGAAGCAGAGAAGTTTTTTTTTTTAAACTACAATTATTTGTACTTAATTTCAAAGAGAAAGCCTATAGACTATAATCGATGGCTTAGAGTCAAAACGGACTATCTTTAGATAGTCCATTGACTTATTATCGATGTCATTTCAAAAACTAAGAACTTGTATTAAAAAAGACTGCAAATAATATAAAATAGGGATTATGCTTTTTATATTTCTGCAGTCTTTTTTTTTTATACAAGTTAATAGTTTTCGCAATAAGTTAAATTATACGTCAATGGACTATCTAAAGATAGTCCGTTTTGACTCCAAGCCATCAAATTTTATATTAAGAGAAAACGCATAGACTACGCCGCATTAAATTGCACAGTAAAACATTATGTCAATATTATTACACCAGTCTACACCACGGAAGCTGAACACTACTAACTACTTGCAATAAATAGTGTAAATAAAATAAAATTTACATGCAAAATAATTCTAGTTTAATAAGAATTATAACATCCAAGTAGTAAAGTACACAAGTTAGTCTCTTTTTTATATTTTACAACCTTCATTTTCTAGTTCTATCCCACTTTTTCGCTTTGCACCGACAAGTTTTCTGTTGTTTAAAAAAAAAAAAAAAAAAATTTGTTTATTATGTGTATATCTTATTATAGATCTAGATTGAGCAATTGTAGAAATAGCTTTCAATACTTAGCTAGGTATGAATGAATCGCTACAAACACTAGAGAGTGAGAGAGATGGAATATTGGTGGTGAAATTCAAAAACCTTGTATCTAAATTTTGGTAGTTTTTAGAAAAATGGAAAAAACCTTTTAAAAATTAACCGCGTTGACCACAATTGATTAACTATGATGAATATGTTGTTCAAGACATTACGAGTTTAGTCCTGCATTTTGCTAAAATGACAATAAAAAAATTTGAAAAGAACAAAGATACGAGGTTTATGTCCTTAACTAGAACTGAATTTGGGACTTACATGTTTTTCTTCTATTTTCACAACCTCATTTACCCCAGATAGAAAGTTGTTAGAGATACAAACTTTTGGTGGAAGGTGGCGGGAAAAATTAGAGAGCTGACTATGTATCTAACTCAAAAAATCGAGATACAAGGTTTTTGAATTTCACCCCGACGATATGCTACTTCAAACATACGACAAAAATGCGCTGGCAATTTTCAGCGTTTTATGAACCATGCTTCTTAATCAACAGCATTATCAGCAAAAACCGTAACAGTTACACCAAGATATGCTTACAAAATTCTCCCATCTTTTCTTCAATAATGTAGCAGGCACACACACATGTTTATCGCTCAACCTTTTTCCGTCCAGTGATCAAAGACGTAGCAAGTACAAAATCCATTCACACACCCGTCGAAAAGAAAAATGAAAAGTAAAAAAATAATAATTGAAAAACAATCACCAACTTAACGATGGAGGTGAACAAATTTTACATTTCAATCGAGGGAGGTATTCAAAGGATGTCTGTTCCGAAGGCTGCCGTTAATTAACTGAACACATATCGTGGTGGTCATACAAAAGCTATACAACACATAAGCTTAAAACAAGACACCCCACTTTCAAATTTTCTTACAACCTCACTTTTACACAACACACCTCACTATTTTCTTACAACCTCACTTTTACACAACACACCTCACTATTTTCTTACAACCTCACTTTTACACAACACACCTCACTATTTTCTTACAACCACATTACTTTTACACAACAACCCCCACTATTTTCTTACCACCTCACTTTTACACAACACCCCCCACTATTTTCTTACAACCTCACTTTTACACAACAACCCCCACTATTTTCTTACAACCTCACTTTTACACAACAACCCCCACTATTTTCTTACAACCTCACTTTTACACAACACCCCCCACTATTTTCTTACAACCTCACTTTTACACAACACCCCCCACTATTTTCTTACAACCTCACTTTTACACAAACACCCCCCACTATTTTCTTACAACCTCACTTTTACACAACACCTCCCACTATTTTCTATTACAACCTCACTTTTACAAAACACCCCCCACTATTTTCTTACAACCTCACTTTTACACAACACCCCCCACTATTTTCTTACAACCTCACTTTTACACAACACCCCCCACTATTTTCTTACAACCTCACTTTTACAAAACACCCCCCACTATTTTCTTACAACCTCACTTTTACAAAACACCCCCCACTATTTTCTTACAACCTCACTTTTACAAAACACCCCCCACTATTTTCTTACAACCTCACTTTTACAAAACACCCCCCACTATTTTCTTACAACCTCACTTTTACACAACACCCCCCACTATTTTCTTACAACCTCACTTTTACAAAACACCCCCCACTATTTTCTTACAACCTCACTTTTACACAACACCCCCCACTATTTTCTTACAACCTCACTTTTACAAAACACCCCCCACTATTTTCTTACAACCTCACTTTTACAAAACACCCCCCACTATTTTCTTACAACCTCACTTTTACACAACACCCCCCACTATTTTCTTACAACCTCACTTTTACACAACACCCCCCACTATTTTCTTACAACCTCACTTTTACAAAACACCCCCCACTATTTTCTTACAACCTCACTTTTACACAACACCCCCCACTATTTTCTTACAACCTCACTTTTACAAAACACCCCCCACTATTTTCTTACAACCTCACTTTTACAAAACACCCCCCACTATTTTCTTACAACCTCACTTTTACACAACACCCCCCACTATTTTCTTACAACCTCACTTTTACAAAACACCCCCCACTATTTTCTTACAACCTCACTTTTACACAACACCCCCCACTATTTTCTTACAACCTCACTTTTACACAACACCCCCCACTATTTTCTTACAACCTCACTTTTACACAACACCCCCCACTATTTTCCTACAACCTCACTTTTACAAAACACCCCCCACTATTTTCTTACAACCTCACTTTTACAAAACACCCCCCACTATTTTCTATTACAACCTCACTTTTACAAAACACCCCCCACTATTTTCTTACAACCTCACTTTTACACAACACCCCCCACTATTTTCTTACAACCTCACTTTTACACAACACCCCCCACTATTTTCTTACAACCTCACTTTTACACAACACCCCCCACTATTTTCTTACAACCTCACTTTTACACAACACCCCCCACTATTTTCTTACAACCTCACTTTTACACAACACCCCCCACTATATTCTTACAACCTCACTTTTACACAACACCCCCCACTATTTTCTTACCTCACTTTTACACAACACCCCCCACTATTTTCTTACAACCTCACTTTTACACAACACCCCCCACTATTTTCTTACAACCTCACTTTTACAAAACACCCCCCACTATTTTCTTACAACCTCACTTTTACACAACACCCCCCACTATATTCTTACAACCTCACTTTTACACAACACCCCCCACTATTTTCTTACAACCTCACTTTTACACAACACCCCCCACTATTTTCTTACAACCTCACTTTTACACAACACCCCCCACTATTTTCTTACAACCTCACTTTTACACAACACCCCCCACTATTTTCTTACCTCACTTTTACACAACACCCCCCACTATTTTCTTACAACCTCACTTTTACACAACACCCCCCACTATTTTCTTACCTCCTCACTTTTACACAACACCCCCCACTATTTTCTTACAACCTCACTTTTACACAACACACACCACTATTTAATTATTACAACCTCACACCCCACTATTTTCTTACAAGCACATTTTCCTTCTTTCCAAGTTTAAAGTTTTACATATATGCACAATGCAATATGCACACGCTGCACACCACAACACGCATGTACTCACACATCCAGGTGCACACACACACACACATTCTTTCTCTCTCTAAGACACACACTCTTTCTTTCTCTCGAATAAACACTCTCCCTCTCACACACACAGAACAAAATGGACTCGCTCCACACACTTTTCTCATATGCTTGTATTGCTGCAGCCACATAACTATACATGCAATACATACCCACACATCAGCCTCATGATGCTCTCATATCTCGCACAAATAAAATCACACACACACACCCAAAAAAGGTAACATTCATTTAAAAAAATAAATAAAATAATCTTAAAAACTGGCTACCTCTGACCACTGGAGTTATGCCAACTTTTCACTCTTTAAGACAATGCGAATAATATTCATAAATTTACACTACACACTTGAAATATACTGAAGTTACACCAGTACAACGACCAAACACATTTTGGCTGACATTATATATATGCTTACAAAATCGTCTAATCCTAAACACGAATGACCGCAAAGTCAACCACAAAAAACAAACAAAAAACTATTTTTTTCAGCCATAGACATCTGTCCTCAGCAGTTTTCCTGGTTTTATTATTTTTCTTTTACCAAAATAGACTTCAATATTTAACAATAATTGTCTAAAAAAAAATTTTTTGTAACATTTATAAACAAAACAATATTTAACAAACATGACCTACACCCCTCAAAGTTTGCTTCAGACAGACTTTTACAGCTTAAATTCTTACATAGACATTAGCCACGGACAGGCAACCAAACAGTTCACTCAAGGCTTTGCGGGTGGATGTTGGAGTTGAGGATTTCTCTTTGCTGAATCTAAATATGTCCATCTTCAACAAACTTTGAGCCGTGTACATCATACTATACACAATACGAACAGGAATGATTTTTACACAATGAAGGATAAAAAAAACAAAAAAAAACAGCAGTAAATAAACACAAAACAGCTCACATTCAGCTGCGAACCTCTCTCCAAGATTCTGTTATTCGCTGTTACAAATTTCGCAGAATATCAGTGACCTGAGGCATGGGAATTAGAGAAGACAAAAAAGACTGAAAATTTGGGTCTGGAAGCAGGCATAGGAACAAGGAATAAAAAACAAAAACTGAAAACCGTGTGTGTTGGGATACAGCCCCCAGAAAATGAAGCTTCTTTTGTTATCTAAGCCTTAAAAACAGTATTAGAGATAAGACTGATATATTTAGTTCATTTATCAGGCATGAAAGTGGATGGAGATCAAAAAAGAGGAAAAAATTTCGTCCGAGAAATCCTTCCACCCGGATTTTCACCCGACGTCGGAAGTTTTGTTCCCAAAATTTTTTTTTTCAAACAATAACATTCTTTACAGCCGAGCACAAATCCTTCCACCCGGATTTTCACATATTTTCTGATGTTTTGTTGACGGGGGGGGACTATACAACGTTCCCACAAATTTTTTTCAAAACACCTGCCTCACGTCACAACTTTCATTCAGCGAGGAACATTTCATCGGCTCAAATAGCCTTCCACACACATTTTCAGCTGACATCGCTACTTTTGTTCAGCAAGAGCTACTCATCTCGCCTTCCTTCGCACAACTTTGAATCGAGTGAGCTAAAGCGACTTCCGGTTAACCAGTTTGAGAATCGCCAAATACAGACTTGTAGATATACGAATACGGCAAGTTCGGTCCTTTACGCAGATTTTTTTTTTTCCCACGGAAGTTTTGAACAATTCCCGCGGATTTTCAGCGAAAAGCGGAACTCTTTCATGCTTGATTTATAACCAATAACTTAAGTTTTACTCATTGGGCTTCTTTTTTTTTTATATCTCATAAATGTCCTCTTGGACCATCAAAAAAGCTGAAACTTGCAAAAAAGACTGAAGAGGACCATCAAAAAAGTTGAAATCAGCCCAAAGACTGACAATTCCCATGCCTGGACCTTCAGAAATCTTTATAGTCTTGGGTAAGTGACCTTTGAACTCTACTATGACTATGACAACAGGGGGCATCCAGGTCATTGTACCAGACAATCCATTGTCATAGCAACAAAAGTAATGAAACCATGTGCAATGATTTTGAGCGTAGATATTCTGACTTGAACTTTCGCTCATAATTTCTTGTACCGCATTTTTTTAAAATTATAAAGAGCACCTTACCATAAGGCGCACATGGTCAGCCAAATCAAATGTCATACAAATCTAGGTTTCATTATTCAGACCTGTTTACCATTATAATGAACAACCTGGAATTTGCCACAGAAAAAACCCAGAATTTGAGAAGAAAAAAAAAAGAATTCACATCGGTACACGACTCACGATAAAACACTGATTTAAAAGGTATCTTATCTTCGTGTTGACATATTCAGTGATGCTGCTTATGCCGCCATGCGAAATTTTGAAGTCCACGTTGCAGTGTGCATGCTCGTCTCACAAACGCGAACTTGTTATTCCTGGCACTTTCAAATACTTTTGAGAAAACTTCTGCTTCACTTTTGGCCGTTTCACCCCATCACTGCTGTCGTTTGTCGAAGATTTCTGGCGCTTGCCGCCTGCGGTTGACTTGCCTGACAACATGTTTGGCGCAAAACTATAACTACAATCTCTGCCAACAAGAAATACTATCATTGGTTGAGGGGGGTCCACGGACCAACCAATGAAAAATCGCGTCTCACAACTCCAAGGTTTCGGTCAACCCTTGCGTCTTTTCATACAAACGGAAACAAACAATAGACGTTTTTTCGAAATCCCGGGATTTTCAGCGTCCACCCGGAATTTATTATTTTACCCAAATTCCCGGGATAATTCCGGCAAACCGGGAGGGTAAAGAGGTCTGCATTATTATACTTTCTTACTATATTGTCAGGTCATAAGACACTGAAAAGTATCTGTGAAACACGGCGAATCATGTGAATGTCTTGAAAGGCCCAGGCAGTTTGCAAACTTTACAGAGTAAGGCCGGGTTCACATTAGACGCGCAAGTTCCGTACGGAAAACCCTAAATAAGTGGAAGAAAGAAGGATAAAAGTTTACGCATATAGGGGAAATTCGGACACGTGCGCAAATCATTTTCCCTTCTTTGTTTCACTTATTTATGGATTGAGCACGGCTTTCTGCATGGAATATCCGCTTATGTGTGTACACGGCCTTAGGCTGCCTACACAGTAGACGCGGAAATCATATGCGCAATCCGTAAATAAGTAAAAGAAAGAAGGGAAAAACGTAAGCGCATGTGTCCATATTTCCCCTAATCCGTATATTTTTTCCTTCTTTCTTTTACTTATTTATGGTTTTCCGTGCGCTAACTTCCGCGTCTAATGTGTCTGCGGCCTGAATTAATTCAGTGTGTCTGCTTCTTTCTTAATCACTAGCTTCGACTGTTCTAATTATTTTCATTAAAAACCCTGAATCCTGCTCTTTTTGTAAGACTTATATCAGCAAATCTGCTTGCAACACCGTAGTGTGCAAACAACAGCTTCCTGAGTTTAGGAATGTTAGCTTAATTTTGTTCAACAATTTGCAAACCAGGTACAAAATGTTAAAGCTGCGAACTCTGCGAAAACCAAGTTCGCAACTCAACTGTCTTTAACCCTTTCATCGCCACTGTCGCCTCTTGGCGCTACAATGATTTAACACCAGACCTGCCACATTCTGAAAATAAAAAAGAGGAGCGAGAATCTAGGGGCTGGCACCCCAGTAAAATCCATTGCCACTTCGAAATGTGCGGCCTTCTCTTTTGTTCTTCAAACATGCAGTCGTTTTTGTCAGTTTGAGATCCATTTTAGAGTAAGAAATATTGACCATTGTCAATTTGAGATCCATTTTAGAGAAAGAAATATTGACCAATCTACAATATTTGTTGGTCATTTAGCCTGAGATAGGCCTATGCTTCGTGTAGCCCCTCACTGTCTCATGCTGACCCTTAGATGTCCATTAGCTGGTGCTTTGAATGCATGCTCTTTGTTGTGAAATTGAGTGGAAAATGTATACAAGACAGATTTTAAAATATAGGAGCTGGGGAGGTTGCAAGAGGAGCTAGGAGCAATGCTCAACATATCTGAGCTGCTCCTCTGAAATCGGAGCAAGTGGCAGGTCTGTAACACCCATGTCACTAAAAGGCATCAAATGAGGGTCTGGTATCCGGTGACCTTATGTTCTTCATTTTGGGCGGTAATTATAGTCTTATATTTTAGGCATGTCACAGAGGAATCCCCAGTATTCCAGACGAAATCTTTTCTCTACCCAGGTAAGATTTTATGGTAAATTTTGGCTGAGGAATGGCGAGCGTTGAAAGGGTTAAGGGTGAGACACGTGAACTTCCAATGACAATTTTGAAAAACCAGAGCGTTGAAAGGGTTAAGGGTGAGACACGTGAACTTCCAATGACAATTTTGAAAAACCAGAGCGTTGAAAGGGTTACGGGTGAGACACGTGAACTTCAAATGACAATTTTGAAAAACCAGAGCGTTGAAAGGGTTACGGGTGAGACACGTGAACTTCCAATGACAATTTTGAAAAACCAGAGCGTTGAAAGGGTTAAGGGTGAGACACGTGAACTTCCAATGACAATTTTGAAAGAAACAATGTTCTAAACTGAGGATAAAATTGGTAGCCGAGTGTTTCAGGTTGTCATCCTCATCAAAGTCTGCAACTGTATCTAACGAACAGACAGACGCAACCTATTTTGATGATCAATAATACTGTTTTACATTACAACGTATATACATTGACAACGACATCCTTCCGCATTTCACACGCTACCGCAAGGTTAAAAATATCCACTTTTTTTTCATAACCATAATCCCGCGCATGACCACACTTAGAAATCAACTTTCCACCTTCACGACCATTAAACCTGTCCACAAACTATCAACCGCATTCTTTACGTTTGACACTCCCATCTACACGCTCACACCGACCAAAACCCTCATTGCAAACGACATCCGTAACTTTCACACCACCACATTTTCGGACAGTTTTGCACCAAAGTTCTGTCTTTTGTGACCTGAAGCCAGGGTGCCATTTCGTCTGGCGTCCTTGCCTCGCGCTCTTCGTCAAAGCTCCACTCTGCTCATGGCATTGTCTAGTGTCCCATCACTAACAGCGATATTCATCGAAATAACATACCATTCAGTTTCAAACTTTACATACATCATTGCACATTAGCTGCTCCCCACAAAGCGTTTCTTTCTTTTTGGTAAACCCAGCATGTCCTTTCTCTGTTAATGCTTTTGAAAAAAAAAAACCCCATTAAAATCAGGACTCCCAGGGACCCCCATTTGGGGGTCTATGAAGCACTAAAATTCTACAGGACCCTCTAAAAGAATGTGCAGGGGGTCCCAGGGATGCACTAGAAAAATTATTCTTTTGCATTCGCTATGCCACTGGGACCCTCTATCCCGCCTCTAGGACCCTCTATACTGCAAGTGAAGGAGTCCTTGTTTTGCAGGACGATTGGGAGCCCTGAAAATGTTAGCTTTTGTGAGAAAGTGAAGTCGGGTGTGCGTGTGCATGTGTATCTGTCTTAGTGTTGTTGTTGTTTTTACTTTTACAAGCGTTGTGTTGTATTGTGTGTGCGTACGTGCGCGTGTAAAAGCACATGCGTGCACATGGCATGGGTGAAAGCAAAACATTATCTCAATCCAGAAATGACACGTTTCAATCTTCCCTCTGAATCTTGCCAATCCTGAAGTGGTGACCACATTAAAAATAATTTCCAATGTGTGTATGTCTGTGTATACAGGATGTGGATAGCGTTAAATTATATCTCGCAGACCTTCAGATTTTAAACGTCATGGGTTATATGACCCCTAATTGCATAAAATGATGGGTCAATTTCCAAGTAATGGGTCATCATAGTATTAAACATTAATTCTATTGTAGACTTCGTGGGTCAGATGACCCACTAATTCTATTGTAGACTTCGTGGGTCAGATGACCCCTGGCTGCAGAAAATAAGGGGTCACATCATGGTCTCAATGGGTCAATGACCCGGGGCCCGCTGACAATCTGAAGCTCTGTCTCTTGTTTCATTCCACCATCAATTTGGGCAAAAATGTTTGATTTCATAAGACTGTGGTTACGGATGAGATGATGGCCAATCCTGAAGACTTTTATCAGTTAGGTTTTCCCATGCTGATTTCAGGAGCATGCCTGAACTACTTTCACCCATAACAGGCGTGTTTGTGACCATGACGGGCTATAGAAGAAACTGGAATGAGTAGGGGGCAGGGGGACAAGAGGGGGAGCAATGGGGAGGGGAAGGAGGAGAAACAATTTAGCCTGGTGGGAATGATGGTGAGCAGAAACTTGCGCTTCACAACTACCTCCGTCCACCTTTCTTCTCTCTGCACAATGCAGCTGACCAGACATTTCTCTGCATCCTAAAGAATTGATTAGTTACATACGCAGCCGTCAGCCAATTTTTAAAAAAAGGCCCGACTACCTCCAGTCAAATTGAATCTCGATGTTGACGAGCTGTCGTGCCAACTATCCACGCAATGAAAAGAAACGCTCCACAAGAAAGCTGCGGCTCCTTTTCTTGCCAACCCAAGCTGACACTGCGCTCACAGACCTACTTTCTGTTCTTTTACTGCACTAGGGCATGCGCAAGTTCCCGTACAGAAACCCCATACACTTATCCATAGAAATAAGCGGATGGGATTGCGCATGAGTTCTCCGCGTGTAATGCACCGTATTTGGGGGACTCTAAGGCGATACTTTTTTCTCAGACTGTGGCCCCTGCGCCTTACAATGTGACTGATAATATAGTAAGAACATAAGAGTAACAAAATCTGGATTTGGTGTCAAATTTGGGGGGTGCGCATTATAGTCTGAAAAGTACGGTACACGGTCCTTCATATTTGTTGCGGATTACGCATGGGTTTCCGCACAGAACTTGCGCATGCCCTAGTGCAGTAAAAGAACAGAAAGTAGGTCTGTGAGCGCAGTGTCAGCTTGGGTTGGCAAGAAAAGGAGCCGCAGCTTTCTTGTGGAGCGTTTCTTTTCATTGCGTGGATAGTTGGCACGACAGCTCGTCAACATCGAGATTCAATTTGACTGGAGGTAGTCGGGCCTTTTTTTAAAAATTGGCTGACGGCTGCGTATGTAACTAATCAATTCTTTAGGATGCAGAGAAATGTCTGGTCAGCTGCATTGTGCAGAGAGAAGAAAGGTGGACGGAGGTAGTTGTGAAGCGCAAGTTTCTGCTCACCATCATTCCCACCAGGCTAAATTGTTTCTCCTCCTTCCCCTCCCCATTGCTCCCCCTCTTGTCCCCCTGCCCCCTACTCATTCCAGTTTCTCTATAGCCCGTCATGGTCACAAACACGCATGTTATGGGTGAAAGTAGTTCAGGCATGCTCCTGAAATCAGGATTGAAAAAGCTGATAGAAAGTCTTCAGGTTTGGCCATCTTGTCATCCGGAACCAAGGTCTTATATAATCAAACATTTTTGCCAAAATTGATGGTGGAATGAAACAAGAGCAGAGCTTCAGATTGTCAGCGGGCCCGGGTCATTGACCCATTGAGACCCATGATGTGACCCCTTATTTTGTGCAGCCTTGGGTCATCTGACCCACGAAGTCTACAATAGAATTAGTGGGTCATCTGACCCACGAAGTCTACAATAGAATTAATGTTTAATACTATGATGACCCATTACTTGGAAATTGACCCATCATTTTATGCAATTAGGGGTCATATAACCCATGACGTTTAAAATCTGAAGGTCTGCGAGATATAATTTAACGCTATCCACATCCTGTATACACAGACATACACACATTGGAAATTATTTTAATGTGGTCACAACTTTCAGGATTGGCAAGATTCAGAGGGAAGATTGAAACGTGTCATTTCTGGATTGAGATAATGTTTTGCTTTCACCCATGCCATGTGCACGCATGTGCTTTTACACGCGCACGTACGCACACACAATACAACACAACGCTTGTAAAAGTAAAAACAACAACAACACTAAGACAGATACACATGCACACGCACACCCGACTTCACTTTCTCACAAAAGCTAACATTTTCAGGGCTCCCAATCGTCCTGCAAAACAAGGACTCCTTCACTTGCAGTATAGAGGGTCCTAGAGGCGGGATAGAGGGTCCCAGTGGCATAGCGAATGCTAAAAAAGAATTTTTCTAGTGCATCCCTTGGACCCCCTGCACATTCTTTTAGAGGGTCCTTTAGAATTTTAGTGCTTCATAGACCCCCAAATGGGGGTCCCTGGGAGTCCTGATTTTAATGGGGTTTTTTTTTTTCAAAAGCATTAACAGAGAAAGGACATGCTGGGTTTACCAAAAAGAAAGAAACGCTTTGTGGGGAGCAGCTAATGTGCAATGATGTATGTAAAGTTTGAAACTGAATGGTATGTTATTTCGATGAATATCGCTGTTAGTGATGGGACACTAGACAATGCCATGAGCAGAGTGGAGCTTTGACGAAGAGCGCGAGGCAAGGACGCCAGACGAAATGGCACCCTGGCTTCAGGTCACAAAAGACAGAACTTTGGTGCAAAACTGTCCGAAAATGTGGTGGTGTGAAAGTTACGGATGTCGTTTGCAATGAGGGTTTTGGTCGGTGTGAGCGTGTAGATGGGAGTGTCAAACGTAAAGAATGCGGTTGATAGTTTGTGGACAGGTTTAATGGTCGTGAAGGTGGAAAGTTGATTTCTAAGTGTGGTCATGCGCGGGATTATGGTTATGAAAAAAAAGTGGATATTTTTAACCTTGCGGTAGCGTGTGAAATGCGGAAGGATGTCGTTGTCAATGTATATACGTTGTAATGTAAAACAGTATTATTGATCATCAAAATAGGTTGCGTCTGTCTGTTCGTTAGATACAGTTGCAGACTTTGATGAGGATGACAACCTGAAACACTCGGCTACCAATTTTATCCTCAGTTTAGAACATTGTTTCTTTCAAAATTGTCATTGGAAGTTCACGTGTCTCACCCTTAACCCTTTCAACGCTCTGGTTTTTCAAAATTGTCATTGGAAGTTCACGTGTCTCACCCGTAACCCTTTCAACGCTCTGGTTTTTCAAAATTGTCATTTGAAGTTCACGTGTCTCACCCGTAACCCTTTCAACGCTCTGGTTTTTCAAAATTGTCATTGGAAGTTCACGTGTCTCACCCTTAACCCTTTCAACGCTCTGGTTTTTCAAAATTGTCATTGGAAGTTCACGTGTCTCACCCTTAACCCTTTCAACGCTCGCCATTCCTCAGCCAAAATTTACCATCAATCTTACCTGAGTAGAGAAAAGATTTCGTCTGGAATACTGGGGATTCCTCTGTGACATGCCTAAAATAAAGACTATCCTTACCTCCCAAAATGAAGAACATAAGGTCACCGGATACCAGACCCTCATTTGATGCCTTTTAGTGACATGGGTGTTACAGACCTGCCACTTGCTCCGATTTCAGAGGAGCAGCTCAGATATGTTGAGCATTGCTCCTAGCTCCTCTTGCAACCTCCCCAGCTCCTCTATTTTAAAATCTGTCTTGTATACATTTTCCACTCAATTTCACAACAAAGAGCATGCATTCAAAGCACCAGCTAATGGACATCTAAGGGTCAGCATGAGACGGTGAGGGGCTACACGAAGCATAGGCCTATCTCAGGCTAAATGACCAACAAATATTGTAGATTGGTCAATATTTCTTTCTCTAAAATGGATCTCAAATTGACAATGGTCAATATTTCTTACTCTAAAATGGATCTCAAACTGACAAAAACGACTGCATGTTTGAAGAACAAAAGAGAAGGCCGCACATTTCGAAGTGGCAATGGATTTTACTGGGGTGCCAGCCCCTAGATTCTCGCTCCTCTTTTTTATTCTCAGAATGTGGCAGGTCTGGTGTTAAATCATTGTAGCGCCAAGAGGCGACAGTGGCGATGAAAGGGTTAAAGACAGTTGAGTTGCGAACTTGGTTTTCGCAGAGTTCGCAGCTTTAACATTTTGTACCTGGTTTGCAAATTGTTGAACAAAATTAAGCTAACATTCCTAAACTCAGGAAGCTGTTGTTTGCACACTACGGTGTTGCAAGCAGATTTGCTGATATAAGTCTTACAAAAAGAGCAGGATTCAGGGTTTTTAATGAAAATAATTAGAACAGTCGAAGCTAGTGATTAAGAAAGAAGCAGACACACTGAATTAATTCAGGCCGCAGACACATTAGACGCGGAAGTTGCGCACGGAAACCCATAAATAAGTAAAAGAAATAAGGAACAAAATATACGGATTAGGGGAAATACGGACACATGCGCTTATTTTTTTCCCTTCTTTCTTTTACTTATTTACGGATTGCGCATATGATTTCCGCGTCTACTGTGTAGGCAGCCTAAGGCCGTGTACACACATAAGCGGATATTCCATGCAGAAAGCCGTGCTCAATCCATAAATAAGTGAAACAAAGAAGGGAAATGATTTGCGCACGTGTCCGAATTTCCCCTATATGCGTTATTTTTTTCCTTCCTTCCTCCACTTATTTAGGGTTTTCCGTACGGAACTTGCGCGTCTAATGTGAACCCGGCCTTACTCTGTAAAGTTTGCAAACTGCCTGGGCCTTTCAAGACATTCACATGATTCGCCGTGTTTCACAGATACTTTTCAGTGTCTTATGACCTGACAATATAGTAAGAAAGTATAATAATGCAGACCTCTTTACCCTCCCGGTTTGCCGGAATTATCCCGGGAATTTGTAAAATAATAAATTCCGGGTGGACGCTGAAAAGCCCGGGATTTCGAAAAAAACGTCTATTGTTTGTTTCCGTTTGTATGAAAAGACGCAAGGGTTGACCGAAACCTTGGAGTTGTGAGACGCGATTTTTCATTGGTTGGTCCGTGGACCCCCCTCAACCAATGATAGTATTTCTTGTTGGCAGAGATTGTAGTTATAGTTTTACGCCAAACATGTTGTCAGGCAAGTCAACTGCAGGCGGCAAGCGCCAGAAATCTTTGACAAACGACAGCAGTGATGGGGTGAAACGGCCAAAAGTGAAGCAGAAGTTTTCTCAAAAGTATTTGAAAGTGCCAGGAATAACAAGTTCGCGTTTGTGAGACGAGCATGCACACTGCAACGTGGACTTCAAAATTTCGCATGGCGGCATAAGCAGCATCACTGAATATGTCAACACGAAGATAAGATACCTTTTAAATCAGTGTTTTATCGTGAGTCGTGTACCGATGTGAATTCTTTTTTTCTCTCTCAAATTCTGGGTTTTTCTGTGGCAAATTCCAGATTGTTCATTATAATGGTAAACAGGTCTGAATAATGAAACCTAGATTTGTATGACATTTGATTTGGCTGACCATGTGCGCCTTATGGTAAGGTGCTCTTTATAATTTTAAAAAAATGCGGTACAAGAAATTATGAGCGAAAGTTCAAGTCAGAATATCTACGCTCAAAATCATTGCACATGGTTTCATTACTTTTGTTGCTATGACAATGGATTGTCTGGTACAATGACCTGGATGCCCCCTGTTGTCATAGTCATAGTAGAGTTCAAAGGTCACTTACCCAAGACTAAAGATTTCTGAAGGTCCAGGCATGGGAATTGTCAGTCTTTGGGCTGATTTCAGCTTTTTTGATGGTCCTCTTCAGTCTTTTTTTTGCAAGTTTCAGCTTTTTTGATGGTCCAAGAGGACATTTATGAGATATTTAAAAAAAAGAAGCCCAATGAGTAAAACTTAAGTTATTGGTTATAAATGAATGCATGAAAGAGTTCCGCTTTTCGCTGAAAATCCGCGGGAATTTTTCAAAAACTTCCGTGGAAAAAAAAAAAATCTGCGTAAAGGACCGATCTTGCCGTATTCGTATATCTACAAGTCTGTATTTGGCGATTCTCAAACTGGTTAACCGGAAGTCGCTTTAGCTCACTCGATTCAAAGTTGTGCGAAGGAAGGCGAGATGAGTAGCTCTTGCTGAACAAAAGTAGCGATGTCAGCTGAAAATGTGTGTGGAAGGCTATTTGAGCCGATGAAATGTTCCTCGCTGAATGAAAGTTGTGACGTGAGGCAGGTGTTTTGAAAAAAATTTGTGGGAACGTTGTATAGTCCCCCCCCGTCAACAAAACATCAGAAAATATGTGAAAATCCGGGTGGAAGGATTTGTGCTCGGCTGTAAAGAATGTTATTGTTTGAAAAAAAAAAAATTGGGAAACAAAACTTCCGACGTCAGGTGAAAATCCGGGTGGAAGGATTTCTCGGACGAAATTTTTTCCTCTTTTTTGATCTCCATCCACTTTCATGCCTGATAAATGAACTAAATATATCAGTCTTATCTCTAATACTGTTTTTAAGGCTTAGATAACAGAAGAAGCTTCATTTTCTGGGGGCTGTATCCCAACACACACGGTTTTCAGTTTGTTTTTTTATTCCTTGTTCCTATGCCTGCTTCCAGACCCAAATTGTCAGTCTTTTTTGTCTTCTCTAATTCCCATGCCTCAGGTCACTGATATTCTGCGAAATTTGTAACAGCGAATAACAGAATCTTGGAGAGAGGTTCGCAGCTGAATGTGAGCTGTTTTGTGTTTATTTACTGCTGTTTTTTTTAGTTTTTTTTATCCTTCATTGTGTAAAAATCATTCCTGTTCGTATTGTGTATAGTATGATGTACACGGCTCAAAGTTTGTTGAAGATGGACATATTTAGATTCAGCAAAGAGAAATCCTCAACTCCAACATCCACCCGCAAAGCCTTGAGTGAACTGTTTGGTTGCCTGTCCGTGGCTAATGTCTATGTAAGAATTTAAGCTGTAAAAGTCTGTCTGAAGCAAACTTTGAGGGGTGTAGGTCATGTTTGTTAAATATTGTTTTGTTTATAAATGTTACAAAAAATTTTTTTTTAGACAATTATTGTTAAATATTGAAGTCTATTTTGGTAAAAGAAAAATAATAAAACCAGGAAAACTGCTGAGGACAGATGTCTATGGCTGAAAAAAATAGTTTTTTGTTTGTTTTTTGTGGTTGACTTTGCGGTCATTCGTGTTTAGGATTAGACGATTTTGTAAGCATATATATAATGTCAGCCAAAATGTGTTTGGTCGTTGTACTGGTGTAACTTCAGTATATTTCAAGTGTGTAGTGTAAATTTATGAATATTATTCGCATTGTCTTAAAGAGTGAAAAGTTGGCATAACTCCAGTGGTCAGAGGTAGCCAGTTTTTAAGATTATTTTATTTATTTTTTTAAATGAATGTTACCTTTTTTGGGTGTGTGTGTGTGATTTTATTTGTGCGAGATATGAGAGCATCATGAGGCTGATGTGTGGGTATGTATTGCATGTATAGTTATGTGGCTGCAGCAATACAAGCATATGAGAAAAGTGTGTGGAGCGAGTCCATTTTGTTCTGTGTGTGTGAGAGGGAGAGTGTTTATTCGAGAGAAAGAAAGAGTGTGTGTCTTAGAGAGAGAAAGAATGTGTGTGTGTGTGTGCACCTGGATGTGTGAGTACATGCGTGTTGTGGTGTGCAGCGTGTGCATATTGCATTGTGCATATATGTAAAACTTTAAACTTGGAAAGAAGGAAAATGTGCTTGTAAGAAAATAGTGGGGTGTGAGGTTGTAATAATTAAATAGTGGTGTGTGTTGTGTAAAAGTGAGGTTGTAAGAAAATAGTGGGGGGTGTTGTTTAAAAGTGAGGTAAGAAAATAGTGGGGGGTGTTGTGTAAAAGTGAGGTTGTAAGAAAATAGTGGGGGGTGTTGTGTAAAAGTGAGGTAAGAAAATAGTGGGGGGTGTTGTGTAAAAGTGAGGTTGTAAGAAAATAGTGGGGGGTGTTGTGTAAAAGTGAGGTTGTAAGAAAATAGTGGGGGGTGTTGTGTAAAAGTGAGGTTGTAAGAAAATAGTGGGGGGTGTTGTGTAAAAGTGAGGTTGTAAGAAAATAGTGGGGGGTGTTGTGTAAAAGTGAGGTTGTAAGAAAATAGTGGGGGGTGTTGTGTAAAAGTGAGGTTGTAAGAAAATAGTGGGGGGTGTTGTGTAAAAGTGAGGTTGTAAGAAAATAGTGGGGGGTGTTGTGTAAAAGTGAGGTTGTAAGAAAATAGTGGGGGGTGTTGTGTAAAAGTGAGGTTGTAAGAATATAGTGGGGGGTGTTGTGTAAAAGTGAGGTTGTAAGAAAATAGTGGGGGGTGTTGTGTAAAAGTGAGGTTGTAAGAAAATAGTGGGGGGTGTTGTGTAAAAGTGAGGTTGTAAGAAAATAGTGGGGGGTGTTGTGTAAAAGTGAGGTTGTAAGAAAATAGTGGGGGGTGTTGTGTAAAAGTGAGGTTGTAAGAAAATAGTGGGGGGTGTTTTGTAAAAGTGAGGTTGTAAGAAAATAGTGGGGGGTGTTGTGTAAAAGTGAGGTTGTAAGAAAATAGTGGGGGGTGTTTTGTAAAAGTGAGGTTGTAATAGAAAATAGTGGGGGGTGTTGTGTAAAAGTGAGGTTGTAAGAAAATAGTGGGGGGTGTTTTGTAAAAGTGAGGTTGTAAGAAAATAGTGGGGGGTGTTGTGTAAAAGTGAGGTTGTAAGAAAATAGTGGGGGGTGTTTTGTAAAAGTGAGGTTGTAAGAAAATAGTGGGGGGTGTTGTGTAAAAGTGAGGTTGTAAGAAAATAGTGGGGGGTGTTTTGTAAAAGTGAGGTTGTAAGAAAATAGTGGGGGGTGTTTTGTAAAAGTGAGGTTGTAAGAAAATAGTGGGGGGTGTTGTGTAAAAGTGAGGTTGTAAGAAAATAGTGGGGGGTGTTTTGTAAAAGTGAGGTTGTAGGAAAATAGTGGGGGGTGTTGTGTAAAAGTGAGGTTGTAAGAAAATAGTGGGGGGTGTTGTGTAAAAGTGAGGTTGTAAGAAAATAGTGGGGGGTGTTTTGTAAAAGTGAGGTTGTAAGAAAATAGTGGGGGGTGTTTTGTAAAAGTGAGGTTGTAAGAAAATAGTGGGGGGTGTTGTGTAAAAGTGAGGTTGTAAGAAAATAGTGGGGGGTGTTGTGTAAAAGTGAGGTTGTAAGAAAATAGTGGGGGGTGTTGTGTAAAAGTGAGGTTGTAAGAAAATAGTGGGGGGTGTTTTGTAAAAGTGAGGTTGTAAGAAAATAGTGGGGGGTGTTTTGTAAAAGTGAGGTTGTAAGAAAATAGTGGGGGGTGTTGTGTAAAAGTGAGGTTGTAAGAAAATAGTGGGGGGTGTTGTTGTGTAAAAGTGAGGTTGTAAGAAAATAGTGGGGGGTGTTGTGTAAAAGTGAGGTTGTAAGAAAATAGTGGGGGGTGTTGTGTAAAAGTGAGGTTGTAAGAAAATAGTGGGGGGTGTTTTGTAAAAGTGAGGTTGTAATAGAAAATAGTGGGAGGTGTTGTGTAAAAGTGAGGTTGTAAGAAAATAGTGGGGGGTGTTGTGTAAAACTAAAAGTGAGGTTGTAAGAAAATAGTGGGGGGTGTTGTTTAAAAGTGAGGTAAGAAAATAGTGGGCGGTGTTGTGTAAAAGTGAGGTTGTAAGAAAATAGTGGGGGTTGTTGTGTAAAAGTGAGGTGGTAAGAAAATAGTGGGGGTTGTTGTGTAAAAGTGAGGTGGTAAGAAAATAGTGGGGGTTGTTGTGTAAAAGTGAGGTGGTAAGAAAATAGTGGGGGTTGTTGTGTAAAAGTAATGTGGTTGTAAGAAAATAGTGAGGTGTGTTGTGTAAAAGTGAGGTTGTAAGAAAATAGTGAGGTGTGTTGTGTAAAAGTGAGGTTGTAAGAAAATAGTGAGGTGTGTTGTGTAAAAGTGAGGTTGTAAGAAAATTTGAAAGTGGGGTGTCTTGTTTTAAGCTTATGTGTTGTATAGCTTTTGTATGACCACCACGATATGTGTTCAGTTAATTAACGGCAGCCTTCGGAACAGACATCCTTTGAATACCTCCCTCGATTGAAATGTAAAATTTGTTCACCTCCATCGTTAAGTTGGTGATTGTTTTTCAATTATTATTTTTTTACTTTTCATTTTTCTTTTCGACGGGTGTGTGAATGGATTTTGTACTTGCTACGTCTTTGATCACTGGACGGAAAAAGGTTGAGCGATAAACATGTGTGTGTGCCTGCTACATTATTGAAGAAAAGATGGGAGAATTTTGTAAGCATATCTTGGTGTAACTGTTACGGTTTTTGCTGATAATGCTGTTGATTAAGAAGCATGGTTCATAAAACGCTGAAAATTGCCAGCGCATTTTTGTCGTATGTTTGAAGTAGCATATCGTCGGGGTGAAATTCAAAAACCTTGTATCTCGATTTTTGAGTTAGATACATAGTCAGCTCTCTAAGTTTTCCTACCACCTTCCACCAAAAGTTTGTATCTCTGAGAACTTTCTGTCTGGGGTAAATGAGGTTGTGAAAATAGAAGAAACATGTAAGTCCCAAATTCAGTTCTAGTTAAGGACATAAACCTCGTATCTTTGTTCTTTTCAAATTTTTTTATTGTCATTTTAGCAAAATGCAGGACTAAACTCGTAATGTCTTGAACAACATATTCATCATAGTTAATCAATTATGGTCAACGCGGTTAATTTTTAAAAGGTTTTTCCATTTTTCTAAAAACTACCAGAATTTAGATAACAAGGTTTTTGAATTTCACCACCAATATTCCATCTCTCTCACTCTCTAGTGTTTGTAGCGATTCATTCATACCTAGCTAAGTATTGAAAGCTATTTCTACAATTGCTCAATCTAGATCTATAATAAGATATACACATAATAAACAAATTTTTTTTTTTTTTTTTTTAAACAACAGAAAACTTGTCGGTGCAAAGCGAAAAAGTGGGATAGAACTAGAAAATGAAGGTTGTAAAATATAAAAAAGAGACTAACTTGTGTACTTTACTACTTGGATGTTATAATTCTTATTAAACTAGAATTATTTTGCATGTAAATTTTATTTTATTTACACTATTTATTGCAAGTAGTTAGTAGTGTTCAGCTTCCGTGGTGTAGACTGGTGTAATAATATTGACATAATGTTTTACTGTGCAATTTAATGCGGCGTAGTCTATGCGTTTTCTCTTAATATAAAATTTGATGGCTTGGAGTCAAAACGGACTATCTTTAGATAGTCCATTGACGTATAATTTAACTTATTGCGAAAACTATTAACTTGTATAAAAAAAAAAGACTGCAGAAATATAAAAAGCATAATCCCTATTTTATATTATTTGCAGTCTTTTTTAATACAAGTTCTTAGTTTTTGAAATGACATCGATAATAAGTCAATGGACTATCTAAAGATAGTCCGTTTTGACTCTAAGCCATCGATTATAGTCTATAGGCTTTCTCTTTGAAATTAAGTACAAATAATTGTAGTTTAAAAAAAAAAACTTCTCTGCTTCATTTCTGGAGAAATTAACCTTTACCAGACTTCTGGGGTCGCCTACGACCCCTTGACACACAAAGCATGTTATATCTCTAAAACTATTTAAGCAATCATGAAATTTCATGACTTTGTCAAAAACGTAAATGGCTTTAAGTGTGCTAAATTTCATTAATGTGTATAAAATATAAATGACGTAATATGACGCGTAATTTTCATATACCTGTCTGGATGACGGGGGTCTCCCACATCCCCTACTTAAAAGAGCACTGCAGTGCATTGAGTAGGGGTCGTGGGAGACCCCCGCCATCCGGACAGGGATAAACACATGGTGCCTCTTTGACAAGTAGGGGTCGTGGGAGACCCCCGCCATCCGGACAGGGTTAAACACGTGGGAATTTGCTCTTTGCTGAGTAGGGGGTCGTTGAAGATCCCCGCCATCGTGTCCGTGTAGTCAAAAGCATGATCCGGTAAAGGTTAATCAATAAGATGATGACTGATTACTACAATCAGCTGCCATGTCCCTTTCCCCCTTTGTCCTCACTCCTGAAGTCTTCCTAAGATCTTCTTCTTCGATCGTTCAGACAGTTTCCTGTCACATATGAGCGCAGGCGCGCTATGCGCCTAACTAAGAAATAGTTATGTCCGTCTTCGGCTGGAGAAAATCTTTGTAAGAATTTCTAATAACAAAGGCGGAAGAACGGACCAGTAAGGCAGAAAGATGGTGAATGACGGTAAGCAAAGGGAAAAGGCAGAGTCAAAGAGATTGACACATTAGAGGAAGTTACAAGCACAGAGCTTCCAGAAGGTGGGGGGGTCTATTTGTACAAAAGACCCCCCGGTATCCCCATGGGGGAACTTGTCCTAATATGTCGGGACAAATTACTTAGTGAATGATACCAGAAAACCCATTTACCATTTTTTTATATTTTGAGCGGCATTAGTACTCGTAGGGTTAATACTGGTGTTTTTTTCTCATAGCATGCATATTGATTATGGTCATTATTTTTTGGGGACACAAAGAGCATATTTCATTTTCACAAAAGGATGACTTTCTTTTTCCGTAAATTAAGTTTTAATCTAATGAACAATGGATCGTTTTTATTAAAAATCATGCTAGAGTAGACATTTTGATCTGAATCAAATGAGAGTGAAAGGGCATCTAATAGTGTGTGTGATGAAATGACTGCAAGGAAATGTACGTTGCGTCGATAAATTGAACTGTTGTAACACTTTGAACATGTGTTGGTTGCGTGTAGACCTGTCCGTGTGTGCATGCGGTGCTTATGCTTGAAAAATGATCAATCTAACGTATGTGCATGTAATGGGTTTGTGTATTTTGATACCTCTGTGCGTGTTTTGGTTGTTGTTTTTAGATGTGGGTATGCGAGGAATGTTGTATGCGCGCGAAGAAAGTCATGATTACGATTACGATGGGGGAGGAGAGACTGTGATAAAACGTAACGTAACAAAACAGAAAATGTTCATTGTGAACTACGTCTTCTAGTGCTTGATGATGTCAAATAAAAACTGAAAAAAGACTTGGGTCTTTGTGTGTGCGTGCATGTGACTGTGTGTGCGTATGCGAGAGGAGATATGTGGTGGCCTTTCTTTGACAGACCTGTTTACTCTACTCTTTTCGAGCAGTATTCTACTTAATTTGGACCTCTACTACTATTCAAAATGGAAACAAAACATGTTCTAATTGCTCATTTTCATTAAACATTATTTGATGGTTTAATGAAGAGTACTACTCATTTCACACCCAAACTACTCATTTCAGCTATCCAGACTACTCGAGACTTGTGTAGGGGGTAAACAGGTCTGTTTTGAGCCCCAAAGTGCAAAGATGTCCTTTTGTCACCCCCCTCGTGTTTACCCCCCTCAACCTCAAAGTCTGCTTCTTTCCGTGTTAAGAACATGATCCTAAGTCGACCCTTTCCCAGAAATGACAGAGGGTTGCTTCTGAGTAGAAGTTTTCAAAGAAATATTTGAGGGGGAGGGGGATGTGAACCTTTTTTTTAACCTACCTTTGTCCTCCGTGGGGATACCGGGGAGGGTCTTTCGTAAACAAATAGTTCCCCCACCTTCTGGAAGTTCTGAGCTTGTAACTTCCTCTAATCTGCCACTCTCTTTGACTCTGCCTTTTTCTTTTGCTTTCTGTCATCTACTATCTTTCTGACTCATTGGCCCATTCTCCTGCCTTTTTTCAAAAAAATCTTCCAAGTAATTTTTCTACTTTGAGCTCCTCCGAAATCGGAATGTGTCGGCTGTATGCAGCGGGGAGACCAGTGAAAACTGAAAACCAGACACATATGTACCCATTATGGCCTGGGAACGCAAAAGAAGAACCTTGCTTTGTGTAAAGATGATAAAACGATCGTGGCTGGCAGTGTGGGGGAACTAAACTATATCTTTGCCAAACAATTTTCAGCTTAGCATTTTGAAAATGAATTGTTGGCTTACCCTGGCTAAAAGACTCCAGGGATCATCCCTCCCAACAGCGGAAGCGCTTGAACACTAGTATGGTGCAAATGCATCAGCTACGGAGAGGACATTACATGTGTGACCGTTTTTGATTACACCACCACATGGTCAGCTACACTCCGTCTTCGGGGCATTTTCATGGGTACTTCTCTTTCAGTTTTACACTGATTTCAGTATTTAAAATTTTACCAGAAACTGAATTTCAGTGGGGTTTTTAATTCATACAAAAACGACAACAGATTTGGGGCATTTAGAACGTCTTGGTTGTACTATCCTGGAAGTCTATCATTTGAACTGTCTGTCTCATTATCTTTCTCTCCTAAGTTGCCCCCCTGCCGGGGCCATGGGGCCTTGGACCCCTGCCTTTCAGTTTTGTTCATTTGGGGTAGTAGCACCCGTGCCTTTTGGAGACTGATGGTGTTATGAGCGACTCTCAAACTAGGAGAGCTTTGCTTTGGCTGTTAGTCTTAGTGCTGCAACCTGAGGACCGGTTAGTCTTTGGGGACCTTCCCCCGACGCCAGGTACCGTAACCATGAGTTAAACAGTTAACACGGGTAATACAATGTATTTGTAAATTAGAAGGGAAAAAAACCTGCCAATCTTCTGCGTTCCCAGGCCATATGGCCATAATGGATAAGGTGCGCATGTGTCCGGTTTTCAGTTTTCACTGGTCTCCCCGCTGCGTACAACCGACCTTCCGATTTTGGAGGAGCTCAAATGAGATTCGGAAGATTTTTTTTTTAAAAGGCAGGAAATAAAAGTCAGAAAGATAGATGATAGAAAGTAAAATTAAAAAAGCACTCAAAGAGAGTGGCAGATTAGAGGAAGTTACATCATTTATACAAGCACAGAACTTCCAGAAGGTGGGGGAACTTTTTACGAAAGACTCCCCAGTATCCCCATGGGGGGAGACTCGTGGAGGGGGCGGGGTCGTCCAGCTCCCCGTATGGAGGCACGAGGCATCCACCGACTGCTATTATAGTGCCAATCTGAATCGTTTTGGTAGATTATCCTCATTTACGTGTTACTACCTGTGTTTAGCTGTTCTAAGACGCGCTCGTGATTATCGTACCAGCTGAACGTGTCAAGTAAACCCGAGTTCGAACCTGGTACAGGGGATTTTTCCTCCCACTTTACACTAGGCCTTACGGTCTGAACGTGGAGTCTTTCGGATGAGACGATAAACCGAAGTCCCGTGTGCCCATGTACTTAGCACACGTTAAACCCAGTGGCAACGAAAAAGTTGTCATTTGGTCAAAATTTACCCCCCTCCCTTTCCTTCCTCATCAGTCAGTCACACAAAAATCGCATTTTTTTAAATTGGGTATCGTGCCTCTGGCAGCGACGCACTCTCCAGGTGGGAGCAACCCGAATTTCACAGACTCCTCTGACTATAAAGTACCTAATACCTAATACCAAGTCCTCATGGCCAAGAGATATGGGGAGATCCACATGCCAAGGCATTGTCATTACGAACAGACAATTTTGGGAAGAAAAAAACTAGGGGAGAGCACTTCGTGAAAATTAGAGTTAATTACCTCGACTTACTCGGTCAAAACCATAGCAACAATGGCGGCATGGCGGCGAAGCTTGAAACCGCAGGATGCGAGTCAGCGACTTGCAAAGATTTTTTTTTTAGAAAAATGAGGGGCGGCCAGTATCCGCAAACCGATAGAACTTGCAAAATGTGACGCAAAAATATAAATGACATCAAATTTAGAATGACGCACGGGTGTTCTAAGTGATGCAAGTTTACTCAAACACACGAGGCGAGAGCTGGGGATCTACCTGATGGTAGAGTAGCTTCCCCTGTTTGACCGATTGAATTAGGCAAGATCACTCCCACACACCATGAAATTACTCCCCTTAATTATTTCCGAACAATTCCTGTTCCAGCCCATGTTTCCAAGATAGCTAAGCAGTCGCCTCTTTGTTTGGAGACATGAATTTAGCGGCATTGTAAAGGGCCTGATGCACCGCATACGATTCGATTCACTACGATCCGATTTTGACATTTTTGAGGCATGATTCATGTGAAATTCTACTGTCTAAATAAATCTGATGAAATCCTACTAGTTATGTTCACTACATTTGTAGTCCGTAGGTACATAAATCTGATAAAATATCTTAGAGAGAGAGAAAATGGAGTTTTACGTCCTCTTGGTCTGAATCAGACACATATGGGACATTTGTAAATACAAATATGGTTGGAACAATACTGGAGGCAATGCCCGGAGGCAGTACGAAACCAGTAAAGTCCCGATTTTTTTATATTAATACAGATAGCTGTAGCGGTAACCACGCCTCGGTTAAACCACATCGGCTATGGCATCACCACAAGTAGTAGGTAATATAATCTTAATAAATAAAAATCTTAATAAAATATCTTATGTTTGTATCAGACATTTTATTTGATTCGTGCATTGCGGTCTACATGAATATATTTAACGAAAACAGCAGTTATTTTTAGACGGAAGTATTTCACGTGAATCACGATGATTCCCAGACATCGTCACAATCGGATGGTATTGAGGTCAAATCATATAGTACGCACTGACCTAACCAACGCAAAGACTCATCAGTACTCTATATTATTTGAAAGAAAATTGTCTGAAGTTTTCAACTAAACCGTGTTCTCAGAATGGTCATTTTGAATCTTAATGTACCTTTTGTGTTGATGGGTCACACAATAAGCAAATCATCATTAAGAAAGATTCTATCCATGCGCCATCACACACACACACACACACACACACACACACACACACACATGCATGCATGCAAGCAGAAACACTTTAAAGAAACATACATTCACACATTAGCATGCAAATGTAAAAAGAATGCACACACACACACACACAATATCGATGGATTCATCTTATCACAGGATTTATTGTGGGGAAAAAGTTACAAAGAAGGTTCTTAAAATACACTGAAAACTAAAAAGAGGAAAATGCCTAGAGAGAGGGGCATGGGTGTTAAGAAAACAAAACAAAACCTGGAAAATATATAGATCAGGGCATGGGTATTTAGGAAAACAAGTCACACAAAAAAAAGATTTTGTGGATAAATAAGAAACACTTTTAGTAAGAGATAAGAATTACAATACAGCAAGCAGCAAGTATGACACCCAAAAATAAAAATAAATAAACAGCTGTTAAAAAAAAAAAGTAAGGGTTCAGAAAAAAATGCATATTTTGAAGAAACTGATTTGAAAATTTTCATTTTTTATTTTTATTTACCCTGTAACATGTATGTTTTGCTGTTTACAGTTTTGTACAGTTAGCGATTTTTGATTTTTTTTAAATTCTTTGCATTTTCAAAAAATGTATGCCTTTAGTTCTAATTTAAAAACAAAAAAGAAGGGAATTTAATACACTAAAAAAGGAAGAAGCAAGATGGCGTTTCATGTACAGCACACACTGACACAGGCTATTTCATCAGTAAATGCGCTATACAATAAAACAAAAGATGGCAAAACTTTTCCGAATTAAAAAGTGGTAAAAAAAAATTAATTTGCAAATGGATGTTTATCAATCACAAACTGCTCATTAATGAACGCCAGAATTAAGATTTAAATGAAACGTTTATCAAAAGAAAATTTGAAAGCCATGTTGTCAAATCTTAACAGAAAAGGTTTTTTTTGGTCCACATGTATACACTCGTACATGACATTTTCGGTTACTTTGAAAATAATTATATTTACACAAAATAATTGTATTAAAATAAATCATGTTACTTTGGATCATACGGAGAAAAATAAACTAACAGGACGATAATATGCACCCAGCAATTTGGATAATTAGCTGCAAAAGATAATTAGAGCAGAGTTAAATAGCAGTCTTTCTACCACCGCAGTCTTATCATCACCCCCACCACCATTTCTCCACCCCACCCCCCAACGCCTCCTTCCCCTCCCAAATTAATTCCCTACGGGGAAAAAACACCTGATCGTGTCAATTTAGTAGATAATATGTACTTTGTGTGGATTGCAAAAGGAAAAAACCCGCTATAAAAATATTAATTTAAAAAAAACTTTCCTCCACTACTTCCTCTCTCTGTCTCTCTCTCTCTGTCTCTCTCTCTCTCTTTCTCTCTCTCTGACTTTCTCTCTCTCTCTCTCTCTGTGTCTCTCTCTGTCTCTCTCTCTCTCTGTCTCTCTCTCTCTCTGTCTCTCTCTCTCTCTCTCTCTCTCTCTCTCTGTCTCTCTCTCTCTCTCTCTTACTCTGACTTTCTCTCTCTCTCTCTCTCATTTTGTTCCCAAAGTGCACTCGCCATCAATCTCCCTCTCTTTCACTCTCTCTTTCTCTCTCTCTCTCTCTCTCTTTCAATCTCTCTCACTCTCTTTCTCTCTCTCTCTGTCTGTCTGCCTCTCTCTCTCTTTCACTCTCTCTCTCTCTCTCTCTCTCTCACTCTCTCTTTCTCACTCTCTCTGTGTGTCTCTCACTCTCTCTCTCTGTCTCTCTCTCTCTCGCTCACTTAATCTTATGTCAGCTGCTACATGAACGTAATCTATGCATTATAAAATGTATTTGGATAACATGCTAGTGCTAAGTGAAAGGATACTCACTTTTGTTCTGTTTTTATTTATTACATTATGTGTGTATATGCAAACCCTCAATGTTATAGGCCGGAGGTCTGACATTAAAACATTTTTGAGTTTGAGCTCTCTCTCTCTCTCTCTCTCTCTCTCTCTCTCTCTCTCTCCTCAGTAAAGGTATGGTGGAAATAAAGGTGCTCCTCCACCAAGTAGCGGTCGACGGAGGGAGAGAATTCCATGCCACAGGTGAAGCAGCGACCCTGTCGGATCTGGCGACGCACTCCTTTAGTGTCGCTGCACGCCCGCACCCAGTCAAAATGCAACGCCCGAGGGGGAGGGGGGAGACTCATTGGCTGCTGCTGCTGCTGCTGCTGTTGACGCTGATGGTGTTGAAGATGCAGCTGTTTGAAACAATCAATCATTCAATCACATCAGTGAATTGATTCGATCAACCCCAAAACATTTTTTCCACGTTTGTAGTCAAATTTTAATTGTTTTGTTTTATCCAAGGACAGATTGTAAGAATAGGCATTGCCTAAAATCTTCATCCTTGTAAAATAATCAACCCTAATATTCATTCAGTTGCCATATATGCATATTGTAATTCATGGAGTTGCCCCGTGTCGCTGCTGGAAGAAGGATTAAACTAAATGAATCCGAAATATCATGTTGTCAATGATTTGAAAACTGTTGTTCTTGTAACCCTTTCACCGCCAGCCATATTTCAGCCAAAAATGTCCATTACATTTACCTGGGTAGAGAACAAAATCCATCTGCAGTATTTGGGATTCTTCTGTGACATATATAAAACAAGGTCTATCCTTACTTCCCAAAACTAAGACAATAGGGTCTTTGGAGAATAGACCCCAATTTGATGCCTTTTAGTGACATAGGTGTTAAATCACTGTGGTGCTAAAATGCAACTTTGGCGGGTTTGCTGACAAATTTTCATTCATGGCTATTTTCAAAAAATGTGACCCACATGCAAATGCCCCCAACTTCAAATTGAGGCTTCGTTTTCAATTTGAGGGCATTTGTATGGGAGCCAAACCTGGTCAAAACAACATTTCTTGCCAGCTATGAGAGAGAAAACCCGTGAAACCCGTGATTTTGACACCTTGATGAAATTCTGCTTAACGTCCTCCGGTCTGGAACAGGCACATATGGGACATTAGTTGATATAAAGATGGTGGGAACGATCCTGGAGGTAATGCCCGGAGGCAGTGCAACACCAGTAAAGTCCCAAATGTGTTTGACACGTGATCTGATGGGTCTTTAAAGACCCCGCACGTGCGTGTCACATTCCCTCTTATGCTAGGAAGATTTCTTAAGATTTCACCAGCTATAAGAGGGAAAACACGTGAAACCCGTGATTTTGACACGTGATGTGGGGGGTCTTTAGCACATTCTCTTCTGGCATGCATACAGACATAGAATACAGACATACATACATAGAACACACTATGTCAGGGCTCCCAATCATTCCGCAAAACAAGGGGTCCCAGGGACTCCTTCACTTACAGTATAGAGGGTCCTAGATCTAGGATAGAGGGTCCCAGTGGCATTGCGAATGCTAAAAATAATTTTTCTAGTGCATCCCTGGGACCCCCTGCACATGCTTTTGGAGGGTCCTTTATAATTTTAGTACTTCATAGCCCCCCCAAAGGGGGTCCCTGGGAGCTCTGCTGTCTTCACAACTCAC
>CM065703.1:5432095-5437095 GCA_017654935.2 Phymorhynchus buccinoides | reverse complement strand
GCTGTCTTTCTTGGCTGTCTGGCTAGTGTTGGCGGCCGCGTCGCGTTTCTTCTGCTTCTCAGTGTTCACGGCTTTCCCCGATGTGATCGGCTTATCACACTGAGTGGGCGTTTCCTTGTGCAGGCCTTGCGTGGAGGTAGCTCCATCCGCTACTACTGCCGACTTGTTGGCGACGACTTGAGTCATCTGAGAGTGAAGCTCAGCGTTGTTCTTCAACGCCTCTGTCAGAGCCAGGTTCAGAAGTTCTACGCTTTCTCGCTGACAGGTTGAGGTGAAGATTTCCGAATCCTTTTCCTCCTCCTCTTCTTCCTGACTGCCGTAGCCTTCATCATCGTCCACGCTGAGAGGGTGGAGGACCACGGGGGTGGGAGTTCTGTGGTTGATGCATCGCCTCTTGGCTTTGCTGATGAATGCGTTGTTGTGGCAGCGACGCTTGCGGCCTTTGTCAGCGGAGGGCTGGGTGGAAAGAGAAACCTCTTCTGTTTCTGTGGACATGCTGGAGGAACCTGGTGCCTTGGACATCAGAGTCAGGGCTTCCTGCAGCATGAGCTCCTGCTTCTCTCTGCTGGATTTCGTTTTGCTCTGCTGCACCCAGCGCTTCTTTCTGGAGTTTAGTTCTGATGCGGAAGAAGAAGAAGTCTTGGGTTTCTTTTTCCTGTCTTCACACTTGGGGGAAGTAACTTCTCTCGGTGTCGGTTGGCTCGCTGGCTGGAACAGGTTTTGACTTTTACCTTCAGGTTCTCTCCCTTGGAAGTCAAACACGATGTTCTTGGAGCACTCCAACGCTTTCAGTTTGAGTTCAGATTTAGCTTTGTGACTCAGAGAGCAGTCAGGCAATGCTAAGCGCTTTGGTAGAAAACTGAAGGGGCGTGGTTCACAAATTCCCGAATCTGCTGAAAACCACTGATGAAGCCGTGGAACTCTGATGGCTTCTTTGATTTGTGAATCTGCAGCAGCAGCGACAACGTGGTTCATCTCTTCCATAATGGACACCAGGAGTTTGGGATGGAACATCTGTAGCTGAGAATGGCTTACAGAGAAACCTTGAGGACGGAGATTGAATATCAGGGCTCCAGAACGCTCGAAACGGCTGGCATTGTTGTCGGAAACCACCAGATCTGAACAGCTGGAAGCTTGACCCGAAGCAACGTCAGCGATTTCTGAGATATTGGGTGGGATTTCTTCGATGAAACGTTTTCCCTTTCTGCGCGGAGTCAGACAAATTTGCCTCACGGGTTCATACTCCTCCAGAAGAGATCTCCAGTTCTCAGGCTGCACGAAGTGCAGCTTGTTAACCATCCCTCCTAGGCTGTTCTCCATCACCAGGTCTGACAGGCTGTAGTAGTCATTCTGGGACACCAAAGCAAAAGACTCAGGTTTGCTAGAAGCAGGTTTTGGAAGCTGCGCGTCTTTCGAAACCTCCGAAGTTTTCTCTGACGTCACAGAACTGTCATCGGACAAAGAAGACTGACTTCCTAAACTGATCAGGGACAGAGAAGACGGCACCTTGTCTTGGAGCAGCGAAAAGGATTCTGAAGAAGGCACCAAGTCACACAGACCCACATCAAAGCACTCGCTAGCGCCCAACACGTCTTCCTTCCCGGAAACGTACAAGAACTGAAAACGACCAAACAGTTCTCCGATATCCGCTTGAGGGAAGATCGTTCTCCGTTTGCGTGGCTCGCTGACATGAATGAGATCGAGGTTAAGCCACTGGTAAGCCGAGAAATCGTACAGGGTTTGCCAACCGTTTCTGAACAGGCCGATCCAGTCTTGAGGCGAGTGGTCCACGGCGTTGCCTAGGGTGTAGAAAGCCACGAGGTCTTTCTTGTTGCTGTACATGGTGTTCAAGGAATGGAAGGTCACCAGCTCCTCATTGTTGATCGTCTCTAAGTCACTGTCACTGAGCATGGATCCTGAACTGAAAGAGTCGCTTCCCGTTGCTGCAGCCGCCATGATGGAAATTTCTGAAGGTTGGAGTTTTTGGAACGGTCTGTTTTGTTTTTGATGTCAGAGATGCGGAAAAAAGGGTTGGGTAGTGGTGGGTCAAAAGACCACGCCAAGTGCTTACCTCAGCTGCAGAGTGTGGGATTCATTGCCCCCCCGTGTTGTGTGCGGAGAAACAAAGAGGGAGAGAAAGAGAAGAGAGACACAGGCTTGAGTGCAACAGTCAGCAGCAGCAGCGCAAAACTTGAGTGATCAACTTGGAAAATGACGTCGACATTGACAGCTAAATGACGCGCATGATGACGTTTATATGCTTCTGCCAGCTCGGATTTTGTCCGCATCATCAAAAAGCATAGGATTTCTACCAGATCTTTTTTATAAGGTCTAACGCGAACTCCCGAGTTATTGTTCTTTGCGTTCTCCTTGAGTTTCTTTAGAGTTAAGCCTATTGTTTAATAAAACTGTTCTTTGCTAGGTGTTCTTAGGCGATTGTAAAGAGGTGTTTTTAATAGGCGTGGGACGGCATCATAATACTTCCCATAGACGTTTGAAAAAGGGAAAGAACATCTATTTATCCTAGCCAGACTTTCTAGAGTCCATGTTTACTGTTATCATAGTTTATAGAATAATTCATTCAATATAAGTATAGTACATTGCAGGTCTTATCTAAAAAGGAAACAAAAATAACTAAACAAAAACAAAGGGGAAAAAACAAGTAAGAAAACTCAAGGAAGGCGTGTGTTTAGACGTGCGTGCATGAGCGCGCGCGAGCGCGTGTGTCATAGCTTAAATGTGCGTCACGTGCGTGTGTGCACTGTGTGTGGTGTTTTTGTGTGCTTTGCGTGCACAAGTTTTCTGAAGCACCCCCCCCCACACCCATACACCCCCCACACACACACACACACACACACACACACACACACACACACACACACACACACACACACATCACACACACACACACACACACACACACCACACACAGAGAGAGAGAGGCACGACGCAGAGACAGAGAGAGAGACACAGAGAGAGAGAGAGAGAGAGAGAGAGAGAGAGAGAGAGAGACAGAGAGACAGAGAGAGAGAGAGAGAGAGAGCATGTACAGCATGTATGTATGTTTGCTTATTCAATGTCCATCTTTAAATAACATTTTTACTTTGACTTTGACTTTCACACACACATACACACACGCACACACACGCACACGCGCACGCACACGCACACGCACACACACACGCACGCACACACACACACACACACACACACACATATATATATATATATATATATATATATATATATATACGCACACACGCACACGCATGCGCACACATACACATGCACACGCGCGCGCGCGCGCACGCACACTCACACACACGCACGCACTCGCGCGCACGCACACGCACACACGTGCGCGCACGCACACGCACACACACACACACGCACACACACACACACACACACACACACACACACACACACACACACACACACACACACACACACACACACTCACTTTTCAAAAATCAGTTCAGCTCAGTTCAGTAGTTAAATTTAACGTCTTTTCACGCAATGGTGATATTAGACAAAAATAAATAAATAAACGTCTTGATAATTTAGCAAAATTAATGCATAGAATACAACAATTTCTAGTAACAAAGCCCGTCAACAAATCACTGTGCTATCTCAGAATTGGCTATAACAGTAGCAATATCAAAGATGAAAGGGCTAAATAATATTTGACGATCATTCTCATAATTCACTAAGTCAATAGACTTATTTCTATAAAGTGGTGTTAAAATTGGACATTCTTTGAACAAATGATGCACTGATATAGGGTTACCACAATTACAGAAAACATTATAAGAGTATTTAGTGTTCCATGCTTTTAACTTTAGTTTTAAAATCATCTTGGATATATTATAACGAGAGTAATTCGGTATATTTATACAATAACCTTTCTCCACGATTTCTATAATGAACAGACTTTTCCAAAATCAACAAAAATTCAATCGAAGATCTCTTTAGGATATGATTAAAATCGGTATCAGAATGATGTTTAGCTCCACGCTTAGCAAGACTGTCTGCTGTTTCATTCCATTTCAACCCACAATGAGAAGGGACCCATCACAAATCTACATGTATTCCCTTCATCATTATAACATGAGGATGTATATCAAAAAGCAAATCTCTTCGTGCTTATCTCAATGCTGCGATGTTTGTAAGACAGATTTTTGTTTGTGGCTCAAGCCACAAACCTATAACTCACTTTGTCTGTCGGTCGGTCTGTCGGTCGGTCTGTCGGTCTGTCGTTCCAAAATTGTCGCACATTTTGACAAAATTGTCGCACTTCAAATCGAGGCTACACTTCTGGCCGCTCTTTAAAATGATGTATTTTAAAAGCGTACAAAATAATAAACATATGTAATACAGACACTACAACAGACACGACGAGTATGCGGTGCTTCTTTTCATGAGTATAAGTAGGATACATAGTTTTAAATGTTTTCCAAAAGATATAAAAAGTTACGAAATGGTGCAGAGATAACATTCTCGTTTACAGATTAAAGTTATTGAAAAGCCAGGGGAGGTAACTCATGATTGGAGTGGTAAAAATAGACCGCGTGCCACAAACTATTGCGATTTCGCGCTTGTTTATCCCTAAGTTTCTTCGTAGGAAAATAATGTTTCAATCGCTGTCGGACTATTGGAACTGTATTTAATCCACTGACGGGAGTGGGAAAATATGTACAATTTATTTTTGTTGAAAAGTTGAAACTAGACGATCTTTCTGTTGTAGACGATGTGAAAGCTAGTAAAACAAATGTTGTATTTGGTATATTCAAGTCACAGAGACTTAGCCTAGCCTATCTCTGTGAAATTCGGGCTGCTCTCCACCGGAGAGCGCGTCGCCGCAAGCGCAGCGCCTACCCAATTTAAAAACAAAATTTATTTTGGGGGGTAGGGTGAGGAGTGGGGTGGGCAGACTTCGGAAACCTAGCTATCAATTTGACCATACCAGGCAGCAGGATTTATCCCTGCTCTTGCCGACT
>CM065703.1:5419595-5427095 GCA_017654935.2 Phymorhynchus buccinoides | reverse complement strand
GAGTTACAATATGTCCCATATGGCCTTTGGCCGAGAGGACGTCAAACATTAATATTCACAAACAAACATCAATAACTAGAGTTACAATATGTCCCATATGGCCTTTGGCCGAGAGGACGTCAAACATTAATATTCACAAACAAACATCAATAACTAGAGTTACAATATGTCCCATATGGCCTTTGGCCGAGAGGACGTCAAACATTAATATTCACAAACAAACATCAATAACTAGAGTTACAATATGTCCCATATGGCCTTTGGCCGAGAGGACGTCAAACATTAATATTCACAAACAAACATCAATAACTAGAGTTACAATATGTCCCATATGGCCTTTGGCCGAGAGGACGTCAAAACATTAATATTCACAAACAAACATCAATAACTAGAGTTACAATATGTCCCATATGGCCTTTGGCCGAGAGGACACAAACAAACATTAATATTCCCACAAAACAGTTATCAATAACTAGAGTTACAATATGTCCCATATGGCCTTTGGCCGAGAGGACGTCAAACATTAATATTCAAAACATCAATAACTATTACAATATGTCCCAATGGCCTTTGGCCGAGAGGACGTCAAACATTAATATTCACAAACAAACATCAATAACTAGAGTTACAATATGTCCCATATGGCCTTTGGCCGAGAGGACGTCAAACATTAATATTCACAAACAAACATCAATAACTAGAGTTACAATATGTCCCATATGGCCTTTGGCCGAGAGGACGTCAAACATTAATATTCACAAACAAACATCAATAACTAGAGTTACAATATGTCCCATATGGCCTTTGGCCGAGAGGACGTCAAACATTAATATTCACAAACAAACATCAATAACTAGAGTTACAATATGTCCCATATGGCCTTTGGCCGAGAGGACGTCAAACATTAATATTCACAAACAAACATCAATAACTAGAGTTACAATATGTCCCATATGGCCTTTGGCCGAGAGGACGTCAAACATTAATATTCACAAAACAAACATCAATAACTAGAGTTACAATATGTCCCATATGGCCTTTGGCCGAGAGGACGTCAAACATTAATATTCACAAACAAACATCAATAACTAGAGTTACAATATGTCCCATATGGCCTTTGGCCGAGAGGACATCAAACATTAATATTCACAAACAAACATCAATAACTAGAGTTACAATATGTCCCATATGGCCTTTGGCCGAGAGGACGTCAAACATTAATATTCACAAACAAACATCAATAACTAGAGTTACAATATGTCCCATATGGCCTTTGGCCGAGAGGACGTCAAACATTAATATTCACAAACAAACATCAATAACTAGAGTTACAATATGTCCCATATGGCCTTTGGCCGAGAGGACGTCAAACATTAATATTCACAAACAAACATCAATAACTAGAGTTACAATATGTCCCATATGGCCTTTGGCCGAGAGGACGTCAAACATTAATATTCACAAACAAACATCAATAACTAGAGTTACAATATGTCCCATATGGCCTTTGGCCGAGAGGACGTCAAACATTAATATTCACAAACAAACATCAATAACTAGAGTTACAATATGTCCCATATGGCCTTTGGCCGAGAGGACGTCAAACATTAATATTCACAAACAAACATCAATAACTAGAGTTACAATATGTCCCATATGGCCTTTGGCCGAGAGGACGTCAAACATTAATATTCACAAACAAACATCAATAACTAGAGTTACAATATGTCCCATATGGCCTTTGGCCGAGAGGACGTCAAACATTAATATTCACAAACAAACATCAATAACTAGAGTTACAATATGTCCCATATGGCCTTTGGCCGAGAGGACGTCAAACATTAATATTCACAAACAAACATCAATAACTAGAGTTACAATATGTCCCATATGGCCTTTGGCCCGAGAGGACAAACATTAATATTCACAAACAAACATCAATAACTAGAGTTACAATATGTCCCATATGGCCTTTGGCCGAGAGGACGTCAAACATTAATATTCACAAACAAACATCAATAACTAGAGTTACAATATGTCCCATATGGCCTTTGGCCGAGAGGACGTCAAACATTAATATTCACAAACAAACATCAATAACTAGAGTTACAATATGTCCCATATGGCCTTTGGCCGAGAGGACGTCAAACATTAATATTCACAAACAAACATCAATAACTAGAGTTACAATATGTCCCATATGGCCTTTGGCCGAGAGGACGTCAAACATTAATATTCACAAACAAACATCAATAACTAGAGTTACAATATGTCCCATATGGCCTTTGGCCGAGAGGACGTCAAACATTAATATTCACAAACAAACATCAATAACTAGAGTTACAATATGTCCCATATGGCCTTTGGCCGAGAGGACGTCAAACATTAATATTCACAAACAAACATCAATAACTAGAGTTACAATATGTCCCATATGGCCTTTGGCCGAGAGGACGTCAAACATTAATATTCACAAACAAACATCAATAACTAGAGTTACAATATGTCCCATATGGCCTTTGGCCGAGAGGACGTCAAACATTAATATTCACAAACAAACATCAATAACTAGAGTTACAATATGTCCCATATGGCCTTTTTGGCCGAGAGGACGTCAAACATTAATATTCACAAACAAACATCAATAACTAGAGTTACAATATGTCCCATATGGCCTTTGGCCGAGAGGACGTCAAACATTAATATTCACAAACAAACATCAATAACTAGAGTTACAATATGTCCCATATGGCCTTTGGCCGAGAGGACGTCAAACATTAATATTCACAAACAAACATCAATAACTAGAGTTACAATATGTCCCATATGGCCTTTGGCCGAGAGGACGTCAAACATTAATATTCACAAACAAACATCAATAACTAGAGTTACAATATGTCCCATATGGCCTTTGGCCGAGAGGACGTCAAACATTAATATTCACAAACAAACATCAATAACTAGAGTTACAATATGTCCCATATGGCCTTTGGCCGAGAGGACGTCAAACATTAATATTCATTAACTAGAGTTACACAAACAAACATCAATAACTAGAGTTACAATATGTCCCATATGGCCTTTGGCCGAGAGGACGTCAAACATTAATATTCACAAACAAACATCAATAACTAGAGTTACAATATGTCCCATATGGCCTTTGGCCGAGAGGACGTCAAACATTAATATTCACAAACAAACATCAATAACTAGAGTTACAATATGTCCCATATGGCCTTTGGCCGAGAGGACGTCAAACATTAATATTCACAAACAAACATCAATAACTAGAGTTACAATATGTCCCATATGGCCTTTGGCCGAGAGGACGTCAAACATTAATATTCACAAACAAACATCAATAACTAGAGTTACAATATGTCCCATATGGCCTTTGGCCGAGAGGACGTCAAACATTAATATTCACAAACAAACATCAATAACTAGAGTTACAATATGTCCCATATGGCCTTTGGCCGAGAGGACGTCAAACATTAATATTCACAAACAAACATCAATAACTAGAGTTACAATATGTCCCATATGGCCTTTGGCCGAGAGGACGTCAAACATTAATATTCACAAACAAACATCAATAACTAGAGTTACAATATGTCCCATATGGCCTTTGGCCGAGAGGACGTCAAACATTAATATTCACAAACAAACATCAATAACTAGAGTTACAATATGTCCCATATGGCCTTTGGCCGAGAGGACGTCAAACATTAATATTCACAAACAAACATCAATAACTAGAGTTACAATATGTCCCATATGGCCTTTGGCCGAGAGGACGTCAAACATTAATATTCACAAACAAACATCAATAACTAGAGTTACAATATGTCCCATATGGCCTTTGGCCGAGAGGACGTCAAACATTAATATTCACATCAATAACTAATTACAATTGTCCCATATGGCCTTTGGCCGAGAACACGTCAAACATTAATATTCACAAACAAACATCAATAACTAGAGTTACAATATGTCCCATATGGCCTTTGGCCGAGAGGACGTCAAACATTAATATTCACAAACAAACATCAATAACTAGAGTTACAATATGTCCCATATGGCCTTTGGCCGAGAGGACGTCAAACATTAATATTCACAAACAAACATCAATAACTAGAGTTACAATATGTCCCATATGGCCTTTGGCCGAGAGGACGTCAAACATTAATATTCACAAACAAACATCAATAACTAGAGTTACAATATGTCCCATATGGCCTTTGGCCGAGAGGACGTCAAACATTAATATTCACAAACAAACATCAATAACTAGAGTTACAATATGTCCCATATGGCCTTTGGCCGAGAGGACGTCAAACATTAATATTCACAAACAAACATCAATAACTAGAGTTACAATATGTCCCATATGGCCTTTGGCCGAGAGGACGTCAAACATTAATATTCACAAACAAACATCAATAACTAGAGTTACAATATGTCCCATATGGCCTTTGGCCGAGAGGACGTCAAACATTAATATTCACAAACAAACATCAATAACTAGAGTTACAATATGTCCCATATGGCCTTTGGCCGAGAGGACGTCAAACATTAATATTCACAAACAAACATCAATAACTAGAGTTACAATATGTCCCATATGGCCTTTGGCCGAGAGGACGTCAAACATTAATATTCACAAACAAACATCAATAACTAGAGTTACAATATGTCCCATATGGCCTTTGGCCGAGAGGACGTCAAACATTAATATTCACAAACAAACATCAATAACTAGAGTTACAATATGTCCCATATGGCCTTTGGCCGAGAGGACGTCAAACATTAATATTCATTAATATTCACAAACCTTTGGCCGAGAGGACATCAATAACTAATAACTAGAGTTACAATATGTCCCATATGGCCTTTGGCCGAGAGGACGTCAAACATTAATATTCACAAACAAACATCAATAACTAGAGTTACAATATGTCCCATATGGCCTTTGGCCGAGAGGACGTCAAACATTAATATTCACAAACAAACATCAATAACTAGAGTTACAATATGTCCCATATGGCCTTTGGCCGAGAGGACGTCAAACATTAATATTCACAAACAAACATCAATAACTAGAGTTACAATATGTCCCATATGGCCTTTGGCCGAGAGGACGTCAAACATTAATATTCACAAACAAACATCAATAACTAGAGTTACAATATGTCCCATATGGCCTTTGGCCGAGAGGACGTCAAACATTAATATTCACAAACAAACATCAATAACTAGAGTTACAATATGTCCCATATGGCCTTTGGCCGAGAGGACGTCAAACATTAATATTCACAAACAAACATCAATAACTAGAGTTACAATATGTCCCATATGGCCTTTGGCCGAGAGGACGTCAAACATTAATATTCACAAACAAACATCAATAACTAGAGTTACAATATGTCCCATATGGCCTTTGGCCGAGAGGACGTCAAACATTAATATTCACAAACAAACATCAATAACTAGAGTTACAATATGTCCCATATGGCCTTTGGCCGAGAGGACGTCAAACATTAATATTCACAAACAAACATCAATAACTAGAGTTACAATATGTCCCATATGGCCTTTGGCCGAGAGGACGTCAAAACAAACATCAATAACTAGAGTTACAATATGTCATGGCCTTTGGCCGAGAGGACGTCACATTAATATTCACAAACAAACATCAATAACTAGAGTTACAATATGTCCCATATGGCCTTTGGCCGAGAGGACGTCAAACATTAATATTCACAAACAAACATCAATAACTAGAGTTACAATATGTCCCATATGGCCTTTGGCCGAGAGGACGTCAAACATTAATATTCACAAACAAACATCAATAACTAGAGTTACAATATGTCCCATATGGCCTTTGGCCGAGAGGACGTCAAACATTAATATTCACAAACAAACATCAATAACTAGAGTTACAATATGTCCCATATGGCCTTTGGCCGAGAGGACGTCAAACATTAATATTCACAAACAAACATCAATAACTAGAGTTACAATATGTCCCATATGGCCTTTGGCCGAGAGGACGTCAAACATTAATATTCACAAACAAACATCAATAACTAGAGTTACAATATGTCCCATATGGCCTTTGGCCGAGAGGACGTCAAACATTAATATTCACAAACAAACATCAATAACTAGAGTTACAATATGTCCCATATGGCCTTTGGCCGAGAGGACGTCAAACATTAATATTCACAAACAAACATCAATAACTAGAGTTACAATATGTCCCATATGGCCTTTGGCCGAGAGGACGTCAAAACATTAATATTCAAACTATTACAATATGTCCCATATGGCCTTTGGCCGAGAGGACAAACATTAATATTCACAAACAAACATCAATAACTAGAGTTACAATATGTCCCATATGGCCTTTGGCCGAGAGGACGTCAAACATTAATATTCACAAACAAACATCAATAACTAGAGTTACAATATGTCCCATATGGCCTTTGGCCGAGAGGACGTCAAACATTAATATTCACAAACAAACATCAATAACTAGAGTTACAATATGTCCCATATGGCCTTTGGCCGAGAGGACGTCAAACATTAATATTCACAAAATAACTAGAGTTACAATCCCATATGGCCTTTGGCCGAGAGGACTAAACATTAATATTCACAAACAAGTTACAATATGTCCCATATGGCCTTTGGCCGAGAGGACGTCAAACATTAATATTCACAAACAAACATCAATAACTAGAGTTACAATATGTCCCATATGGCCTTTGGCCGAGAGGACGTCAAACATTAATATTCACAAACAAACATCAATAACTATCAATAATATGGCCTTTGGCCGAGAGGACGTCAAACATTAATATTCAAAACAAACATAATAACTAGTCAACAATGTCCCATATGGCCTTTGGCCGAGAGGACGTCAAACATTAATATTCACAAACAAACATCAATAACTAGAGTTACAATATGTCCCATATGGCCTTTGGCCGAGAGGACGTCATGTATTCCCATAATGAGCCTTGTGGCCGAGAGGACGTCAAACATTAATATTCACAAACAAACATCAATAACTAGAGTTACAATATGTCCCATATGGCCTTTGGCCGAGAGGACGTCAAACATTAATATTCACAAACAAACATCAATAACTAGAGTTACAATATGTCCCATATGGCCTTTGGCCGAGAGGACGTCAAACATTAATATTCACAAACAAACATCAATAACTAGAGTTACAATATGTCCCATATGGCCTTTGGCCGAGAGGACGTCAAACATTAATATTCACAAACAAACATCAATAACTAGAGTTACAATATGTCCCATATGGCCTTTGGCCGAGAGGACGTCAAACATTAATATTCACAAACAAACATCAATAACTAGAGTTACAATATGTCCCATATGGCCTTTGGCCGAGAGGACGTCAAACATTAATATTCACAAACAAACATCAATAACTAGAGTTACAATATGTCCCATATGGCCTTT
>CM065703.1:5409595-5412095 GCA_017654935.2 Phymorhynchus buccinoides | reverse complement strand
TCATTCTCCTGCCTTTTTTTCTAAAAATTCTTACAAAGATTTCTTCAGCCGAGGTCGAACTATGCTGGGCCTCACTATTTCTTAGTTGGGCGCATAACGGCAGCATGACGCATCTGCGCTCATACGACAGGAAACTGTCTGAGCGAACGAAGAAGAAGAAGAAGAAGAAGAAGAAGAAGTATGAACACAATTATGATACTAATCGAATCGTATGCAGCGTAGCAGAGGCTTTTAAGGAGAACAGGTAAGATGTGATGGGTTTGGGCAAGGGGTGGGGGTGAGATGGGGGGGGGGGGGGGGGGGGGTGTAGAGTGAGGAGAGTAGATAAGATGGGAGAGAAATTTGAACGAGGAAAGTAAGGATGGCGGGTGTCACTTCAAAGCATCAAAGCATCGACACAATTTGTATCGTCTTCATTAAGAACAAGGTGGATTGGTTTGTTCAGTTCTCATTAGACTGTTGGTCCTTGACGTCAACATTAAATCCACGAGGCTCTCTGTGTCTTTCTGCTTGTCTCTCTTTCCCATCAATCATCTGTATTATTAAAAATTCGGAACTTTCCTGGTGTTGCGCTGCCTCCAGGATCGTTCCCACCATCTTTATATCTACTAATGTCCCATATGTGTCTGTTCCAGACCGGAGGACGTTAAGCAGAATTTCTTCTTCTTCTCTCTTTCCCAAATTAAGGTTGGATACTCGGTATTCACATCTGTATTGTTAAAAATTCGAGACTTTCCTGGTGTTGTACTGCCTCCGGGCATTGCCTCCAGGATCGTTCCCACCATCTTTATATCTACTAATGTCCCATAATGTGTCTGTTCCAGACCGGAGGACGTTAAGTAGAATTTCATCGTCTCTATTTCCCTTCTTCTGCGTTTCTCTGTCTGTTTCTGTCTGTCTGTCTGTTTTTGTCTCTGTCTGTCTGTCTGTTTCTGTCTGTCTGTCTGTCTGTTTTTGTCTCTTTCTGTCTGTCTGTATGTGCATGTGTCTTTCTCTCTCTACTTTGACTCTCTCTCTCTCTACTATGTGCAGAAGTGTGTGTGTGTGTGTGTGTGTGTGTGTGTGTGTGTGTGTGTGTGTGTGTGTGAAGTGAAGTGAAGTGAAGTCAAAATGATCTTTATTGATGATAAAGGAATAAGCTAAGCAAAGCTTTTTTTCATCCTGTCGTCATAAATTAACAAGAAACACAACCGAAGGAGTGTGTGTGTGTGTGTGTGTGTGTGTGTGTGTGTGTGTGTCGTTTGTCGTGAAAAGGCGTGCGCGCGCGTGTGTGCACGTGGTAGTCTGTGTGCGCGCGCGGAGTGGGTGTGTGTGTGTGTGTGTGCGTATGTCTGTGTGGTCCTGTCTTCGTCTCTATAGAATGTGCGTGTGTGCGTGTGCGCGCGCGTGTGTGCAAGTGAGTGTATGTGCGCGCGCGTGTATGGTGTGTGCGTGCGTGTGCTAAATTCATGATGTGTTTTGACTGTGGAGTGTTCGACAAATTTGTGATGTGCGCGCGCGCGCGTGTGTGTGTGTGCGTCTGTCTGTTGTGTCTATCTCAGTTTGTCTGTCTGTGTCTGTCCGTTTTTATGTCTGTCTGTCTCTCTCTATCTCGTCCACATTCTCCACCACCACTAATTCTCCCCTATCGGTGATTTGCACTGACTAGAATAGAATAGAATGGAAAGTCAAAGCAGCGCAAGGCCCAGCTGAATTGTATACGTCTCCTAGTGTCGGGACCTTTGTCCGCCCCGCCCTCTTGCCCCCCCCCCCCCCCCCCCCCCCCCCCCCCCCCCCCCACCCCAATAGAATGGGTTAGTATGGCAGACAAATTAAAGAAGATGGTAAGATGGTAAGAAGAGGAAAAGGCAATAGAATGGGTGGGTAGTATGGCAGACAAATAGAAGATGATGGTAAGAAGAGGAAAAGGCAAGAGAATGGGTTAGTATGGCAGACAAATAGAAGATGATTCCCTGGCAATAGAATTTAATATTGCACTGTAGAAGATGATGGTAAGAAGTATGAATATTTAATATGGCAACAAAAGATATGATATGGTGTCTGGCAGAGGAAAAGGCAATAGAATGGGTTAAATTGCAGACGAAAGAGAAGATCCTCCATAAGAAGAGGAGGAAAGGCAATAGAATGGGTTTATAGCAGATGGTAATAGAAGTGATGGTGCCTTTCTTGTATAGAATGCAGATGGCAGCACTTAGAAGATCTATGGTTTTTGTTAGGAAAAGGCAATAGAATGGGTTAGTATGGCAGACAAATAGAAGATGATGGTAAGAAGAGGAAAAGGCAATAGAATGGGTTAATATAGCAGACAAATAGAAGATGATGGTAAGAAGAGGAAAAGGCAAGAGAATGGGTTAGTATGGCAGACAAATAGAAGATGATGACAAGAAGAGGAATGTTGGCATAGAGCATGGGTTAGAGGAAAGGCTTATGGTAAGAAGACAAATAGAAGATGATGGTAAGAAGAGGAAAAGGCAATAGAATGGGTTAGTATGGCAGACAA
>CM065703.1:5404595-5407095 GCA_017654935.2 Phymorhynchus buccinoides | reverse complement strand
TTGTTGCGAACGAAACTCTTTTAGATAAACTGTATAAAATAAAAATTAAAAAGGCTTGTATTGCGAAAAATTCGTGCAAACGATTTGGTCTAAATGCAGGCGGCCATTAGAAAAGAGACGGCACACACCTTCTCTTTGGGTGAAAGAATTTGACTTCCAGCACCTCCGCCAAGGAGGAATCGCCGATTTGACTTCTAGGAAACCAGAGCAAAGTAAGTGTTGCGATCTCTGTAAAGGGTGTTTTCCTGGTGATCTGGACGTGTTTCTTACAAAAACTCATCCGTCAGGGTGGCCCTTTAAGGTATTCCAGGATTATCGAGAAGCACCCATGTACCGGCTAAGGCCTGCACTCCTATCTCTCTTTAGCTCAGAAAACAACCGCCACGACGCGAGACAAAAGCGAACTAATTAGCTTCTCTGACCTCCCCACCCACCCCACCCCTCTCCCGCTCACCCTACTCCCCACCCCCTGATCACCATACCACCTTATAACCCGTCTTAATTAAGCCGTCCTGGACCTAAAGCACGTCCCGCAACTCTGCCCCGTGAGAAAAGGCGTCACGCTTGTCTCCCCTGCATCCCACTCTGAGCATGCGCAGCCAATGGGTCTTGGGAGGAAGTGGGCACGCGGAAAGAGGTTTGGGTTTGAGGGGTGTTGGTATATTAGGGGCAGGTTATTCGGCCGAAAGGGGGAGTGGAGTTTTGATTTCTGTAGCCTGTCTCTTACCTGGCACGTCAGTTACAAGGTATGTGGTTTGATTTTCAAGCGTTGGGACTCGTGATGAGAGCAAGTGGTTGACAACACAACACTTGTTGTCAAGATAACAAGGTAGTCATTTGATTATATTGTTTTTTAAACAATTTTTATGCGTTTAACGTCTGTCAATTGAACTTTCAAAGAAATAATGTTAAAATTGCTAGTGATACACGAAAACAAATGATTAAATATTGTTTTAAACATTTTTTTATGCGCTTAACGCTTGTCAATTGAACTTTCCAAAAAAATGTTAACATTGCTAGTAATACATGAAAACAAGTGATTATATTGTTTAATTTTTTTTTATTATGCGTTTAATTTTTGTCAATAACTGAACTTTCAAAAAATGTTCAAATTACTAGTAACACTGGGAGCTGATCAGATCAGAAATTTGTTTTACGTCCTCCGACCTGCTTAGAGGCACATATTGGGACATTTGTTAGGATGAAGATGGGGGAGAGAAAGAACTGGAGAAGGGGCACCAGGACTGAAGGGATTCATAATGATGGGGTGTGTCCCCATCACTGGGTGCTCAGAAAAGAAGAGGGACCTCAATGAATGAAAAATGGTGTTTTACGTCCTCTCGGTCTGGAACAGACACATATGGGACATTTGTAGATACAAAGATGGTGGGAACGATACTGGAGGCAATGCCCGGAGGCAGTGCAACTCCAGTAAAGTCCCGATTTTTTAACTATACAGACAGGTGTAGCGGTAACCACGCCTCGGTTAAACCTCATTGGCTATGGTACCGCCACGCTCAATGAAAGAGGGAACTCAAAGAGAGAAAAGAAAGAAAGAAAAAATAATGGGTGAAAACAAAAGAAAATTATACTTTTTAAAATTAAAGGTTTAGATCACAAGCATAAAAAGTAAAACCTAACAACAGAAAATGTGTGTATTTTCTTTTTTGTTTGTTTGTTGCATAACTTTCTTTGTAATTTTGTGCGTTAACAAGATGATCACTTGCAGTTTGCTAAATCGCCCCGGTATCTCCACGGGGAGAGACTCGTGGAGGGGGGCGTGGTTGTCCAGCTCCCTGTATGTAGGCACGAGGCATCCACCCACTGCCCCGAAAAGTAACCAAAGCGTTTTAAAATATGGGCAAAACAAAACTAGTGTCCAAGCCAAGCTTGCTGTTGGGCAAAATGTTGTTGCACGCAAAATTTACTAGGATGTGTGATCTTAAAAAGTTGTTTCACGTTCTTTTCTTAATTAACCCTTTCGCCGCCAACCATTTTTCAGCCAAAAAATACCGTAAAGCTTAACTGGGTAGAAAAAAAAATAGTTCTGCAATATTGCGAATTCATCGGTGACATATATAGCATTATGCTTATCCTTACCTCCCCAAATTAAGGAAATAGGGTCTTTGGATAACAGGTCTGGATTGGATGCCTTTTAGTGACATGGGTGTTAAACCATTGTGGTGCTAAAATGCGACATTGGCGGTGAAAGGTTATTATTAACATGATGATTTTCTATGACAAGACACTATTTATGACGTAATGTCAAAATGTAGGTGAAGACGGTATGCGGTGATTGTTCTTGACGAAGGGAGATAATGACTGATTCTGATCATTATGCTTTACAGCACAAATGATTGAAATGTTTTAAAGATTTATCTTCTTAGAGTGCATCTCTCTCTCTCTCTCTCTCTCTCTCTCTCTCTCTCTCTCTCTCTCTCTCTCTCTCTCTCTCTCTCTCTCTCTCTCTCTCTCTCTCTCTCTCTCTCTCTCTCTCTCT
>CM065703.1:5394595-5397095 GCA_017654935.2 Phymorhynchus buccinoides | reverse complement strand
CGTCAACATCGCGACGGCTTGGAGTCAAAACGGACTATCTTTAGATAGTCCACTGACTTATTATTGAACATAATTGTGAAAACTAATAACTTGTTTCAAAAAAAGACTGCAGAAATGTAAAAAGCATAACCCCCATTTTACATTATTTGTAGATCTTAGTTTTTGCAATCTTATCAATAATAAGTCAATGGACTATCTTATCTAAGATAGTCCGTTTTGACTCTAAGCCATCGAAATTTGCTCGTCTCAACTTACTAGGTCCACACTTCTCACAATCGTCTCTTCTTTCTTTAGGCTAGACCCGTGTTTGGTTCTGTTTATCTACTTGTTGTCACAACGTTGTCTGGCTTTTCTTTTAACGAGTCTGGAATGGAACCTAGGAGGGGAAGATTTGGCAGGCTCGAGCTGGAATGGTCAACCTATGGCGATATTTTTCACGCCAGAGGGCAGTCAATGCACTAGGGGCTTATCACGCGATTTTCTTACTTGGGCGTAGTGAGAGAGAGAGTGATGGTAGGACCACTCACTGTCTCTCTTTCTTTATCCCCAACTAATAATATAGAGAGGATTAGCCCCACACGAGCGTCATGCCCTCTGGCGTGAGAAAAATCGCACTAAGTCTCTCATTAGGTTGTGCTGCATGCGACAGTCTAAAAGCTGGAGCGAACCATAAGACCTGCGCTTGACTAAAGGCTGCAATTCCTTAACCCTTTCACCGCCAGCCATATTTCAGCCAAACGTTTCCATTAAATTGACCTGGGTAGAGAACAAAATCCATCTGCAGTATTGGGGATTCTTCAGTGACATGTATGAAACAAGGTCTACCCTTACTTCCCACAACTGAGACAATAGGGTCTTTGGATAATAGACCCCCAATGTGATGCCTTTTAGTGACATAGGTGTTAAATCACGGTGGTGCTAAAATGAGACTGGCGGTGAAAGGGTTACAGACCCACCAGATCACGTGTCAAAATCACGGGTTTCACGGGTTTTCCCTCTTAGAGCTGGAAATAAATCTTGTTTTGACCAAGTGTGACTCCCATATAAATGCCCCCAAATTCAAACCGAAACATCATTTTAAAGAGCAGCCTCAATTTGAAGTTGGGGACATTTGAATGTGGGTCACAGCTACCCAGAAAAAAAAAAGCAAGGGACTTAATCGTGGTGGGTCAGCGTGTGTCTTTAAGAGCTACGTTTGACTAAACACTGCAATCCCTATTAAGAGCTGCTGTAAGTCTAAAGGCTGCAATTCCCTTAAAGCTGAGGTTGTATAAAGGATGTGATTCCCTCAAAGCTGAGGTTATATAAGGACTGTGATTCCCTTAGAGCTGCAGTTGACTAAATGCTGCAATTCCCGCAGAGATGCAGTTGACTAAAAGCTGCAATTCCCTCAGTGTTGCGGTTGACTAAAAGCTGCAATTCCCTTAGAGCTGCAGTTGACGAAAAGCTGCAGTTCCCTTAGAGCTGAGGTTGTATAAAGGCTGTGATTGTATAAAGGCTGTGATTGTATAAAGGTTGTGATTGTATAAAGGCTGTGATTGTATAAAGGCTGTGATTGTATAAAGGCTGTGATTGCCTTAGAGCTGCAGTTGACTGTAAGTCAGAAAAATAGTAGAAAATGAAAAGTCATACCAGCGTCAAAGAGATAGATAGATTAGAGGAAGTAGTTGCTAGCAGAGAACTTCCAGAGAGTGGGGGAACTCTTTGTACAGAAAGATTCCCCTAAAGTATCCCCACGGCGAGGTGTGGTATCCCTTATATATGTTGTATAGAATGTTGACCCGCGTAAAATGCATACATTCCATGGCTTACAATGTAGAATGTGTACATTCCATGGCTTACAATGTAGAATGTGTACATTCCACGGCTTACAATGTAGAATGTGTACATTCCACGGCTTACAATGTAGAATGTGTACATTCCACGGCTTACAATGTAGAATGTGTACATTCTATGGCTTACAATGTAGAATGCGTACATTCCACGGCTTACAATGTAGAATGTGTACATTCCACGGCTTACAATGTAGAATGCGTACATTCCACGGCTTACAATGTAGAATGCGTACATTCCACGGCTTACAATGTAGAATGTGTACATTCCACGGCTTACAATGTAGAATGTGTACATTCCACGGCTTACAATGTAGAATGTGTACATTCCACGGCTTACAATGTAGAATGTGTACATTCCACGGCTTACAATGTAGAATGTGTACATTCCACGGCTTACAATGTAGAATGTGTACATTCCACGGCTTACAATGTAGAATGTGTACATTCCACGGCTTACAATGTAGAATGTGTACATTCCACGGCTTACAATGTAGAATGTGTACATTCCACGGCTTACAATGTAGAATGTGTACATTCCACGGCTTACAATGTAGAATGTGTACATTCCACGGCTTACAATGTAGAATGTGTACATTCCACGGCTTACAATGTAGAATGTGTACATTCCACGGCTTACAATGTAGAATGCGTACATTCCACGGCTT
>CM065703.1:5354595-5384595 GCA_017654935.2 Phymorhynchus buccinoides | reverse complement strand
TTGAACTATCAGTGGGGGTAAGGTGGTTAACAATTCTATCTTGTTCGAGGCGGAGGGAGGGAGGGAGAGGGACCCCTCCTCTCCGACACGAGCAGGGGATAGCCGCCGCTTAAGTGGTCCCTAACGGGGAGGGAGCACCAGCAAAAAAGCCTTACGACTATGAAAGAAGCCTCAGGTGCTCGCGCCGGACACCCGTCCACTGTGGGGAAAGGAATTAAAAAATGATGTATAACTCCCATTATTATTATTATTATTAAGAAAGGCAAAAAACGGAAACATGGAATTAACCGAGAAATGCAGGGTGGGGGTAATTTCTAGGAAAACAGAGCAAAGTGAGTGTGCTATCTCTGTAAAGGGTGTTTTCCTGCTGATCTCGACATGTTTCTTGCAAAAACTCATTGGTCAGGGTGCCCCTTTAAAACAACTATCTTCAAAACATAATCTTTCTCTTTATATCATGCAAAGCTTACCTCCCTTGAGTCGCTTGTGCGTGTGTGTGACTGTGAGCGCGCGCGCGTGTGCGCGTTTTCCATTGCTTCATTCTTCTTGTATTCTTTTTATATCATCATGGCCGTTAGCATGTGTGTGTATATTCTGCCTCTGTGTGTATGCACGCACGCGAGTGTGTGATTTACTATTTAATTCTTTTAGTATTCTTTATTTTATATTATGATTGTAAGCGCTTAGCGCTATTGCTAAGATTTAGCGCCCTAAATATTCAGTATTTTTATACTAAGCCCTTCTTAATATTATTATAATTAAATTAGCTAAGTATAATTATATGTTTTAACAGGACTAAACCAGGTTAGTCCCTTTCAAATGTTTAGTTAGAAGGTATAAAATCTGATATTTTTGGCGTGTAACCAACTGAAAAATTACGAGGAAGCACGAGCCGCCACAATTGCTAATGCGTCCTTGAGAGTGGTGCTTGTAACATGTTTACAAACACATGTTGTAAAATAGAATTTACAAAAACATACTGCAGCATTTTCAGCGTTTTAGATAGTTAGAAAGGGTTGGTATTACTTTTTGTCGTCATTAAATAAACATTACTTATATATTTCAGACATAATCGGTTATTTTTATTCATGTACTATTGTGTTTGGATTTGACAAGATTTATGTCCCTTGTTAAGTACGAGATGAGGAAGTGAAAAAAAATGATATTCTAAAGAGTAAACAAGCAACGAGATGTGTGTGTGTGTGTGTGTGTGTGTGTGTGTGTGTGTGTGTGTGTGTGTGTGTGTGTGTGTGTGTGTGTGTGTGTGTGTGCGTGCGTGTGCGTGCGTGCGTGCGTGCGTGTGTGTGTGTGTGTGTGTGTGTGTGTGTGTGTGTGTGTGTGTGTGTGTGTGTGTGTGTGTGAGAGAGAGAGAGAGAGAGAGAGAGTTTGTGCAAGTGTGTGCCAGTGTGTGTGTGTGTGTGTGTGTGTGTGTGTGTGTGTGTGTGTGTGCGTGTGCGTGCGTGCGTGCGTGCGTGCGTGCGTCAGTGCGTGCGCGCGCGTGTGTGTATCCGTGTGTCACACACACACACACACACACACACACACACACACACACACTAGTGTGACACACACACCACCACCACCTCAACAATCACACAACAGCAGCAACAACATCAACAAGTGCAACGCCGAGCGGTAGCAAAGTCCCCTCGCAGCATCGCCGAGCTACTCGGAAATCGGAATGTGTCGGCTGTGCACATACATAAAAACGCATAAAAACAGCACGTAACTACATAAAAACGCATCAAAACAGCACGTAACTGAATAGTTCGGACCCGTGATTTGAGCGCGCGCGATCATGCGCACACGCGCGCACAGAAAAATTCATGACACCTGTGTTATAGACCATTCATCAAGAAATGTGGAAAAAAAAACTGCATTAAAATACATGCAAAACTGGCGCGACCTTGACCTTAATGTAAAACTAAATACATCAGTGGATAGCTTGCATCTTGGCGAACTAGTATTATGGCTTCTGGACTCCACCCCCATCCCCGTTTTCCACTAGGAAAACACCCATTACCGAGATCACAACTAGAAATCAAAGCGTCAAATCGGCGATTCCTTCTTGGCGGAGGTGCTGGAAGTCAGATTATTTTAGTGAAAGAGAAGGTATAGGTATGCCTTCTAATGGCCGCCTGAGTTAGACCAAAATCGTTTGCACGAAATGGCAATACAAGCCTTTTTATATTTTATACAGTTTACCAAAAGGAGTTTCGCTCACAACAAAGGAAGTAGCTCCATTTAAAAAAAAATTATTTTTTACTGCACTACAAATACCTCCACCCACCCCGTCCAACATGGCTTCTCTCACTCCTGCAACTCCGCCAAGGAGGAATCGCCGATGACGCTTTGATTTCTAGGACTGAAACCAGACAAAAGTGAGTGTTTCGATCTCCGTAAAGGTTGTTTTCCGAGTGACCTCGATGTGTTTCTTTCAAGAAACGTAACCATCCGGGTTCCCCTTTAATAATCACTAAATTGCAAAAACTTCCAGGGGATTCGCCCTTGCCCATCTATCCCTTAATTTAACCCTTTCGATCAACACTAGCCATTCCTTAGCCAAACTTTACCATTAAACTTACCTGGTTAGAGAAAAGATTCCCTCTGCAATATTGGGGAGTCCTCTCCCACACGCATAAAATAGGGCATGTCCTTACCTCCCAAAATTAAGAACATAAGGTCACTGGATACCAGACCCTCATTTGATGCCATTTTAGTGACATGGGTGCTAAATCATTGTGGTGCCAAGAGACGACAGTGGCGATGAAAGGGTTTTAACCCATAACAAGTGAAATTCCCTGAACCCCCAGACGAACGACCCCACCCCCCACCCCACCCCCTCCCCTTTACGAATCATTTGGTCCGGACCCTTGAGGTTGTTCTCTGAAAGAAGAAGAAGGAACCCAGATGGCATACCCCATTCTCCCACGAAGACGGAGTGTGGCTGCCCATGTGGCGGGGTAACGAAAAACGGTCACACACGTAATGTTCTCATCCCTAGCTGATTCATTTGTACCATAACATAGTGTTCAAATGCTTCGGCTGTTGGGATGACCCCTGGAGTCTTTTAGCCAGGGTACTGTCAACAAACAATTGACATACCCCAAAAATGTACTCCCAAAAGTCAGAACAAAATTCCAACGTTTGACACGCGTAACGGATGGATACGTCAGGAACGAAATTTGAGATTTTACGTCCTCTTAAAAAAAAAAGATGGATACGTCTATGAGCCAGAACGACATTCATTTATTGGGAGATGACACCCCCCATTTGAATTATAGTAGAATGAAAAATGGTGCTTTACGTCCTCTCGGTCTGGAACAGACACATATGGGACATTTGTAGATACAAAGATGGTGGGAACGACACTGGAGGCAATGCCCGGAGGCAGTGCAACACCAGTAAAGTCCCGATCTTTTATCAATACAGATAGGTGTAGCTTTTAATTATAGTAGAATCACTCGGGTTGCCATTTTATTCAGACTGAAACCAGTGTCCTGAGAAATAAGTACCTCCCGTGAAATAAGTACCCTTCGCATGCGCACTAGAATCATTATTATTTTATGTGATAAATAAGTCAACTATTATTTAAAATATTGAGATTTAAGTGCTCAATGTACACGGAAAGAACCAAGAAATAAAACGGGAGGGTGTGAATCTACATCTTTACCGAGAAATCGATGTACAAAGCCATGCCACTTAGTTTCGTATTTTTCAAAATGGCGGACGATATAAACAACCACCCATGGAAGCAAAAATATATAATAATTAGAAAAATATCCCTGACTTATCAAATTTAATGATGAATCCTCTCTTCTAACTGCATGCCACAAGACGCCTCTGAATGTATTTAGAGGTGAATCTTTCCTAAACAGCAAACAATTCGAATGAGGAAGGGGCTTTTATTTTATGGGTTAGGTATTTTATGCAACACCGGCACAAATGCTCACATGACAATTATTTCTGACAAGACGTTAACGCTCACAGCCTTTAAAGGTGGACCCTGACGGATGAGTTTTTGCAAGAAACATGTCGAGATCACTAGAAAGACAGCCTTTTGAAGGATCGGAACACTCATTTTGCTCTGGTTTCCTAGAAATTAAACCGTCAAAACGGCGATTCCTCCTTGGCGGAGATGCAGGAGAGAGTAACCAGGTCACTCATTGTGGTTGAAACGTTTTCTTTTTTTGCAATGCTGTAAAATAGAAACTGGAACTATTTCCTTTGTTGTGAGCGAAACTCCTTTAGATAAACTGTATAAAATTAAAAACATAAAAATAAAAAGGCTTGTATTGCGAAAATGTTGTGCAAACGATTTGGCGGCCATTAGAAAAGAGACGGCACACGCCTTCTTCTTCTTCTTCCCTTTAGTGCCCACAATCAACAGGCTGATTTTTTGGCACTTTGGGTTGAGGTCCGAAGTGGTCGGTCACAATCCTACTCTGCGTTTTTATGTTTGGGTGAAAGAATTTGACTTCCAGCACCTCCGCCAAAGATGAATCGCCGATTTGACGGTTTGATTTCTAGGAAACCAGAGCAAAGTGGGTGTTGCGATCTCTGTAAAGGGTGTTTTCCTGGTGATCTCGACGTGTTTCTTACAAAAACTAATCCGTCAGGGTGTCCCTTTGAACAGAAAACCCCCAGCCAACAAATGTTCACACAAAAAGACACCCACTAAAGTTAGATGACTAGATATAGGCGTACCGATGACCGTTACACAAAGTTAATAAACATCTACAAAGGTTGAGGAACAACGGTCGTTAATTTGCATTCAATTCTCTCCATAGAGGCATTATGACCCAGGGGCGGATCAATTCATTTAGAGGTGGGGGGTCAATTTTTTTCATAAAAAGTGAAAGGGGGGTGGGTTCGGGAGGGGGGCTGTCCTCTCCTGACATGACAAGAAAAGAGAGAGAGAGAGACACACACACACACACACACACACACACACACACCTGAAAAACCGTAGAAGCATCAGAACACTGCCTCACTTAGTTTCGTTGACATGAGTGAGCCAAAAACAGGTGACAGGAAAGGGTGTTGAAGTTCCTCAGCGAAGGGGGGGGGGTCAAATGACCCCCTTACCCCCCCCCCCCCTAGATCCGCCTCTGTGACCATGTTGAAGATCCTTTTCTTTCTTCTTCTGCATTCCCAGAGTGATAGATTAGAAGTTGCTTGCACAGAATCTCCAGAAGGCGGGGGAACTAGTCGTACTAAAAGATCCACCAAAATCACCCCACACTGTGGGGGAGGGGGAGGGATTGCGCTTAATTTTGTGAAACACTGCATATTCTGTAGGCATCTGACTCTGTAGTCATGAGTACGAATTAGACAGTCATGCAACACGGGGAATAGAAATGTAAAATTAGACTAAACTACCCAAACGATTGGCGGTTCAGCCTAATTTACATACTAATCCCCGCTTTGAATGTCTAATTCGCACTCATGACTACAGGCCCAGAACCAGCGTCTCCAAGTTCCGCAATCAAAACTAACCATTGGCAGTTTCTTCTGATTTACGTGTTAGGCCTACTACCCGTGTTATCTGTTTAAGACACGTTCGTGATTACGGTACCTGGCCGTGTTGACTGTGTGAGTTTTCATTTGTGAATTCGCACTCTGGTGTTTGTAGAGTTTTGCTGGATTCCATCACATTGTGGTATTTATTGGAATTAAATGGCTGATAAATTACAATAACTAAAGTTACCGCAATGTTCCATATGGCCTTTGGCCGAGAGGACGCCAAAACATTAACATTTGTTGTAAAGAAGGTGCCCCTAGAAAACATCCAGAAAATCATAAAATAAATTCAATATTAGAACATTGTATGAATAATGAAAAACTTCTTACGAAAACAAAAGTGTTAGACCTTTGTCTAGTTTAGTGTACAAAATAATTTCGACTAAATTCAAGGAAAACCAAATTTTTTAAAGATGAAGAATGCGCTTGTGGTCATCCACTGTCTATTCATCATAATCGTTTTGAATGTCCAGTTTTAACTTCCTTATACAAACATTTTAAGCGGCAAAGTTAGGGCCTATATAAGAAATCATTTACAGCCCTGAACCCGATGATTGAGATTGCAAAGGTTATATATCCAGCTCTGAGATTGTTCATTTGTTATAATTCATTAGTTTACGGTTGATTAATGTATTATTGTTCAGTAAGCACACCCACGCACATAGGTGCGCGTGCAAACACAAACACACACACACACACACACACACACACACACACACACACACACACACACACACACACACACACACACACACACACACACACACACACACACACACACACACACACATGCGCGCGCGTGCAATTTATCCCCTCATTTTAATTTATTGATTTGTTTGTTGTTGTTGTTGCTGTTTTTATTATTAAAAAAGAGAGTATAATATCACCATTATAGTGAACAGACTTTAAATTGAATCAATCTTGTGTTTAGACTAGGCCATATGCATGGTTTCCATTTTTGCCATTATAATCGCTTTCTTAACGTTTGTTGAGGTGAGTGTGCGTGTGTTTGTAATCACAACATTACGGTAGTCAATTTGAAAAGTTCTCACTCTGCCACATAGAAATAGAGAGTAGAGACTCAGTAGGCTACAAGAGTAAAACAAAAACCCACCCCCACCCAAATCACAGTCTAAACTTGCTACCTAGCAAACGATCATGGAGACAACACAGACGCCCAATGGCGATGTCGAGGTCATGTGTCTGTTAGGTTATTTTTATGTTAAAAAGGGTGGGGTTACAACGCCTGTATCGCAACGCTGGCACTGTGTGGAAAAAGAATCTCATGTCCGCTGCAAAGGGGGTGTCACGACCGACACTATCGGGCCCGACAACGAATATGCCAAACCTCGGTCACATTTCTATCACCGCCAGCATGATCGCGACTCAGTCACGCTATGCATCACAAAACCCAAAGTAATAGGCATACGGAGAGATCAGCTGCAGCGGGCTGGAAAAATGACGATGACGCCTGTCCCTATCTACCCACCTAATAGGCCTACCTACCTAACAACGACTAGGCCTACATATTCGCAGATAAATCAAACAATCTCGCAGGATATCATTGACGTTGAAGCAACAGACGAGGTATGAGATTGTCTTGTGAGTCTTAGCATAACCATGAATAATAGCCTAGCCTAGCCTAGCCTAGCGTAGCATAGCATAGCATGACATTATATCATGCATGGTAAGGGAAGACGGGGTAAAAAGCGCATCAGGGCGGGTAAGAAGCCCACCCCAATTATCTCATGAAATGAAGCAAATTTCAGTCTCATTTTGCCCATGAGACGAACGTTAATGTCTAGCATTCGTCTCATGGGCAAATTTGACTGAAATTTTATTTATTTCATGAGATAATTGGGGTGGGCTTCTTACCCGCCCATGCGCTTTTTACCCCGTCTTCCCCCTAGTAGTAGTCATAGAATAGGGACAAAAGCTGAAGATTCTGCTCACTGAACTGAATACATATATTTCAGTGTCTTTTGAGCATTATGTCGTACAAGCGGTTTGCGTCTCCTTAAACTAAAACAAGAGTATTTTTTTGGTTAGGAATGGCTTTGTTTATTTATCAAAACTTTTAAATTTGGCAGAGGCTCGGGGCAGTATCCCACATTCTCCAGGCTAGGCCTACGGATACGGCGCTCAATCACGGGACGCATAAATTAGGCGCAAATGTCTTTGAAAAACACAAACTTTGCTGCTAACATTAGCTCTGATGCGTTCCTTCCCCTACCCCTACCCCTACCCCATTCCTTACCAAGATGCGCTAAATATACGAAATAAGAAAATGCATTTTGTTGATGAACAATTCGACTAGGAAGAGTTACTATCACCTTTTATTATTACAGAGACCATTCCTAAAAACGTTAAAGACTTTGTACCTTCAGAATACAGCCTGGAAAATTTTAACATGTTTCACAACGAAAATCCTAGCCGGGGAGTAGCCTTATATTTCGATAAAACATTACATGTGCAAGAATGCACTACACTAAATAAGTGCACATTCCAAGAGTCGGTCTGGTGCCAGTTCCAAACTAAGGATAAAGAAAAAATTCTTGTTGGTTGCATTTATAAAAATCCCAACACCAATGAGGAAAATCTTCAAAAACTCTATGAACTTATAGGAAACACCGAAATTCAGAAATATGATAAAGTTTTAATCATGGGTGATTTTAACTTTCCAAATATAGATTGGGAAGGGCATTGGACCAATGATAAAGATAATGATTTTATGGAAATTTTAAGGGATGCCTTGTTATTTCAAACAGTAACAGAGCCCACAAGGACAAGGGAAGGACAAAAAGAGAATGTTCTTGTTCTGATTTTAGTCAACGACACTCAAATAGTATCAGACATTACACACTCTTGCCCCCTAGGCAAGAGTGACCACCAAGTGCTAACCTTCTCCCTGTATGCTAGTGTTCACAACACAGATCCCTCCAAACAAACAACAGCATATAACTTGAAAAAAGGGAATTATACACAAATGAGACAGGATCTTGCTGATCAGAGTTGGGATCACTTGCATGACTTGAGTGTTGAGGAATGTTGGCAGGACATTAAAGGGAAAATACACCTCTCAATGGATAAAAACATAACAAAGAGTAGAGGTATTAATAATATGAAGAAAAAACATAGACCTTACTGGATGTCACTAACATTAAGAGGAAAGGTGAAAAAGAAAGAAAGATTATATATAAAATATTTAGAGAATGGGAAATTAAAAGCTGGTAAACGTTATAGGGACTATATAGAAGTAAGAAATCATTGCTGTAAAAAACTGAGGAGTGAAACAAAGGAACATGAAAAAGAAATAGCCTAAAACTGTAAGCTAAATCCGAAGATGTTTTGGAAATATATAAACTCTAAACTCAAACTGTGTTCTGGGGTTAGCTCTCTGAAGGATAAGCAAGATAATATTGTCACCGATGATCAGCGCAAAGCTAATGTTTTGAACGAGTTTTTTGCTAGCGTGTTTACAAAGGAAAATAGAGACAACTTACCACAAACTGCTAATGAGGCCCCTGCATATAGTGCAGACATTGTTATAACAGTAGAAGCTGTGAAGAATAAACTGAAAAACGTGGATGTGAACAAGGCTCCGGGGCCAGACAAGATCCCAGCCAGAGTGCTCAAAGAGCTACATCAGGAACTAGCAATTCCTCTAACAATTTTATATAATAAAAGTTTAGAATTTGGGGAACTCTCATCAGATTGGAAAACAGCTGAGGTCATTGCAATCTTTAAAAAGGGTACAAGAACTGACCCAGGTAACTATAGACCAGTGAGCCTGGCGTGCATATTATGTAAGATTTTAGAACAGTTTGTACGGGACGCTGTTGTTAAACATATGGTAGATTTTAATCTGTTCTCAGAATGTCAACATGGGTTCAGGACAGGGCGTTCTTGTATGACCCAGTTGTTAGATGTGATGGACGATTTTACCCAACTTTTAGAGGACAAAGAGGCATTTGATATCATTTACTTAGATTTTAGAAAGGCCTTTGATTCTGTGCCGCACGAAAGGCTACTTCTTAAACTGGAAGCTTACGGGATAACAGGAAACATATTAACGTGGGTTAAAAACTTTCTGAAGGGAAGATCTCAAAGAGTGCGGGTGGGAACAAAACAGTCTTCTAGCACTGATGTTTTAAGTGGTATTCCCCAGGGTAGCATCCTGGGCCCAGTACTTTTTACAGTTTTTATAAATGATCTCCCAGAAGACATACAAAGTGCATGCAAGATATTTGCAGATGATACTAAAGTGTATAATCGTTCCCAAAATTCAGATGTATTGCAAAACGATATTAACAGACTCATAGAATGGTCAGAGAAGTGGAATTTATATTTTAACGCAGGAAAATGCAAGGTTATGCACGCGGGGTACAATAATCCAAATAAAGGATATGAAATTACTCATGGCTCATCTAAGCATGTTTTAGATACTTGTACAGAGGAGAAGGACCTAGGGGTTATATTTGATTCAAAACTCAAATTTGATAAGCACATCACAACAGCGATAAATAAAGCCAGTAGGATGCTGGGCTTGATCAGAAGGAGTTTTAAAAACTTAAATAAAGAGGTGTTCATAAATCTTTACAAATGTTTAATACGGCCTCATCTTGAGTATGGAAATATAATTTGGAATCCCTTTCTTAAACGACAGTCCAGTGCAATTGAGAAGGTACAGAGGAGAGCAACCAAACTGATAAAATCCATGAAAAATTTGGATTATGAGGACAGGCTAAGTAAATTAGACTTGCCATCTTTAAAATACAGAAGACTAAGGGGAGATTTGATAAATGTTTACAAGATTTTTCAAGACACTGACAATACTAACAAAGGCTTGTTTCACTTGTCTAACGAAATAAGAACCTGTAATAGTGAACTTAAAATCCTAACCAGGTACAGCAGAACTAACATTAGAAAAAACTTTTTTTCTAACAGAGTCACCCAATATTGGAACAACCTCCCTGCACATACTAAACTGGCCTCAGATACTAACAAATTCAAAAACCTCCTAGACAGTGATCCAAAAATTGCCCTGTTAAAGTACATCCATGATTAGTGCATCAATATGGATGCTAAAAACCGCCACAGCAATTGCCAAACTCTAACCAAAAGGAAGGACGCATTGAGAGGCAGCTCCTCGGTCTTGTGGACGAGTTATCGCACTCCATGGAGAGGGGCAGACCCTCCGACGTCTTGGTGATGGATTTCTCCAAAGCCTTTGACAAAGTCTGCCACTCCCTCCTGATCCACAAGCTCCGCCACTATGGGATCACCGGGCACATCAACACCTGGATCCAAAACTTCCTGAAGGACAGGCAGCAAGCTGTTGTGGTGGAGGGCGCCAAGTCAGAGGCTGTTGGTGTAGAGTCAGGAGTACCCCAAGGATCAGTCATGGGCCCAGCCTTGTTTCTTTTCTACATCAATGACATGCCTGACAATCTGTCCTCCACATCTCGGCTCTTTGCAGATGATACCCTCTGCCACAGAAGTGTCGCATCTCAGAAAGACCAAGAGGCGCTTCAGCAAGATCTGGACAATATGGCAGAGTGGGAGAAGAAATGGAAAATGGAGTTCCACCCAGGAAAGTGCCAGACCCTGCACATGACCAGAAAAAAAAGAACCCACAACCTGGCTCCTACCATCTTCATGGCCAGACGTTGCAAGCAGTAAAAGAGGCAAAATACCTTGGTGTTACTATCCAACAATTATAAGACCTGTCGTGGGATGGCCACATAAATAACACAGTAAACAAGGCCAACAAAACCCTTGGATTCCTACGAAGGAATCTCAAAGTAGGCTCCATCGCTGTGAAAGAGACAGCCTACAAGGCCCTAGTACGACCCACACTTGAGTACGCAGCGCCTGTCTGGGACCCGTACACTGCCAAGAACATCGGCAAGTTGGAAAAGGTCCAACGCCGTGCAGCTCGATGGGTCGTCAACCGCCACCGTCAAACATCTAGTGTGGACAACATGTTGACGGATCTGCACTGGCCTCTGCTGAAGGACAGACGAAGAATGGCAAGGCTGGCCACCTTCTTCAAATACCACCATGGAGAGGTGGCCATCAATACTCAGCATAGGCCTGTCCCTCACCCACCAACCAGACAGATGAGACAGTCGCACTCGGCAGCGTACCTGCTTCCTGCTACCAAGACAAACTACAGGAAGTTTTCTTTCTTTCCAAGAGCCGTGTGCGAATGGAACAGTCTTCCACCTGAGGCAATTTCATCAGCCTCGGTGGAGGTCTTCAAAACCCAGATCTGACCCCCCCCCCCCCCCCCCTCCCCCCCCCGGATCTCCTGCCGACCCCCCCCCCCCCACCCCCCCCCCCCCTAGCTGGCCCCCTGGACCTCTCTTTACACCCTCTACCCTACCTACTCTCCCCCCCCCCCCCCCCTTGAGCTGATCATCTGGGCAGCTGTTCTTTTCCCACAGCACAAATGTGTTTATAGAGAATACCGGAAACCCCATGCATCATAGTCGTCAACAAGCTGACGGAGGATGTGAATGCGAAGAAGAAGAAGGCCTGGTCGTCCAAATACCTGACCTGACCTGACCTATCCATGAACATGGTCTGAGTGTTGAGAGAGAGAGGAAATGGAGTTTTACGTCCTCTTGGTCTGAATCAGACACATATGGGACATTTGTAAATACAAATATGGTTGGAACAATACTGGAGGCAATGCCCGGAGGCAGTACGAAACCAGTAAAGTCCCGATTTTTAAAATATTAATACAGATAGCTGTAGCGGTGACCACGCCTCGGTTAAACCTCATCGGCTATGGCACCGCCACAAGTAGTGAATACTGGTCGTGTGTTGCAAGAATGCCGTACGCGTAGTGTTTACATTTTGTTTTCACATTTGTGGTTTCGTCCAAAAGATTTTTTAATTCATTAACGAAAGAAGAAGAAGGAGAAGGAGAAGGAGAAGACCGTTTAGGCCCATTCTGCCTAGTCTCCAATGAGCTCAAACTTTGTTTCGTTGGTTTAGGCCCGTTCCGGTCTGATCCAGTATTACGACGAACCGCCATTTTGTGATTGCTGCAGAGAAAACAAGGCAGAGCACCTTTCCAGACTAATCGCCGACGGTCAGATTAGTTATCAGCGTTTTAAGTTCTCTTATTTAACAGAAGCGAGCAGACAGGTCAATATATCTACATTTACGTCAACACAGGCTCTATCACACGCATTACACATGATACGGAAGACCCGTGAGGTTTAGACTAACTACTAAGGATCCTCTTTTTGTTTTTGCGTACGTTTTGGCAGTGTGACTGTTTTTAATTCTGTCCAACTGATATATCTGGGCATCAATTTCTGGATTATGGTCCCGTTTGCAATGATTAGTTGATTTACTCCACTTGAACAACATAATAACTAAATAAGTAGATGTGTGTTTCCTTGATTATGACTGTGACTATCAATGGTAATTGGTATCAGTATCACAGTATCAGCTGTTTTAGACAATTTTTAGCTATCCACCTAATGTTCTCGCCTTCCAATTGTCAATGTATCGTTATTTCTGTTTCATGAAAATAACTATAACCTAATCCTAACCCTATTCCTTTTCCGAGCAAGGGCCTGTCGCATGCACATCTGTCGCTCGTGCAAATCTGTCGCTCGCTACTATGAGAGTGTATTTGCGACATTTACAAATTTCACTTTTTCCGTACTTGAACCATTTACCTAACCCTAACCCTAACCCTAACCCTATCCCTAACCCACGGAAAAAAGTGGAATTTGTGGTTCATGCTCAATGTCGCAAAATGCCGCAAATACAGACTCTCATAGGTAGCGAGCTACAGATTTGCACGAGCGACAGATTTGCACGCCACAGGGCCAAGGCAGAATGTGGCGTTCATGTTGACAGTCTGCGATTAGCCAGGCGTCTTCTTCTTCTTCGGATTGGGGATGTTTCTTATCATAATCGTATCATATATAGGCTTTTTTAAAAATTAGCCTTTAGCCTGCTATTTACTTTTAGTTTATAAGGAAACGTAATTTAAAACTTTTTATATATTTTTTTATTTTTTTTATTTTTATTTTTGTTAGAGTACAACTAGTACAAGTTGTAATTTGTATGTTGTACTACAACATACAAATTACAATGAAACAAGCAAACTGATAGATCTGCATACTAATCACTGAATACTTAAATAAATATTAGTATGGAAGCAATAATCTTCCCAAAAATGATCTAATTTGTTTTTAAAACTATTGAGCGTTCCTGCGGCTGCAGTATCATTTGGTAGTGAATTCTAATTGTTAATAACCCTGTTACTTCCAGTGTTAGTGAAGAAATCAGAGAAAAAAAGTGTGTTTGTAGTTCTGGTATCATAATAATATTAATATCCGTTTAAGTAATTAAGATCTGAAAAGTTTCAATCATATCACCCTGTGCTCTTCTACTTCTAGTTCTACTCTCTAGCTTTGGTAGATTAAGAAGTTTCAGTCTTTCCTCATGGCTCATACGTGTATTAGTTTGATATTGTGGTTTTCACTGGTTTTTATGTTCCTGGGACTGGGTTTGACACTGGTTGTTGAAGCCATGAAGGGCTGTGTTGCTGATGGGACTGGTTTTCAAAATTCCTAGCGCGATCACTGACTCGACTGAATCTGTCGATGTCCTGTTGTTGGTGAGGGTCCCACTCCCAGACTGATAACACATACTCTAGGATCGGACGGGCGAATGATTTGTAGGCTAGCTCCCTGATGGTCTGGGAGCTGACTTTCCAATCTCTTCTCAGGAAGCCTAGAGTCTTGTTGGCTTGCGCGCAGATGTTCTCAACATGTTTCTTCCAGCTCAGATCCTTGGTCAGAGTCACTCCAAGGTATTTGATGGAGTCGACTGCTTGATGCTGCCGGGGCTTTCTGCTTCTTGATATGCTCATTTGCCAGGGTGAAAAACCATGTTCCAGCTCTTCTCCCACTGAGCGAGTCGATGGAGGTCTTCCTGTATCTGGTCATGGTCCTGGGGCGCCGCAACAACCTTGTAGGCAGCAGTATCATCAGCGATGCCAGCTTCTCAGGCAACTGACCACAGCCTGCCCCAACTGACCACCAAAATTAGCTTTGAATTAGTAAACGGCCAAAATAGGGATGGGGTCTGAAGCAGGGTTGGGGTAGAGTGATAAGTTTTTTGGGTATTAGGTTCTTTATAATCACATAGGCGTCTGTGAAATTCGGGTTGCTCCCACCTGGAGAGCGCGTCGCAGCCAACTTTTGTTTTGTTTTTTTGCACGCAAGTTTTGTGTGACTGATGAGGATGTGTGTGTGTGTCACTGTGTGTGTGTGTCACTGTGTGTGTTTGTGTGTGTGTTGACTAAATGACAACTTTTTCGTTGCCACTGGGTTTAACGTGTGCTAAAGCCTAAGTCAAGTGCATAGGCACACAGGACTTCAGTTTATCGTCTCATCCGAAAACCTCCAAGCTGCCCCTTCATTTCCTGCTGCTTCCCCATATATATGTATGTCAATCCAAGATGTCAGCCACATCTAGCACAGAACCTCTTTTTAGTTGACTGTCAGATTCAGAATCTTCAGTATCTTGAAGGCAGACAGTATATATACTGGATGAAGTAAGAAGTCTTTGAGCAAGTTGTTGTCACGTCAGTTGTGCATCGAAAACAAAAAATATTGTTTTCTCATAAATTTTGCTTGTTTTTTCTACCATGTTTACGCATTTGTTATTTCTTGAACTATGCCTTTATTAAACAAACAAACAAAGTATGTGGATTGTTCATTAAACATTGGCAATGGGTTCATAAAACAGGAACAAAAGAGTTCACGGACTTCAAACTTTTGAATTCCTATGAAGAACACCTTTCCTCTTTGTCTGCACAGTTCCAGCTCTCTACGCCAGGTTTCAAGGTCATTTTGGTAGCTTCTTTGTCTTTGAGGCAAGGGTCAGAGCTGTGATTTGGAGCTTTTTGCGAGGGCCTAGGTGCCAGAAAGTTTCGTCCAGCCAAGCAATCTAACATGAGAAAAGAAATTGAAAGTCATGTATGTAGAGCTAAGTGAAGTCTATAGAAAGACTAGAATAGGTGGTTCAGACGTAAATGACCTTACTCTTCTTGGAAGGTCATGGTGACCTTCACCTTGTAGGCACAAGCGTTTTCATGCAAAAGTAGAATGACGTAGGGAATTTTGTTGCCAGCCTTTTCACTAGCTGTCTACACATTATCTTTACTATTGAGTATTGTACTCAAAGAATTGTCAAAAAGTGCTCATCTCACTTCTCTCTATCAGTGTCAAATGTGGATCTTTATTAGTCAGTTTCTTGAAAAATTGCATGTTTTGCGCATTCAGGACTGCAACAAAGTGAACTAGAAGGTAACATTTTGGAAGCTGTGTTTTCCAAGATTGAAAACTTCAACACATATATAATTTGCAAATTGTGCAATAAGAAGTACACAGTTGGCCATAAATATCTGTCAAATCGGAAGAATTTTCATATAATAGTTCCTAAGTTTTAACTTTTATCCCTATGAAGTTACAGGAAGTGAATGAGTCAGTTCAAGAATCCACAATAATATTTATCACAGGCTCTTACATTGTATTTTCAATGACGTCGTACACTCACGTAGGACATGACATCACAATGATAGTGTGCAAGCAAATGGGTTAAGGATTGAAGTTTTCTTTGGTGCCACCATTATACCCTAGATCACAAATGGAAGGACCGTTGCCAAACTTTAGTGAACAACCCACGTAATTCAGTACTAAGCCATATGAAGTACAGTGTCAGTGGAACGTCCCTTATAAGACCTTAAAAAATCATCCAAAATGAGGTCTTTTAAGGGAGGGATCTTTAAGGGAGGTAATTTTAATACTTACAAAGAAGGGCAATGTCTCAGAGAAGTAGGTCTTATGTGGGAGGGAGTCTTATAAGCGAGGTTCCACTGTATAACATTGATTTGTGCAGAAAGGAGAACAAAACACCTCAGGAGTCATGCAGCGGGGGACAGCGAAGGCGGCGCTGATTCGCATGAAGGCTCGCGGCGTGTCGGAGCGGCTCCCCTGCGCCTACAGCCATCGGGCGTGCGCACAGCCACGCCTGGAGAACTACGACTACTGCCTAAGGCACATCCTCGAGGACAAGGGCGCCCCCTTCAAGCAGTGCAGCTTCACCGCGCCCAAAACCAACCGGCGGTGCGCCAACGCCGCGCCAAAGTCCGACCGCAAAGAAGGGTACCTACTACTGGCCTCTGCCTTTCTTGGTGCACGCAGGACAGTATCGGAAATTAGTCTGAGCATTTTTCACCCAACTTTAGTACTTCATCGGGTAAGCACGGCTCCCAGGGATCCCCATTTGGCGGTCTATGAAGTACTAACATTCTAAAGGACCCTCTAAAAGAATGTGCAGGGGGTCCCAGGGATGCACTAAAAAAATTCCTTTTTAGCATTTGCAATGCCACTGGGACCCTCTATCCCGCCTATAGGACCCTCTATGCTGTAAGTGAAGGACAGGGCTCCCAATTGTCCCGCAAAGCAAGGGGTCCCAGGGACTCCTTCACTTACAGTATAGAGAGTCCTAGAGGCGGGATAGAGGGTCCCAGTGGCATAGCGAATGCTAAAAATAATTTTTCTAGTGCATCCCTGGGACCCCCTGCACATTCGTTTAGAGGGTCCTTTAACATTTGAGTGCTTCATAGACCCCCAAATGGGTCCCTGGGAGCCCTGACTTCTTCGGGTAACGGATAGGGTTAGAATCAGTTTTAGGCTATTTTCGGCAGTATTAAAAGATTTATAATTATAATTTAAGAAAGTAAACAGCTGCTTGAAGCGTTACCGTGTATGCGAGCTTAGTTAACAGTCACCATTTTTCTCATGGTGTGCAGCAACACTAATACCGTAATGGCGATGCTGAATTTAGAGGGTTCGCATTCGTTTTTCCTTGCTGATTATTCTCGTGTTTCAAGCTTTCTGTGGCATGAATTGAAAATAACCTTAAACTGATTCTAATCCTATCCCTTACCTGACGAAGTACAAAAGTTGGGTGAAAATCGCTCAAAATAATTTCCGATACAGACGTTGGTTTTAACCGCTAAAATGATATGACAGAGGAGTACACAAGTTAACACGAAATTCTGGGGAAATGTTTTTTTGTGGGTGTTTCAATCAGTATTTTGTGTTAAGCATTAACCCCTTCATCGCCACTGTCGCCTCTTGGCACCACAATGATTTAACACCCATGTCACTGAAAGGCATCAAATGAGGGTCTGGTATCCAGTGACCTTATGTTCTTAATTTTGGGAGGTAAGGATAGGCCCTATTTTATGCATGTCACAGGGGAATCCCCAATATTGCAGAGAAAATATTTTCTCCACCGGGGTAAGTTTAATGGTAAATTTTGGCTGAGGAATGGCTAGCGTTGAAAGGGTTAAGTAATGATAAAGATGGGTTTTGTCAGTTCAAACAGAGTTTTGTGCGTTAACCAATATTTCATGTTATCCAGTGTTGTGTTGAGAGTACTCCACTGGACTATAAGACGCACCTGTTTAAGCTGCATCCCTTAAATTGACAGAATATCAGGTATTTACTCACATATAAGCCGCATCAGTTTGTAAGCCGCAGAGAAAATGATATTTGCAAAAAAAAAGTGTCAAAGTTAATGCAAAAAGCAGTAGATTTTGCCTGCCTTATCACAGAAAATGGACACATGTGCACATTCTCCTATTATAACATGAGTATGTGACAACCTTAAGCACTTTCAACATGGGATTTGAATCAATTTATTGTCGGAACCAATTATGAGAGCTATAAAGAAGCTCAAAACAGACTGGAGAATGTGGCCGGAAACAAATTTTATGATACTGATAAATATTATATAGAATTGCAAAAATCCATCAGTATATAAGCCGCATCAGTATATAAGCCGCAAGAAAACCCTCGGGACTTTACTGGTGTTGCACTGCCTCTGGGCATTGCAGCCAGTATTGTTCCCACCATCTTTGTATTTACAAATGTCCCAAATATGTCTATGACCGAGAGGACGTAAAACACCATTTTTCAAGCCGCATAGGCCAAAGTTGAGGGGGAAAGTAGCGGCTTAGTCCACATTTTACGGTAGATACAAAAATTGCACCAAGCATATCCCTATAAAATATTTTGTTTATGTTCTACATAGTACTTTAAATATATTTCTTCCATCAGATTAACTGCCGTCATTGTTAAGTTTAATGTGTTGTCACCTCGTCAAAGTCTTTTTAAAGACGAAAATTTGGTTTTATTCGCCGTGTGTAGTGTGTATTTCACCTTCATGTGCTTGTGTGAGTGTAGCGTTTTGATGTTTTTTAGTTCAATTAATCAGATTAACTGTAAACACTTTTTTGTTGAGCAGCATCATGAAACATATCCATTAGTATAAAATGTTCTTAAGTCATTTACTTAGTATCACAAACATAAATAAAATACCCATGAGTAAAAATCTACCAATTTCCACTGAATATAACTAATTTAGTCACATACTACAACATATTCTTGACAGTTGTTTATAAGAAGTTACTTATGGTGAAGTAAAGTTGGCTTGAAAAAAATCCTGAATATAATAAAATTATAGATGAAAAATCCCCCTCCCTCCCTCTTTGACCCTGCCCCACTCATTTCCCAATCCTACTTCCAACTTGTCCCATCTTTCCCCCAGCCATTCAAGCCGACCATCTGGGCGGCCAAGGAAATTATTACTGTGTACAGATATCTTTTCTACATGACTGAAGTCCCCAGTTATTACACACAACAGAACCATCAAAAAGATGATGGTGTTGTCTACTGCAAAAAGAACTAAATGTTCCTCCTGAAAAAGCTGTGGGGCGCCCTCATTTATTAGGCGCATAGGCCGAAATTGGAGAAAAAACCACCGCCTTATGAATAGTCCAGGGACCCCCATTTGGAGGTCTATGAAGTACTAAGATTCTAAAGGACCCTCTAAAAGAATGCAGGGGGTCCCAGGGATGCACTAGAAATATTCTTTTTGGCATCTGCAATGCCACTGGGACCCTCTGTCCCACCTCTAGGACCGTCTATGCTGTAAGTGAAGGAGTCCCTGGGACCCCTTGTTTTGCGGGATGAATGGGAGCCCTGATAGTCAGAAAATTACGGTATTATCTGCCCTGAAAGTGGAAAATGTCCACCAGCCTTTGGCTGGTAACTTATTATTTTACCAGCCAAACCAAAAGTTTTACCAACCAAACTAACTGTACACATTTTTTGTAAAGAAACCACAGTACCCTTTTTGGGTGATGGCTGCGATGCCTTTGAACTTGAAGTTGAAGCCGAAGAACGTTTCATTTCGAACATGCACTGGCTGGTGGGCACGCAAATTGCGTATCATATTTCCGGTGCATGGGAAAACATGGATTGGGAAAGTAATCTCGCGAGAGAAAGATCATCGTTTTTTGCCCACTCGCATTTGGCGGGTGAAGTGAATTATAAACTCGCCAATTTTTTTTCTCCACTCGCCACTTTCACTGTTTCAGGGCTGATTGTTATTATTTGTGTTGCTATATTTCAGCAGGTTGTGCCTGGAGCATGCCAGGAAGCTGGCGCTGGGCCGACAGCGGGCTGCCAGGAAGACGCGCCCCAAGGAATCGGCGGAGAGTCTGCTGGAGGAGTTGGCCGCCTCCAGTGCTGCTGCCGCCACTGACCACACGTCCAACGACACCAAGAGGCTGAGGAGAGTGCTGGACAGTGTGGCCAGTAAAGCTCTGGGTCAGTGTGTGTGTGTGTGTGTGTGTGTGTGTGTGTGTGTGTGTGTGTGTGTGTGTGAGCCACTGACCACACATCCAACGACACCAAGAGGCTGAGGAGAGTGCTGGACAGTGTGGCCAGTAAAGCTCTGGGTCAGTGTGTGTGTGTGTGTGTGTGTGTGAGAGCCACTGACCACACGTCCAACGACACCAAGAGACTGAGGAGAGTGCTGGACAGTGTGGCCAGTAAAGCTCTGGGTCAGTGTGTGTGTGTGTGTACAGGGGTCCCTATCGTCTTGCAAAACAAGGGGTCCCAGTCCCCCCGGCGGGCTTCCACCTATCATGGTGGGGGGGGCCTTACGGAGAGTAGCCCAACAGCCTCCTAAAGTCCAACCACACGTCCTCTTCGTAGGAGGCGGGCAACGGCTTAGGCTGGCTTATGTGGTTATGGCCCTCCTGTGGAGATACCGGGGGGTCTTTCAGCAGAAATAGTTCCCCCTTCTTCTGGAAGTTCTATGCTAGTAACTTCCCCTACTCTATCATTCTCTTTGACTCTGCCTTTTCTCTCCTTTTTGCTTTCTGGCGTCTACTTTTTTCTGCCTTATTGGTCCATTCACCTGCATTTTTGTTTGTGGCTCAAGCCACAAACCTATAACTCACTTTGTCGGTCGGTCTGTCGGTCTGTCGGTCCAAAATTGTCGCACATATTGACAAAATTGTCGCACTTCAAATCGAGGCTGCACTTCAAATTGAGGCTGCTCTTTAAAATGATGTATTTTAAAGCGTACAAAATAATAAACATAAGTAATACAGATACTACAACAGACACGACGAGTATGCAGTGCTTCTTTCGATGAGTATAAGTAGGATAAATAGTTTTAAATGTTTTCCAAAAGATATAAAAAGTTACGAAATGGTGCAGAGATAACATTCTGGTTTAGAGATTAAAATTATTGAAAAGCCAGGGGAGGTGACTCATGATTGGAGTGGTAAAAATAGACCGCGTGCAACAAACTATTGCGATTCCACGCTTTTTTTGTTTGTGGCACAAGCCACAAACCTATAACTCACTTTGTCGGTCTGTCGGTAGGTCCAAAATTGTCGCACTTCAAATCGAGGCTGCACTTCAAATTGAGGCTGCTCTTTAAAATGATGTTTCGGTTTCAATTGTCGCACGCCACAAACGATTGCGAATCCGCGCTTGTTTCTATAAAACCCTTCCACATGTTTCCTTTTTACAATTTATGACGTCATTTTTTTTTGTATTGTACACTGGCGTCCACGCGTGATACTTGCGCACTTGAGTGGGCACCTGTTGTCCATTCTGCAGTGCATATTTGCTTATATAGCCTTTTTTATGTATTTTAGCTTACTAGTATGTATTTGTTATCCATTTTTACTGTTTTTTCAACCTGGATCCGATAAATGAGAGTAGCGTGGCTCCACGTTTCCAGCACTGTGTGGACTTATGTGCTATAGGGTATAATAATGGAAGTGTCATGTTATGAATTGTACTACATTTTTTGTTTTCAGGTTTTGTACTTAGTTAAGATTCTTGGATTTGTGTTTTGCTATACGTGGTAGATTTTTTATGTGGTGACAGTCCTGAGATAACCATAGCTGTTGACAGGACTATAACAGACTAACTAACTAACTAAGGGGTCCCAGGGACTCCTTCACTTACAGTATAGAGGGTCCTAGAAGCGGGATAGAGGGTCCCAGTGGAATTGCGAATGCTAAAAATAATTTTTCTAGTGCATCCCTGGGACCCCCTGCACATTCTTTTAGAGGGTCCTTTATAATTTTAGTACTTCATAGACCCCCAAATGGGGGTCACTGGGAGCCCTACACCATGGCTAAAATGTGTGTGTGTGAGCCTCTGACCACACGTCCGACACCAAGAGGCTGAGGAGAGTGCTGGACAGTGTGGCTAGTAAAGCTCTGGGTCAGTCAGGGCTCCCAGGGACCCCCATTTGGGGGTCTATGAAGTACTAAAATGTATGTGTGTGAGCCTCTGACCACACGTCCGACACCAAGAGGCTGAGGAGAGTGCTGGACAGTGTGGCTAGTAAAGCTCTGGGTCAGTCAGGGCTCCCAGGGACCCCCATTTGGGGGTCTATGAAGCACTTAATGTCTAAAGGACCCTGTAAAAGAATGTACAGGGGGTCCCAGGGATGCACTAGAACAATTCTTTTTAGCTTTCACAATGCCACTGGGACCCTCTATCCCGCCTCTAGGACCGTCTGTAGTGTAAACAAATTTCTCCATGAGAGATAATAAAGTATTCTTGACTTGACTCTTGAAGTTGAAGTGAAGGAGTCCCTGGGACCCCTTGTTTTGCGGGACGATTGGGAGCCCTGTCAGTGTGTATGTCACTGTGTGTGCGTTTCATTTCTCCTTTTGTTTATGTATGTTTTGTTTGTGTGTATGGCTGGAGTGATTTGTGAGTTTTTTGAATAATTCAAAATCGTTGCGATGCGAATGAGTTAAGTACAGTATTATTTTTTTGTCGGCAGAATTCGCCAGTTCCAGTGACTCTGACACTGAAGTGCCGTCAGTGGTGCAGGCATGGCGCAGAGACAATGACAGTGATGCCGAAAGCATTGACAGTGAGCAGGAGGACCCGCTCAAGTAAGTGTGTGCGTGTGTGTGTGTGTGATGCTCGTTTGCTGTCTCAGGACCGACATCTTGGAACAAACTTCCTCTTTCCCTCCGTCAGCGACCGACCCTCTCTGCTTTCAAATCTAACCTCAAAACCCACCTGTTCCCCCCCGTCATTGAGGCTCCACTCTCTCTCTCTCTTGCCTTTAGGTCTGTTTCTACCGTTATTTCATACGTGTGTGTTCGCTTTGTATTGCATTTTGGTTCGAATGCGTTATGAATGCTAACGTGTGTGTGCGCTTTGATTTGATTTCTATCAAGATTCAACGCCGTATAGATACTGTATGTTGTTGTTGTGAATGCATGGCGTCTGCATATATGCGTGTGAGTGCGCACGGATGTAGCGTATTCTCTTGAGATGACTCCCGGTGATAGGTGCTTCTGTGGTAAGGGTCAAAGGGGGGTAATTTGTAGGAATGGGGGCAGGGCGAGAATGGGTGCGCGTGCATGTATGAATGACGCGAGAGAGAATGAGAGGCGGGGAGGATGCTTGTGGGACGCTGAGAGACGCGAGAGAAGACCGGACCGGGCTGCAAGATGGGGACGAACTGAAGAGGTGGCCACGACGAGGAGGCGAGGTGAGGATGTAGGCGAGGTAGATAGAAGCGGGGGTTGGGATGGGAGGGTAGGGGGAGGTTAAGAGTAGGGATTCACTAAACTTCTACAAACACCCTGATTCAGATCGATGTGCTTTACAGGCTTTAGTACTTGCCAGGATTTGCACATTTCATATCGGTAACACATTTTTTTGAACAAGTGTAAGAAGAAACCAGAGGATTTGTAATTATTTTGTTGTGGCAGAATGAGATTTCACCCCACCCCCATTTTTTTCACCCCACCCCACCCGTTATTTTGTTTTTATTTAGAAGAGTGACATGCTTATTTTCAGGGTTTTTTTTCCAAGTAGTTTCTTTCACCTTTTTAGTCCTGTCGAGAGCTGTTATTAAATCTTCCATTGCCCATGCATCTTTTGACGTTCTTGATTGTCTGACCTTGCTTCTCAACCGACAAGTGGCTGAGAGGGATAACTATTTTTTCGAGTGCGCACGTATTGCTTTCATGGAAAAAAAAAGGTCACTGACATGCGCTCTGAAAATAGACAAACACATGGCAGGGTACTTGGCAGTGAATGTCTTTGCATTTGGTGGGAGTGTAGAGATGTACTGGGTGAATACATTCGCCCGTGGTACTGGAAGAGTTGATGGTACTCATTGGACTGTAGACATGTTGGTTATGTGTGTTTGTGTGTAGACATGTTGGTTATGTGTGTTTGTGTGTAGACATGTTGGTTATGTGTGTTTGTGTGTAGACATGTTGGTTATGTGTGTGATGTGTGTGTAGACATGTTGGTTATGTGTGTGTTATGTGTGTGTAGACATGTTGGTCATGTGTGTGTTATGTGTGTGTAGACATGTTGGTTATGTGTGTGTTATGTGTGTGTAGACATGTTGGTCATGTGTGTGTTATGTGTGTGTAGACATGTTGGTCATGTGTGTGTTATGTGTGTGTAGACATGTTTGATGTGTGTGTGTGTGTAGACATGTTTGATATGTGCGTGTTATATGTGTGTAGACATGTTGGATATGTGTGTGTTATGTGTGTGTACATGGTTGATATTTGTGTGTAGACATGTTGGATAGTGTGTGTGTGTGTGTGTGTGTGTGTGTGTGTGTGTGTGTGTGTGTGTGTGTGTGTGTGTGTGTGTGTGTGTAGACATGTTTGATATGTGTGTGTTATGTGTGTGTAGGCATGGTTGATATGTGTGTGTTAAGTGTGTGTAGACATGTTGGATATGTGTGTGTAGGCATGGTTGATATGTGTGTGTTATGTGTGTGTAGGCATGGTTTATATGTGTGTGTTATGTATGTGTAGACATGTTGGATATGTGTGTGTTATGTGTGTGTAGACGGATCCGTCTGCAGTCACACTACATGGACCATTTATTTGTGTGTGTGTGTGTGTGTGTTTGTGTGTGTGTTATGTGTGTGTAGACATGCAGGGGTGTACAGCCAAGAAGAGGCAGCGTTGTTGCTGCGTGACAAACTGATTCGCCTGCAGTCGCTCTACATCGACCAGTTCAAACGACTTCAACACGTGCTGAGAGAGAAGAGACGACGCTTCCTGCAGACTCACAAACAGGAGAGGGAAATGCTGGGTATATTTGTGTATGTGTGTGTGTGTGTGTGTGTGTGTATGTGTGTGTGTGTGTGTGTGTGTTGCTGGGTTTAAACAACTTCGACACGTTGAGAGAGAAGAGACGGCGCTTCCTACAGACTCACAAACAGAGAGAGATGCTGGGTATATTTGTGTGTGTGTGTGTGTGCGTGTGTGCGTGTGTGTGTGTGTGTGTGCGTGCGTGTGTGTGCGTGTGTGTGTGTGTGTTGCTGGGATTAAACAACTTCAACACGTTGAGTGAGAAGAGACGACGCTTCCTACAGACTCACAAACAGAGAGAGATGCTGGGTATATTTGTGTCTGTCTGTGTGTGTGTGTGCGTGCATGTGTGTGTGTGCGTGTGTGTTGCTGGGATTAAACAACTTCAACACGTTGAGTGAGAAGAGACGACGCTTCCTACAGACTCACAAACAGAGAGAGATGCTGGGTATATTTGTGAGTGTGTGTGTGTGTGCGCGCGCATGATGCTGAGTTTCAACAACTTCTACACGTGCTGAGAGAGAAGAGACAATGCTTCCTACAGACTCGCAAACTGCTGGATACGTTTCTCTCTTTCTCTCGCTCTGTGTGTGTGTGTGAGTGAGTAAGAGAGAGAGAGAGAGTATGTTAATAAATTCACTGCCCTTCCCCCCCCCCCCCCTCCCTCTCCTTTCTTTTGACTATTTATTACATGCGTTTATGACTTGGCTTACTTGCTTTCTATCTTGTTGCATAATTATGTGATGTTTTATTAGAAAACGACTATTTATTACCTGCGTTTATGACTTGGCTTACTTGCTTTCTACCTTGCATAATTATGTGATGTTTTATTAGAAAACGACTATTTATTACCTGCGTTTATGACTTGGCTTACTTGCTTTCTACCTTGTTGGAACATGTGATGTTGTTGTTGTTGTTGGATTACATGATTGTGTGTTGTTTTCCCAGGGCCGATCCAGGCGTACAAACATGACCCGCAGCAAAGGAAAAAGTATGAGCGTCTGTGCGCCATGAGGCGCTACCACAAAGTGTTTGGCAAGGTGGGCACTTTTCACACTCACTATTTTGATCTCCTTTTTTTCTTAACCCTTTTCGCCGCCAGCCATATTAGGTATTAGATATTAGGTACTTTATAGTCACAGAGGCGTCTCTGCGAAATTCGGGTTGCTCCCACCTGGAGAGCGCGTCGCAGCCAGAGGCGTGCCACCCAATTTATTTTTTTTTCATGCGATTTTTGTGTGACTGATGACAACTTTTTCGTTGCTACTGGGTTTAGCGTATGCTAAGTGCATGGGCACACGGTATCTTGGTTTATCATCTCATCCGAAAGACTCCACGTTCAGACCGTAAGGCCTAGTGCAAAGTGAGAGGAAAAATCCCCTGTACCCAGGTTCGAACTCGGGTTTACTTGACACGAAGCGAACGTGCTACCACTGTGCCACACCTACTCTACGCCATGTTTCAGCCAAAGAATGCAATTAAGCTTGTCTGGGTAGAGCAGACTTGTTTTCCATACGTATTTGTCTGTAAATGTTACGTTTTGAGACCTCCGATTACGCTATTACGGTCAGCAGCAAAAAAAATCTGCATTTCCGTTGAATGAGTGCGAAAAAAATAGAAGAAGAAATCGAAAGAAGGCATGGCGTTTGAGCCGTACTCGCTACTGTGTCATCTGCTATCAAAGGTATCACTTCGAGTGATGTCCCTTGAATGAATACTTCCGGTTTATTTCTCCATGCCGCCATTTTTGTAGGTACGAAGTGCAATCTTAGGCATGCCGAAAAAACCCACTTGCAAGCAGGTGATTCCGACTCTGATCCTGATTGGACGCCAAAGAAAAAAGCGAGGTCCCCCCTCCCGCCTCAACGCAACCAAAATTTCGGCAGTTGTTGAAGTTGGGTTTGGATGTAAGTTGCAGTGTGCGTGTACGTTCGCCCCCCCCCCCCCCCCCCCCCCACCCTCCCCGCTCAACAAAAGGTTTGACGGCAGCGAAAAATTCTGGTGGAAGGATTTCTCGGCCAGCAAAATTACGGACAGATGCCTGAAATTACTGATTTCAGAGCTTGGGATTACTGACAGTGAAGATTTTGAGTGAACAGGTCTGGTAGAGAAAAAAATTACCTGCAATATTGTGAAGTCCTCTGTGACATGCATAACATTAGGCCTATCCTTACCTCCCAAAATTAAGAAAATAGGGTCTTCGGATAACAGGCCCTGATTTGATGCCTTCTAATAACATGGGTGTTAAGCCATTGTGGTGCATAAATGCGACGTTGGCGTCAAAGGGTTAATACACGAACAAGTAGATTTGATATCTTTTTTTTTTACTAATTTGACTAACTTTTTAATTGTCCTTTGCCGATCTACGATCGCAAAGGAGTCTATTTTTGTTCGTGTATGTTTCTTTTTTTTTCTTTTCTGTCTGTCTGTCTGTCTGTCCCAAGGATATCTCCCGAACCGCTTGACCGAATCGCTTCAAATTTTTTGTGGTGGTGTGTCACCATGAGAGGAAGGCATCCGCGCACACCATTTTGCCGTCTTGACCTTGGCGTACGACCTTGAAAACCGAAAATCTTTAAGGGGCCATAACTTCCACACCGTTGGTCTTTAGAGTCTTCACATTTGGCATGGAGGTACTTTGGCTTATGCCCGTTCTGATGATGGCATACCGCTCAAGGTCAAAGTCACGGTCCGGGAGATCGGTAGGCCTTGAAAGTGGTAGGGGTCTAAAAATTAGGTTTTAAGCCATATTTTCCACATTTGTACTTGACAGAAGCGCTTCAGATTGTGTGTGGTACTGTATACCCTAGAGTAGAAAACATCCAAGTATAAATTATCGCCATGCTGACCTTGGCCTTGAAGTGTGACCTTGAAAACCGAAGTTTCCTTCTTTGCGCTATATATTTCTTGTTCAAGCTGTATCTCGTGACCTAGAAGACAGAATCCCTTCCAATGTTGTGTCAGGATGTGACACTAAGAGTATAACACATTCGTACATAAATTATCCCTCGGAAATAGAATGTCGCCGAGCGGCAGACATGTTTCCGTTTTTCTTCACCCTCCTATATATCGTGAAATACTGTATAGAATCACTCCAAATTTTGTGAGGAGGTGTAAAAAGAAGAGTAGAAGACATTGCAGTTCAAATTATGCCACGTGGGATTTTCATGTCGCCGAGTGGCAGACATGTCTCTGAGTTAAGGGTGTACACCCCACTAATTAAGGGTGTACATCCCAGTAAATGAGGGCGTCTAATACTAAATGTAAAAGACATCCTAGCCAAATGTTGTGAGGAGGTGTAAAAAGAAGAGTAGAAGACATTGCAGTACAAGTTAGGGCTTAAATGTCTGCCGAGTGGCAGACATGTCTCAGTGTTAAGGGTGTGCATCCTACCAATTAAGGGTGTGCATCCCGGGAAACGATTTGCACCCAGTCAAGGGTGTGTAGGTGCATCACCCAAAGGTCACAAGGAGGATGGGGACCGAAGATGTGAAGGGGGAAGGGAGGTACAGGGCGTGGCATGTACAGGGCGTAACCGGCAAAGGACATCTGCCGCTCGGCGATGCCCTTCTAATACAACTGTGTCCATTTTGTTTTTGAATGATGAAGTCTCTTTCTCTTACTGTGGAACCTCCCTTATAAGACCTTAACAAAATCATTCAAAATGAGGTCCTAAAGACCCACCATGTCACGTGTCAAGATCACAGTATTCATGTTTCCCCTCTTATAGCTGGTAAGAAATCTTCCTAGCATAAAAGAAAATGTGACACGTGACGTGGGGGGTCTTTAAATGGGAGGGAGTTGTATAAGGGAGGTAATTTTGATACTTACAGAGAAGGGCAATGTATCAAAGAGGTAGGTCTTATAAGGGAGGGATTCTTATATTGGGGGGTCTTATCAGGGAGGTTCCACTGTATAACCATTTTTGGGGGTCTTTTCTGGCAGAAGTAATGTCTTTTCCAGTTTGATATGGCATTATTGACTTCAGTCTGTCTGTCTATCATGAGGCCCTACTCCATCAGAAGTGTAACCTTCGTCGCATCGCGGTTGCGGAGGGCGTCAACCACCGTCCCCCGGTGTTCAGCCGATGCTTCTTGCCCCCTGATGACATGAATAATAATGTGCACGCGTGTCTGTCTGTCTGTCAGGAGGCCCTACTTCATCAGAAGTGTAACCTTCGTCGCATCGCGGTGGCGGAGGGCGTCAACCACCGTCCCCCGGTGTTCAGCCGATGTTCGGTAGCCACGCCCGATGGCCGCTGCAACAAGAAAGTAGTGCCTCTTTCCAAGTACTGCATGGCCCGTATCCTTGCTCACAGATCATGTTTGTTTTCTTAATGCATGGGTGCTACTTTTTTACTTTTTTAGTTTCACACTTTCAGATTTTACAATTTTTTTACCCGAAACTGAAATTCAGTGTTTTTTAAAAATTCATCCCCCCCCCCAGTGTAGAGTGGCACAGTGGTAGCGCGTTCGCTTCGTGTCAAGTAAACCCGAGTTCGAACCTGGGTACAGGGGATTTTTCCTCTCACTTTGCACTAGGCCTTACGGTCTGAACGTGGAGTCTTTCGGATGAGATGATAAACCGAGGTCCCGTGTGCCCATGCACTTAGCATACGTTAAACCCAGTGGCAACGAAAAAGTTGTCATTTGGTCGAAATTTACCCCATCCCTCCCTTCCTTATCAGTCACAAAAATCGCATGCAAAAAACAAAAAACAAAAAAAGGGTGGTGCGCCACTGGCTGCGACACGCTCTCCAAGTGGGAGCAACCCGAATTTCACAGACGCCTCCACAAGTGATTTGGGGCGTTTTGAACTTGGTTGTTCTATCCCGGAAGTCTCTCTCAGGGAATCTTGAAAACAGCATGGTGATGCCGTATTGTTTTGAAAGGCAATGTAAACATTTCACAAGGCTTATTGTCTCTGGCCATCATTTTAATTGTCTGTCTGTCTCGTTATCT
>CM065703.1:5289595-5349595 GCA_017654935.2 Phymorhynchus buccinoides | reverse complement strand
ATACATGTAAATTTGGTTTACCTACTTTCACTATGTTTTTTACTTTTCAACCGATTTTGCTTACATTCACAGGAAAATTGACGGACACTATTCGCATGCTCAATGTCCAATATTATACCGATTGGCCAATTGTTGGCCGAAATATGGGCTAAAAATGGCAAAATTCGGCCAATATTCAAGCTTGAATAACTCAAAAACGGCTTTGCGGAATGCATTCCTTTTTTCACTTTTTATTAAGGAGTATCTTGGAACACTTCCGACATGAAACTGAGCCAGAAGTGCCAACTGGAAGTGGGGACAAATATTTTCAAGTTTATTGACTCAAAACCCCTTCGACAAAATGCATAGAATGCTATTTAGAGTAAGCAAGCCATAGCAGAGTGTTACAGTGACGCAAAGTGACACTGACGTCATTGATGTCTTGAAGTAAGCTGTGACGTATATAGTAGCTTAAGAAATTGCGGTAGGACACAACAATATCGCCACAGAAAGAGAGAGAGAGAACAATGAACAACAACATTTTATTGAACTGGGCCATCTGCCCATGTCAAAGGGGACAGCGGGGTAGGGTCATCAGCAAATAAGAGAGAGAGATTATGATAGTCTTGTTTGTTTGTTTGCTTTTTCTTTTCTGTTTGGCAAATCGTGTTTATGTGAGCTCCATCAGTATGGGGCCTTGGCCTTGATCTGATTGAATATTCATATTCGTATTCTCTCTCTCTCTCTCTCCCTTTCTCTCTCTCTCTCTCTCTCTCTCTCTCTCTCTCTCTCTCTCCAATGTGCATTTTTGAGTTTCCTTCTTGTCTGAAGGGACACAACTCGTAAAACGTGCAATGGACTCAGAAACTCAGATATTGCTGTTCAGAGAAAACTCGGAATTTGACCTTGAGTGGCATTCTCCAGTTACGAGAATACTCAACTGTCTTTCCTGTTGTGGATACTGGTAGAATACATAAAAATAGACATAACTATGTCTTAATCAGAAAATTGGTATTGTGGGGTATGTTGACTATTTTTGGCTTTTGCTCAAAAACGTTCTGAGCGACTAATTAATTGATATATGATGCTGCTGTAACTGAACCCAGTAAAAGATGTTCCAGGATTTTTTAGAAGCACCCATGCATTTAATTGATATATGATGCTGCTGTAACTGAACCCAGTAAAAGATGTTCCAGGATGTTTTAGAAGCACCCATGCATTTAATTGATATATGATGATGCTGCTGTAACTGAACCCAGTACAGTGACCCCTCCCTTATAAGACCCCATTTTGGATGATTTTTGAAGGTCTTATAAGGGATGGGTCTTATAAGGGAGGTACTTTTAACACTTACAAAGAAGGGCAATGTCTCAGAGAAGTAGGTCTTATATGTCGAGGGAGTCTTATAATTGGAGGTCTTCTAAGGGAGGTTCTTCTGTAAAAGGTGGTCCAAGCATGGTCCTTGACCGGCGGTCAGACATTCTGCTGGACCAGCACCAGGTGTTGTTTGAGGCGTGTCGGTTCCGCAGCGGTCAGTGCGGGGAGCCTGTCTTCAGCACGGACGCCGTCCCTTTGTGCCGCCGACATCTGTCGGCCGCTGCCGCGCCGTCGTCCACCTGCACTGCCGCCCAGGTACTGAGAGGATACATTTGTATGACATGACATGACATGATGTGACATTTGTCTGCCGCGCCGTCGTCCACCTGCACTGCCGCCCAGGTACTGTATGACGCATTGTATGACGTGACGTGACATTTGTCTGCCACTGCCGCGCCATCGTCCATCTCCACTGCTGCCCAGGTACTGGGATGACGCATTGTATGACGTGACATGACGTGATGTGACATTTGTCTGCCGCGCTGTCGTCCACCTCCACTGCCGTCCAGGTACTGGGATGATATTGTATGACATGACAAGGTGCGACGTGATATGACATTTGTCGGCCTCTGCCGAAGTGTCGACAGTCGTCCATCTCCACTGCCGCCCAGGTACGGAAGTGACGCATTGTATGACGTGACATGACGTGACATTTGTTTGCCGCGCTGTCGTCCATCTCCACTGCCGCCCAGATACTGGGATGATACATTTGTATGACGTGACATGACATTGTCGGAGTAGCATTGTGAAGTTTTTCGTAAAGTGAGTGGATGCCCTTCCACCTTTATCTTCCGCCTTTTTTACATGGAAAATAATTGATAAGGTCACTGCTGTAAAAAAAAATTCATGATTTTGCCCATGTTTGACTGTTTTTTTTTACACCCTACCCTACCATATAACACAGTTTCTAAGAAGCTCAAATAAACCCGAGTTCAAACCTGGGTACAGAGGATTTTTCCTCACTCTGCACTAGGCCTTACGGTCTAACCGTGGAGTCTTTAGGATGAGACGATAAACCGAGGTCCCATGTGCCCATGCACTTAGAACACATTAACTCTTTCACCGCCAACGTCGCATTTTTGCACCACAATGATTTAAACACCCATGTCATTTAAACCCTTGAAATCAGGGTGTGTTATTCAATGATATTATGTTCCTAAAAATGGGCAGTAAGGATTGACCCTATTCTAAATGTGTCGCAGAGAAATCCCACAATATTGCAGACAACATATTTTCTATAGTCAAGTAAGCTCAATGGAAAAGTTTGGCTCAAAGATGGCTGGCGGTGAAAGGGTTAAGCCCAGTGGCAACGAAAAAGTCAATTAGTCGAAATTTACCCCCCCCCCCCCCCCCTTTTCCTTCCTCATCAGTCACAAAAATCGCATGCAAAAAAAAAACCCTAGGTTTTTGTATGACTGGCTGCGACGCGCTCTCCAGGTGGGAGCAACCCGAATTTCACAGACACCTCCGTGACTGTAAAGTACCTAATACCTAAAAAAAACCCACCTAATATTCAATAATACCTACTGGTGTAGTTGGTTCGAATCGTAGCTCGTAATCCAAGATGTTTGCTAGTGAGCTGGTTCGAACCCAGCTCCGTTCACAGTGTTGTGTCCTCATCCGGGAAAGACACTTTACTCCTATTTTCCTGGTCATTCAGACGAGACCTTAAACCGAGGTCCCGTGTGCGAACGCACGCACAAGATCTTGCGCACACGTTAAAGCCAATTCCACTATTCGGTGTTGCGCCGGTGGGACGGATGACACAAACTCGCATAGGATGCTAAAATGGGTGGTGCTGTACTAGAGCGATGCGCTCTCCTGGTGGGAGCAACCCGAATTTCACAAGAGGCGAGTTTCTGTGACTAGAAAGCACCAAAATACCAATGTTCAACAACAATACACCAAAATACCAATGTTGAACAGCAACAACACACCAAAATACCAATGTTCAACAACAACACACCAAAATACCAATGTTCAACGACAACACACCAAAATACCAATGTTCAACAACACACCAAAATACCAATGTTCAACGACAATACACCAAAATACCAATGTTCAACAACAACACACCAAAATACCAATGTTCAACAACAACACACCAAAATACCAATGTTCAACAACAACACACCAAAATACCAATGTTCAACAACAACACACCAAAATACCAATGTTCAACAGCAACACACCAAAATACCAATGTTCAACAACAATACACCAAAATACCAATGTTCAACAACAATACACCAAAATACCAATGTTCAACAACAACACACCAAAATACCAATGTTCAACAACAACACACCAAAATATCAATGTTCAACAACAACACACCAAAATACCAATGTTCAACAACAACACACCAAAATACCAATGTTCAACAACAACACACCAAAATACCAATGTTCAACAACAACACACCAAAATACCAATGTTCAACAACTACACACCAAAATACCAATGTTCAACAACAACACACCAAAATACCAATGTTCAACAACAATACACCAAAATACCAATGTTCAACAACAACACACCAAAATACCAATGTTCAACAACAACACACCAAAATACCAATGTTCAACAACAACACACCAAAATACCAATGTTCAACAGCAACACACCAAAATACCAATGTTCAACAACTACAACACACCAAAATACCAATGTTCAACAACAACACACCAAAATACCAATGTTCAACAACAATACACCAAAATACCAATGTTCAACAACAACACACCAAAATACCAATGTTCAACAACAACACACCAAAATACCAATGTTCAACAACAACACACCAAAATACCAATGTTCAACAACTACAACACACCAAAATACCAATGTTCAACAACAACACACCAAAATACCAATGTTCAACAACAACACACCAAAATACCAATGTTCAACAACAACACACCAAAATACCAATGTTCAACAACAACACACCAAAATACCAATGTTCAACAACTACAACACCAAAATACCAATGTTCAACAACAACACACCAAAATACCAATGTTCAACAACAATACACCAAAATACCAATGTTCAACAACAACACACCAAAATACCAATGTTCAACAACAACACACCAAAATACCAATGTTCAACAACTACAACACACCAAAATACCAATGTTCAACAACAACACACCAAAATACCAATGTTCAACAACAATACACCAAAATACCAATGTTCAACAACAACACACCAAAATACCAATGTTCAACAACAACACACCAAAATACCAATGTTCAACAACAACACACCAAAATACCAATGTTCAACAACTACAACACACCAAAATACCAATGTTCAACAACACCACACCAAAATACCAATGTTCAACAACAACACACCAAAATACCAATGTTCAACAACAACACACCAAAATACCAATGTTCAACAAAAACACACCAAAATACCAATGTTCAACAAAAAACCCCAAAATACTGTATCATTGTTGTAATCACAGCTGTTTCGGGAGGAACATTTAGTTTATCTATACTATCAGAAAACAAACTACTACACGACAAGTGCAAAGTGACGTTATTTTATTCACAAGAGACAAAACAAAACTACTAGATATTTCGGCGAATGCGCCTTTGTCAACACAGACAAACAATTAAACAGCAAATAGCAAAAGGAGCAAAAAGCAGGCAACAGAAGGAGCAAAAAACCATCAAGATCAAAATAAAAACAATACTTCCCCTCTACAGTCCAACGCGTAAATGATACAGCAAAGTTGAAACCAAAGAGCAAGGCTGTGAACACAAATCAAGGAAGGAAAAAAAAAAAAAAAAAAAAAAAAATGAAGTGAGAGAGGTTGGGGACAATCATAGATGGTAGAAGTTGGAAACAAGGGTCAGTTGTGTGTAAGGGGTGGGGAGGGGGAGGTTTGGTGAAGAGAACAAATCTCGTGCTAAAGTGAACACATGTAGCAGAAGCTGACATTACATTTCAATTGAAAAATGAAAAAAACAGAGAGAGAAGGGGGTGGGGGGGATGGAAATAGAGGGGGGGGTTCGCCGCCTAGCGCATCAAACCCATGTCTGACCCCAAAGTGGGTTGCCCCACCCTGGCACCGAGGGGTGAGAGGGAAAACGGAAGTTCTCTGAGAAAAAACCCTAGTCAAACACACTTGTCTAAGACATGAAAAATATAAACAAATTTAAAGGATTAAGGGAAAAGAACTCTCTGGGAGAAAAAAAACCTGCACATGTGGTCAAAGACAAGTGCAACAAACCCCTCTCACATGCACACACAAACACATACAACACACTCTCTCTCTCCCTCTCTCACACACAACCACACACTGTCGAAAACTTGTCGTGTAGTTGTTTGTTTGTTGTATGTTCCAGTGACGTTGCAGTCTGTATCAGTTTTTTTATACTATCAGAAGTTTTTTCAAGCCAACTTTTGTTTACCAGGGCTCCCAGGGACCCCCATTTGGGGGTCAATGAAGCACTAAAATTCTACAAGTCCCTCTAAAAGAATGTGCAGAGGGTCCCAGGGATGCACTAGAAAAAATATTTTTAGCATTCACAATGCCACTGGGACCCTCTATCCCGCCTCTATGTCCCTCTTTACTGTAAGTGAAGGAGTCCCTGGGACCCCTTGTTTTGCGGGACGATTGGGAGCCCTGTTTACCATAAGTAACTTTTCATAAATAACAATCATGAATATGCTGTAGTATGTCACTAAATGAGTTATATTCAGTGGATATTGCTAGACGTTTACTCATGGGCAATTTTATTTATGCTTGCGATACTAAGTGGGTTATTCAAGAACATTTTCTACTAAATATGTTGCATGATACTACTCAACAAAAATAAGTTTTTACCATAAATCTGATGGAAGAAATATATTAAAAATACAATGAAGAACACACAGTCAAAATAATGTTGCCAGCAAAAGCTTGGTGCAGTTTTTATCTAAGATTTCTAGATTCGGTCTTTTAACTAAATAGCTTGATTTTGTGTGGGACGGAACAGCTGTGTAATCAAAGCATTGAAGGCGTCTGCTTAATTATATTGCAGACGGAGGAACAAGACCCCACACCACAAACGCCGGACGTGCCGACAGGCGCAGAAAATAATATAACAACATCGCAACCGGACCCCACAACTGCCGGCACCGTTAACAACGACGGCAAAACGTCTCTACCCGGCAGCTCCAGCCCTGCTCTCACAGCTACAGGGGGCGCTGTTCTGCCCGAGGGGGGTGAAGGGGAAGGAGGGGGGAGGGCGGGGCCTAATGCGACGGATGGGGCTCTGGACGAATCGGAAGACCGGTTGAATTCGTCGGGGGACGGGGTGCCTGATTTCGTCGATCTGATTCGCTACGTGGACGGGGAGCATATCGAGGCTATGAACGATGTGTTGGAGCCAAACTTAGAGGACTGAGAGCGATTTGATTGGTTAAGGATGATAATGACTCCATTAACGATGTCTTGGAGCCAAACGTGGTGCACTGAGAGCGATTTAATTGGCTAAGGATGATAGTGACTCCATTACTGATGTGTTGGAGCCGAACTTAGTGCACTGAGAGTGATTTGATTGGCTAAGGATGATAATGACTCCATAAATGATGTGTTGGAGCCGAACTTAGAGGACTGAGAGCGATTTGATTTAGCTAAGGATGATAGTGACTCCATTAACGATGTCTTGGACTTGGAGTCAAACTTAGTGTACTGAGAGCGATTTGAGCAACATTTTCAAAGATCATAGCAAGAGGGAGGGAATGTCAACAATAGTATAGTAACCAGTAGGAGGCTACATTTTCAAAGATCATAACAAGAGGGAGGGAATGTCAACAATAGTATAGTAACCAGTAGGAGGCTACATTTTCAAAGAGCATAGCAAGAGGGAGGGAATGTCAACAATAGTACAGTAACCAGTAGGAGGCTACATTTTCAAAGATCATAGCAAGAGGAAGGGAATGTCAACAACAGTATAGTAACCAGTAGGAGGCTGCATTTTCAAAGAGCATAGCAAGAGGAAGGGAATGTCAACAATAGTAACCAGCAGGCTACATTTTCTGGCCATTTTCCAAGGCATGGTCATTTTCATAGAATTCTCAGAGAAAAGTGAATGCAGACAATCTAATGTCAGACGGGGTTTTAAGCTGGAGGAGACTCCCTTTCTCCAAGTTTGAACAGTTTTGCGTTATCATCTTCAAGAGCAATTGCCTCCTGATCACCATCAACTCCATGGAGTCATGTCAAAGACGTCATTCCGACACTGTTCCAATCCTTTGGAGTCACGTCGGAAGGAGTTTTCCGATCGATTTTGGCGTTTTTTGTGAGTTCGTGTAAACCAATAAAAGGGAAGGAACTCACTGTTCCTTTTAATCCTGAGACCTTATTCTTTTTGTTGTTGTTTCTTTTCTTTGGTATTAAACGTTTTATTCCTTCTTCATACATTTACAAATAACATTCATATATATGTATGATTGAACATTCATGATAATAAACAGTGATTTACTGATTACTTGTAAATAAAGATGAATAAAAGAAGAAATAAAGAGAACAAAGTTTGTGTTGCCTTTTTTCTTATTAATAACAAGTATAAAGGTTTTTTTCCCCTTAATATACATTTTAAACCGCTACACCTACCTGTATTAATAAAAAAAAATCGGGACTTTACTGGTTTCGTATTGCCTCCAGTATTGTTCCCACCATATTTGTATTTACAAATGTCCCATATATGTGTCTGATTCAGACCAAGAGGACGTAAAACATCATTTTCTCGCGCTTAATATATACACAAAGAAGAAAGTTAAGCACCCCACCACTTTTTTGCTGTAGATGAGATGAAATCGAGATTTATTGCAAATAATCAATAAAGAATGAAACAACATTGATTGGTAAATGAAAGTTTGACTATCTGACTATAAGAAAACGCATAATTTAATGCATGGTTTTACAAATGCATTCTGATATTCTGAAACGAAAAGGGTTGTCATTTTCAATTTAAAAAATACCATGTTTAAGTATCAATGCAACAGTTTCATATGGCTATATCAAAAGTTAATTATTGTGGGAAAACGTCATGAGGAGTGTCCAAAACTCATTTGGCAAATCAAAGTTCAGTAGCGTGTGTTTCCTCCCTGTGCCTGGATGACTGCTTCAACCCTGCTTATAACGGAATAATGGTAGCCTTGTAATAGCTATGGGGTGCTTAACTTTTTTCTTTGTGTATACATTTTGTTGTTGTTGTGGAAGTGTATGAAATGTATGAAGAAGGAATAAAATGTTTAATACAACAAAAATGTGTTCTTATTACTTACTTGTGGCGGTGCCATAGCCGATGAGGTTTAACCGAGGCGTGGTCACCGCTACAGCTATCTGTATTAATTTTAAAAAATCGGGACTTTACTGGTTTCGTACTGCCTCCGGTTCTGGGAATAGTTGAGACACATTGAAAGCCTGGGTGAAAGTAAAGATGATTCCAGCCCAGGTTCTGGGAATAGTTGAGACACATTGAAAGCCTGGGTGAAAGCAAAACATTATCTCAATTGTCAAATGACACATTTCAATGTTGTCAGAATCTTCCCAGTCCTGAAGTGGTGACCGCATTAAGATTGATTTCCAGTGTGTGTGTGTACACAGGATGGATGGGTGGGTGTGGTGCTGGAACTGCATGTGTAACATCTCTTATTTGCATCTGCCATCAATGTTGGCAGATTGGTTGATTTTATAAGACCAAGAACCTGATGACAAGAAGACCAGTCCTGAAGACTCTTTCTTTCAGCTTTTCCAATCCTGATTTCAAGAGCATTCCTGAACTACTTTGAACCATGTGAAAGCATAATCAGGGTTCACTTGGAGAAACTGACACAAATTTGATTCAAACATTCGTCTCCACGTCGGAAGAATATGAGTAAATCATCAGGTTTTGTACGTTGTTAAGATTCATGGATTTGTGTTTTGCTATACGTGGTAGAACTTTATGCGGTGACAGTCCTGAGATAACCATAGCTGTTGACGGGACTATAACAGACTAACTAACTAACTAATCTTCGTAAACAACTCCAACACCAGCAAACGAAACAGAAGCAGATGACTCTGGGACGCTTTGATCATCTGTCTTCGTCTGATGTATTGCCTGAGCATGTTGACGTGGAAAACCCTTTCATTTCCACGACTCAGCACAATGTAATCGGACAGACCAACTTTCTTCACGACCTTGAATGGACCTTGTCATTTGAGAAGTAGCTTGTGCTTGTCAATTGGCAGGAAAACAAGCACCTTGTCACCAGGTTTTAAGCTACGAACCTTTGTTTTGTGATCATGCAGTTTCTTGTAGCGAAATCCAGACTCCTTGAGCGAGCTTGGACATATCTGCAAGGTCATTCCTGAGATCCAAAACATGCTGACACGTTGTCTTTACCTCAGCGTCAGTATCTGAGCCTGTCCAAACATGCAGCATTTGTGAAGGACCACGAGGAGTGCGACCAAAGAGAAGCTCAAAGGGTGAGAATCCTGGTTGCTCTGTGGGATTTGTTTGTCTGCAAAGAGACCAGCTTATATCTGTCCCAGTCACTTGGTTTGTCATTCGCAATCTTTTTTAACATAGCCTTGAGAGTGATGTGAAAACGTTCAACCAAGCCATTTTGTTTGTGCGTGGTATGAAGAACTATGAATTTGCTTCATCGACAACAGCCTCATCACATACTTCATCAAGGCAGAGGTAAACTGGGTACCTTTGTCCGAAATAATTTCCTCATGGAATCCAACATGTGAGAAAATGGAGAGAAGGGCCTCTGCAACAGCCTCAGTATCTATTGACTTCAACGGGACCACTTCAGGAAATCTCGTTGCAAAATCAATGCAAGTCAGAATCCCACAATGACCTCTCCCAGATGCCGGAGTCAACAGACTCACAATACCTATTCCAACCCTCTGAAAAGGAATGCTGTTAACCGCCGTTTTGTCCAAATTCCGCCGTTTTGTCTATAGACAAAACGGCGGGGCTAGAACCGCCGTTTTGTCCAAATTTTCTATTATGTTTGGACAAAACGGCGCCTGATTTTGAACCGCCGTTTTGTCCAAATGAAAGTTGGAGTTATAAAAACTCATTCTTGACAAGTGCCCATCACAGGCAACTGCTCAAGTGGCTGTGTTTGAAGACGTCCTTTGGGAAAAGTCCTCTGACATGCTTCATATGATCGGCAATAAGCCTTCACATCCTTTCTTATTCCCAGTAGGATTCTCTTGAGCGTGCTACCAGCGGCCATGATCCTGAGAAAATACTATAATGACCCGAGACCGAAGTGGCAAACCTAAGATCCTTTGGAATGACCAACTGCAATGAAGTCTCCTGATGTACGGAGACTTGTATGATCTACATAGAAATGCAGTGAACGTATTTATTGCAACCAAAGATTGGGAAATAGGCCATTGAACAGTGTTCCACTTGATTGTTTTGTTCTTGAACACGTGGTAGAGGTAAATGCATAGCCCTCATTGGCACATGGCAACTTCTTCCACAGAAATCAAAAGTTGAATTTTCATAATTGTAAACGAAAATCCCAGATGGTCTGTGAGAGATATTACCAACATTTTCGCATTTTTTGGTCAAGTATCAGAACATTTCTCAAATAGCAATGGTTACAAAAAGATAAGTTTTAATTAAAGAACATGATTATAAAGGAGATCAACAGAAATAAACGGCTAGCATATGGCAAGGAGAAGAAGTGGTGAACTGTGGAAGGAGGATGGGATTAAGTAACCTTCACTGATGAAACCAAGGTAATAGGTGACCAAATTCAGCATGTGTCTGTCAGGAGAAGAGCCGTATAAGAGGTCCACCTAGCACACATTTGGCCATGTTCAAAACAAGTGGTAGTTTCGAGGCTCTGGTAAGTTGTTACAAAAAAGTTTTCTTGCCCATTAATAGATCTGATAGTGTTTGTCGATTAAAAATGAAGAATAAGCTGTGTATCTGCATGCTCAATGAAAACCAGAATCTTTCGGTGTAATCGCACTGACTTGGTCAAGATTCAATAATAAAAAATGGCACTAGCCTGCTCTATGGACATACAGTAACGATAGTAAAGGTAAAGAAAACAATCACAACATTGCACTGACTTGAATAGAGTCTAGATCGTAATCTGACCACAAACGCCAGGCTTCTGTTAAAAAAGAAAACAGAAGTGGGCTTTGCTTAAATGGTAAACATTTTAGGACCACCTCTGATGTTACAGGGTGTGCATGCTGAAGTCATCATAGCCACCAAATATATAATCTTTAAAAGCGAGTGCATTCCGACGCTTCTGTATCTTCTGGTGGAAAATCAAAAGAAAAGACATGAAACGTGGCACAGAAATTCCGGGAAAGTTACCTCAAAATTCCAGGAATTAGCACTAGGTGACGAGCATGTGTTCTGTGTCTACTGCTCGACGGACTTGAAATATCTCATGGCACAGATAAACATGTATTAGATACTTGTGTAGAAGAAAAAGGGAGTTATATTTGATTCTAAATTGAAATTTGATAGACATATTACAACAGCTGTAAACAAAGCTAATACCTATAAGTCGACACATGCTTAAGTCGACGGATTTATCATTTCCCGGCCAAAAGTGCTCTTTAAAAGACTTTGATAACAACGGATATCTCGACAACGTATAACTCGACGTTCGTCTATGTCGACGAGATTTTTTCTAAACGTCAAACGGATAAGTCGACTTCCTGACTTCCTGACTTTTGTTTTTTCCCCCTGACTTAAGTCACACCAGTCTTGCTCTATTTTGATCTGTCTCTTTTTGAATGTGTGCGCGCCCGTGCCGTGAATGTGTGTGTGTGATTCAGATTCAGATTCAGATTCAGATATTTATTGTCTTTGAAAACCAATAAACATGTATTAGATACTTGTGTAGAAGAAAAAGGGAGTTATATTTGATTCTAAATTGAAATTTGATAGACATATTACAACAGCTGTAAACAGCTGTGTGTGTGTGTGTGTGTGTGCGTGTGTGCGTGTGCGTGTGCGTGCGTGTGCGTGTCCGTGTGTGTGACGTTTGCAATTATGCTTGACAGTTTTATTGTCGTGTGACGTCAACAATTTCCGGTGGGAGAAAATAGGGACGTTCGCGTACCGTAAAATACCGAGTTTAAGCCCCCACCCCCACGATCCTTTGCACAGTTTGAGGCCCCAAAAAGGGGGTGGGCTTACACACGGTATTTGACCTTGTGCTTGAAACATAATTGTAAAAGGAAAGATACACAGCCTGTTACAGGGAGCTGCGGAATTGTTTTTTACCTTAAAGGGCCTGCTACACTACATGTTACATCCCCAATGCCCGGTGAATCCATTCACGCAGGCACGCGCGCGCACACACACACACGCACGCACGCACGCACGCACGCACACACGCACACACACACACACACACACATACAGACACATACATAATTATGTCACAGTAGAAATGGGAATCCAGTAGGATTCGGAATCCAACTAGTACAAATTACAAAGGGATTAGGTTGTACTGTCTTTTCTAGTGCTGCAGCCAAATGGATTAGGTTGTCTTTTCTAGTGCTGCAGCCAAGGGATTAGGTTGCATTGTCTTTCTAGTGGTGCGGCCAAAGGGATTAGGTTACACTGTCTTTCCTTGTGCTGCAGCCAAAGGGATTATGTCGTCTTTTCTAGTGCTGCAGATAAAGGGATTAGGTTGTCTTTTCTAGTGCTGCAGCCCAAGGGATTTCACCCTTTTACAAGGTATTTCACCCTTTTACAAGGTATTTCACCCTTTGTATAGTGTTTGCCTCCAAATGGGGGGTGGGCTTATACTACTAGATGGGCTAATACTCGGTATTTTATGGTACATAGTTAAAAGATCTTTTCTTTTAGACTCTGAGTTTACCATGACTCAACTCAACACTGATGGCCAGTCATAGCATAACTTGCATTCTCGCTGTTTTGCCATGGAAAAGAGTGAGCATTTTTCATACGTCTGGCAAAATTTAATCCACGGACCGGCCCTTTAAGAAACGTCTTTACTGTATACTCTCTCTCTCTCTCTCTCTCTCTCTCTCTCTATTCCTGGTATAAAAACACCTACCTACCTACCTCCTACACACACGCGCGCACGCACGCACGCACGAACACACACAGACGGATAAGTCGACATTTTTGTCTGAAAACGTCTATAAAGTCGAGATATCCGACTGACGGATAAGTCGACATTTTTTTTTGAAAACGTCTGTGAAGTCGAGATATTCAACTGACGGATAAGTCGACTGACGCATAACTCGACATAAAATCAATTGCCGCTGGCACGTCGACTTAAGTGTATTCGACTGTAGAATGTTAGAGTTAGTTAGGAGAACTTTTACAGGACTAAATAATAATGTGTTCATTAACTTATATAAAAGTTTGGTTAGACCACATCTGGAGTATGGGAACCAAATTTGCAATCCATATCTTAAACGACAATCAGTTTCAATTGAGCGTGTACAGAGGAGAGCTACTAAACTAATAACAGTTTAAAAAAAAATTGAAAATAGTGAAAGGCTACACAAACTTGATTTACCATCCTTGAAATACAGAAGACTTCGTGGTGACCTAATCGATTAATGTATATACAATTTTGAATGGTCCTGACAATACTAACAAAAGTTTGTTCCAGATTTCAAATTTTTCAAAGACTAGAAATCATGAATTAAAAATATTAACACAATATAGTAGAACTAACATTAGGAGACACTTTTTCAGTAACAGAGTGAATAACTATTGGAACGCACTTCCTGCTCAGACAAAACTTGCACCTGATACTAACAAATTCAAAAACCTCCTGGACAAAGACCCAAACCTGAGTAAATTAAAATACCAGTATGACGAATAGTAATAGTCTACCAAAACCGTCACAGCTGTGCCAACTCCCCCCAAAATAAAATAAAAGTCGCTTGAGAGGCCGCGAGGCCTGGTCGTCTTAATTTGCCTGACCTGACCTGACATTAGTATTGCACACTCAGGTCAGTACCATATGGAAGTTCATTGGTCACACGTTGGATTTACAGATTTTTGTTTGTGGCAGAAGCCACAAACCTATAACTCACTTTATTGGTCAGTCGGTCTGTCGGTCTGTCAGTCTGTCGGTCGGTCCAAAATTGTTGCACATTTTGCAGAATTGTCGCACATATTTTAAAGGAGAAAAAAATACTCGGACATAAAGTAACATTTCAGTTGTCATATGTACATATGTACAGTCCTTACGTATGGAAATAATTATATACTGAACAGAGCACATGAATCGTCATTTTAAAACGTAGAAAAGCACTCACGGAGAGAAGTCCACCATTCCTCTAGATACTTGAAAGTGACTGTGAAAAGGACCTGAGAGTATACATAGACAATAAACTGAGTTTCAAGGATCATGTGTCTCAAGTTACAGCGAAAGCAAACAGAGTAGTAGGGGTTATGCGAAGGACATTTGATTATTTGAGTGACGATCTCTTTGTACAACTGTTTAAGTCTCTGGCTCGACCTATTCTGGACTATGGTCACTCAGTATGGCAACCCTATAGCAAGACACTGTGCCAAGAGGTTGAAGACGTCCAACGCAGAGCAACAAAGTTGCTTGCCCATCCCAAGGACAAAACTTATCCTGAGCGTCTAGCCCATCTTCATCTCCCTAGTCTCGAACACAGGCGTAAGCGTGGGGACATGATCGACTGTTTCAAGTATGTGCATAATATTTACCAATGTGAGATCCCACACTTCGATCACTTCTCTGGCAGAGACATTAGAGGCCACTCCCTGAAATTATTCAAAGGGCACCATAGGCTCCAGATCAGAGGCAACTTCTCTCTTAGAGTTATCAACCTTTGGAATAGCCTGCCAGACTCTGTGGTAACAGCACCCTCTGTCAACGCCTTCAAGTCACGCTTAGACGCCTTCTGGTCGAAGCACCCGATGGTCTACGACCCAGAATGCTATCATTGACTTAGTCGTTCGCACCACCACGCGCGCATGATGTCTAAGACTACCACCTGGAATGGTGAACAGGCATCGACGAAAATGGTGTTTTACGTCCCCTTGGTCTGAATCAGACACATATGGGACATTTGTAAATACAAATATGGTGGGGACAATACTGGCAGCAATGCCCGGAGGCAGTGCAACACCAGTAAAGTCCCGATTTTTGATCAATGCAGATAGGTGTGGCGGTAACTGGTAAACAGGCATCAATGGATGCCTCAATGACGTCTCAAGTTCAACTTCAACAACTTCAAAATAATAAACATACGTAATACAGACACTGCAACAGACACGACGAGTATGCAGTGCTTCGTTCGTAGAGTATAAGCAGGATAAATAGTTTTAAATGTTTTCCAAAAGATATAAAAAGTTACGAAATGGTGCCGAGATAACATTCTGGTTTACAGATTAAAATGATTGAAAAGCCAGGGGAAGCGACTCAGTGTATATAATGATTGCATTGGTAAAAATAGACTGCACTTCAAATCGAGGCTGCTCTTTAAAATGATGTTTGGTTGGTTTTTTATATAACATTTTTTTTTATTTCCCTCTCTCATCCCTCCAATCCACAATTCCTTACATTCTCTCACACACTCATCCATCAACATGCATTTTTCAATCTTAAGCATATTAATTAATATAATTTGTACATGCTTAATAAATATATGAATCAGTCAAACAATAAATTCCATTTACAATCTAAAGTGTTTCTTTGTGCTTTTCAGTTGAAAGTGTGCATGAGTGAGTGAGTTTATAATAGTTTTAAAATGAGAAGGTTGGAGATTTTGTATAACAATAGCTTAGTGATTACTAAGAAAATTGTTTTTTCCATAAGCAAACTAGAAAAATTAACATAGAATTACTATAGATTTCATAGAAAACACATGTTTGTTTACAAAAACACATTCACACAAAAAAACATCCATGGGACATACATAAACTCTCTCTCACTCCCCCTCCCCCTCTCTCTCTCCTATTCATATTTAATATAGAAAACATTATAGTCTTTAATAAACCAGGGTAAGTTCTAGTCTAATCTCTAATGTCTGAAAAACAACAACATAGGTAACTGGTAAGAACCAGAGATTAATACTGTACAAGGACTTGACTATTGCTATTATCAGTGAAGTGCTAAGGACACACATGCATTCACACAAAGCATCAACAGAAACAATGCATACTGGTGGTGGTTAAAAAAATAAATATTTTTTTAAAAAGGAATAATAGTAATAGTAGAAAAGGGTCATTACAACAGGAAAGGGACTTTGAATTATAATATTATAGCAAAATACTAACAAGCACTCACATCACAATCTATGAAGAAAGGGAAACAACACAATTCAAGGACGTAATGTACACACAGTGCACATTTCATAAAGGAGGCTATGACATAATAGGAGAATATAGAAACCAGTTTTCCTCAAATTGTCCCAAGTTACCATTCAAAAAGGCTATATATTTTTCTAGGTTAGTTCTGTACCTTAAAACTGTGAGAAAAACCTGCAGGTTAGGATGAACATCTTGTAATTTACATTTATAAATATAGAATTTGGCAAAAATCAAAATAAAATCCAGAACTTTGTCTGTTTTCACATTTTGTTTCACTCCAAAAAGAACCAGTTCTTTGTCAATAATCAAATTATTACAGTGTTGGCATTTATCTTTAATCAAGCATTGCAGATTTCTCCAAAACCTATTAACAATAGTACAGTCAAATAACATATGTGGAATAGTCTGTTCTTCTTGTTCACAAAAGTTACAGGATGGGGAGTCAACAATTTTACATTGAAAAAGATATTTCTGAGTTGGAAGCAGTCTATGTAGGAGTCTACATTGAAACCACCTAAGTTGTACATCTGTAGAAGCTTTATAATATTGAAGAAAAATGTGTTTCCAACTTAGGTTTTCAAAAAGGTTATTCCATTTACTAACAGTAGATGGAGAGGTATTATTTTCATTCAAAATATTTTGCACAAATTTGTTTCCTCTTTTAATACAAAACCAGGCTTTTGGGTCTAAGAGTTTATATCTGTTAATCAACACTATGTTAGTTTTTTTGCAATAGTTACGGACTGCGTTTAAAATACCTTCATACAAAAGAAAATGTGTTCTTATACCTTGGTATTTATGCAAAAATTCATAATATGTCATCAAATTGCCATCATCATTTATTAAATGTTTAATCAGAAAAATACCATGATCACACCAATCCTGTATAAAAACACACTTTTCTGTCCCTTAAAATATTAACATTATAATGAATACATTCTGCCATAAATTCATGTACAGAGGTGGGACTGCATTTCAAACACAATTTCTTATAATGCTTCATAACATCTTTCCAGAATGGATTATTAATATCTGTCATAACATAAAAGGTATACAATTCCTTTTCTAAAGTAACAATAAAATCTTCTGGGGGATCCGGCAAATTAATCAACAAATGAACAATTTTGGAAAACGCCAAAGTTTTAATGACTGCAATTTTCCCAAAAGGGGTTATATTTCTTTTCTTCCAGAAAGATAGGACCCTTCTTATTGCGTAAAGCTTATCCTCAAAATTTATCTGTACAGTGATATTGGTATTTGTGGAAAATGTAATGCCTAATACCTTAAAAGTACCTGGCTCCCAAACAAAGTTTTTGTCCCTCATATATTTAATTCCACAGTTTTTTCTACTACCTAACCATATAACTTGGGATTTTTCAAAATTGATTTTTAAGCCAGAAATTTGAGAAAATTTTGTAAGGACAAATACTGCCTCATGAAATGATCGTTCAGAACCATATAACTTGGGATTTTTCAAAATTGATTTTTTAGCCAGAAATTTGAGAAAATTTTGTAAGGACAAATACTGCCTCATTAAATGATCGTTCAGAACCATCTAAACATAAACTAGTGTCGTCTGCAAATTGTGACAACAGAGTGTCTTTGTCATTGATTCTTATCCCTTTAATTTGCTCATTAGAGCGAATCATTAGGGACAAAATCTCAGCACAAATTAGGTATAAGTACAGAGTCGGGGTCCCCCTGCCTAACTCCTCTCTCTATTGAAAACCATTGAGAGTACTGTCCGTTTACTGAAATACATGTAGAAATTTGTGAATAAAATGTTTTAACCCATTGAATCAAATCTGGTCCAAATTTGAAAAATTTAAGACATTTATGCAGGAAAGACCAAGAGACGCTATCAAACGCCTTCTCAAAATCAATTAAAAAGAACATTCCTGGAATATTTTTCTTTTCAGTGTACAACAGCATGTCATACATCATTCTTATATTTTCCCCTATAAATCTACCCTTCAAAAATCCTCTTTGATTTTCATGCATAATATTTGGAAGAACACTCTTTAGACGATTAGCTATACAAGCAGAAGCAATTTTGTATGTGGCCAATTTTTAATAAATCTTTTAGGTTTACCTTCTTTAGGAATACATATTTATTGAGCGAACAAGGAAAACACCAATATCTACAAAGAAAAACTTTAAAAATTCTACAGTAAACCCATCGGGCCCAGGGCTTTCAAAGTTCTTCATGTATTTCAGCGCAGTTGCTGCCTCTTTAAGTGTGACCAAACCCTCTATTGATTCTCTCTCCTCATCAGATAACACTGGCGCATCAGGAAGTTCTCCACAGACATTTATATCAGATACATCCTCTAAAACTGTAAAGATTTTTATAAAAGTTTTTAATCTCAGCAAGGATACTTTTTTGGTCTGAGATGACTGATCCATCTTCTTTTTCTAGAAAGGGAATAGATTTGTCAAGAAAGTTTCGATTTTCCAGATTGCAAAAATATTTATTAATTTTGTCACCCTGATTTAACCAGCGAGCCCCTGAACGCATTGCCATACCTTCAATTCTGTGTTCCCTGATTTCAAGTAATTCAGTTTTTAAGTTTTCTAAATGAGGAAAAAATGATGTTTCGTTTTCAATTGTCGCACGCCACAAACGATTGCGAATCCGTGCATGTTTATCTCAAAATTACGTTTTTTTGTTTCAGAAATTACAACTTTGCAAAATAGGGGTAAACAGGTCTGGGTGTGACAATTTTTTCAGCATACTACTGGCATCATTCCTCTAGCCTACATGACTCAAAAGTTAGAGCATTTGAAATGCAATAATAGAAAAAAATGTTTAAAACTTTGTATCTTGATCTATGTTCTAAAAAACATAAAGAGTGCTAGCTTAATTTCTTGGCTTGGGTTCTGCCATTGCCTCCCTAATAAGGAGGAGAATCTAAGCTCCCCCGACCAGAGCAAGCCAACAAAATAAAAGACTTACCAGACCACTAAGGGTCCTAAATTTATATATAAACTTCCAGTCAATATGCGGCAAAAGAGAAGAACTTCCTCACCTTCTTGACAGCATGAAGCCAGACATCATCTTGGGCACGGAGACTTGGTCGGACCCCTCCATCCAGGATGCAGAATTCCTCCCTGACAGACATTCCTATAGAGTGTGCAGGAAGGACAGACAGCGGGGCGGAGGAGGTGTTCTTATTGCTGTTCACTCCACCCTAGACAGCATAGCAGTCCCCGAACTAGCAACAGACTGAGAGATGGTGTGGGCGAGGATCCAACTTTGGGGGAAGAGAGCACTCTATGTGTGCTCTTACTACCGCCCTAAAGTTAGTGACCGGGAGAGCCTCTCACAGTGGGAAGTTTCAGTGACCCAGGCAGCCAGAATACCTAATGCCCTTCTCATTGGGTGAAACCTTAACTTCCCTGGTTGGGACTGGCCCACTATGACCCTGAAGCCCAGATCTCCCTACCCTGACCTGCATCATAAACTTGTCGACATTATCCATGACCATGGCCTAGAGCAAATGGTGATGCAACTGACAAGGCAGGACAACACCCTGGACCTTCTCCTCACAAACAACCCTCAGCTTGTTCCACGTGTGGAGACTGTGCCTGGCCTATCTGACGACTGCATTGTGTATGCAGAGCTCAACATGTCCACACCCAAGAGGAAGCCTGTTGAAAGAACCATCAGCCTATGCAATAAGGCAGACTGTGCCTGGCCTGCCTGACCACTGCATTGTGTATGCAGAGCTCAACATGTCCACACCCAAGAGGAAGCCTGTTGAGAGAACGATCAGCCTATGCAATAATAAGACAGACTGGGACAGCCTGAGGCAGGAGGTGACCAAAATTGAGGAAGAAGTGGAGGCTAAAGGGAAGATGGCAAGTACTGAAGAACTGTGGCAGCTTTTCAAAACTGGGCTATTGCGAGCAGCAAAGCTACACATTCCCTGCAAAACTCTATGTCCCCGCTTCGATGTCCCGTGGATGACTCCCGAACTACGACGCCTGGTGAACAGGAAGAATCGGGTGTACAAAATTTGAAAAAGTGGAAGAAGCAGGGTACAGAGGAGCTCCAAGAAGAAGTCTGTGAGTGTAGACGGGACGTACAGCGCCAACTACGCCGGGCATATTGGGAATATGTCAACAGCACCCCGACAGCAGAGCCCACAGACCACAACCCCAAGTACAAGCGCTTCTGGTCATACATAAAAACCCCAGAGAACTTCCAACACTGGAGTGGCCCCCTTCTAAGTCAACGGGACCCTAATGACAGAGCCCAAGGCGAAGGCAGAGGCCCTGAACAACCAATTCCAGGCCGCGTTCAGCGAAGGCAAGAGCTACACCCAAGATGAATTTACAGCAAAATGTGGCATGGAGGAAAAAGATATCCCATTGCTTGAATCTGTGATCATCTCAGAGGAAGGGATCAAACGGCTTCTGGCTGATCTGGATCCTTCAAAGACCAGCGGACCTGATGCATCAGCGCACGGTTGTTGAAGGAGCTCTCTGTAGAGGTTGCCCCCATCCTCACTACCATCTTCCAGTCCTCCATCAGCAGCGGTCAAGTTCCATCAGACTGGAAGGACGCCCTAGTCTCTCCGATTTACAAGAAGGGAGAGCACTATGGCCCCGCCAATTACAGGCAAGTCTCCCTGACGTGCATTGCCTGCAAGATCCTGGAGCACATCATGGTCAGCTCCATGATGAAACACCAGGAGCAGAATAACACCCTGACCCCTCAGCAGCATGGCTTCAGATCCAAACGCAGCTGCAAGACTCAGCTCATTGCACTAATGGAGGAGCTGACAGAGAATCTGGAAGCCGGAAAACACTGACATGATAATCATTGCCACGGCTTTACCAAGGCCTTTGACAAGGTCAATCATAGCCTTCTGCTGCACAAACTACACATGTATGACATAAGGGGCAATGCTAACAGATGGGTGGCAGACTTCCTTCTCGGCCGACGGCAGGCTGTCATTCTTGAGGGCACCCAGTCAGCCTACATCAGTGTGAAATCAGGCATGCCACAGGGATCAGTGCTAGGCCCATGCCTATTTCTGGCATACATAAATGACTTGCCAGAAAAATTGTCTTCAAATGCGAGGCTCTTTGCTGACGACACGGCAGTCTACAGGCTCATCTGCTCAGGGGAGGACCATGCCTGCTTACAGAAAGACCTCCAACGCCTTGAGGAATGGGACAAGAAGTGGGACATGCAGTTTCACCCTGGGAAGTGCCAGACTCTGCCTTTCACCCGCAGCAGGAAGCCCTTGCACCACCCGTGCCAACTGCATGGACATTCCTTGGACACCGTCCAAACAGCCAAATATTTGGGTGTCACCCTACAAATAACTGGCAGCTGGGATGTCCATGTGAACACCATTACGGCAAAGCTAGCCAGACACTCGGCTTCCTTTGAAGGAACCGGAAGATAGCCTCCACTGAACTGCGAGAGAAAGCCTATACATGGCATTTGTCAGACCTCTCCTTGAGATTGCATGCACGGTCTGGGAACCCTTCACTCAGAAGAGTATAGACAAGGTGGAAGCAATCCAACGCAGGGCTGCCATATTTGTCTTAAATAGATACCATAGGACAGCCAGCGTTACCGACATGCTACAGAGGCTCAGATGGAATCCACTGCAGCAACGCCGACAAGCCACCAGACTCACCATGCTGTAATACTCAATGGCATGGTGAGTGTGAGCAGGAGCAAAGTCATACCCCAGCCAGAGCGGCAACGTACGGGTAATTCACAACAGCTCCTCATCCCCCAGTGTCGGACGCAGTACCGTCAAAGCTCCTTTTTTCCACGAACAATCAAGGAGTGGAACGACCTGCCAACACCCGCAGTGGAGGCCAGAACTCCAGAGAGCTTCACAGCCGAAGTCTGGAAGTTCCTCAAAGGACACCCGCCTGCTGCACCTGCTGCGGCTGGTGGCCCCACTCAGGGGTCATCAGTCTAACAACCAAGCAAAAGCCCCACCCTCCCTTCTCCCCCTCCCCCCTGCAGATTCCCATCAAGCTAGGCGTTTTTTCCTTTTTTCTGTCCTCTCTCCTTTTTCATTAATCTTCGACCTCCTGGCCCTTTCTTCCAGCATATGTGGATGAACCTCCCCGGTTCCGTGGCATAATAATCAGTGTTTTGATTGTGGCTATGTACTGCAAAGAAGAGGAAGAAGCTAGCACTCTTTATGTTTTTTAGAAATGCAAAGATGGTGGGAACAATACTGATAGCAATGCCCAGAGGCAGTGCAACACCAGTAAAGTCCCGATTTTTTTTTTAACAATACAGATATGTGTAGCAGTAACCATGCCTCGGCTAAACCTCATCGCCTATGGTACTGCCACAAGTATGACTGCAATAAACATATTCGTTAGTAAGCAAAGAATGTCCACAGTGAACGTTCAAGCTGAGCAAGAAGACTTTCTACAAGAGAATGGTTGTCCTCTTTGCACCAGATTGAAAGTCCACAATAAAAGCAAACCAGCACTAAGTTAAAAATAGATGGTAAAACTCTTATGTAAAATGACAAAAATAAAAATGTTCTAAAATTATAATTTAAAAAGATAATAGACATGACTAGGGAGGGCCAACTACTGAAATGAACTCCAAAATTTGGATAAAAATACAATTAATATAAAATCTCAGAAGTTGAGCGCCGTTCCCCTTGTCTGAAGGACAAAAAAATTGGTGCATTTGAAATACAGAATAGTTTGCTTTTATAAAACGTTTTTGTGTCCAATGTCTATTTATGAACCTCAGAAACAAACTCAGTTTACCTTGACTTTACGATTTGTTCTGTGTTCTGAAAATAAGAAAAATAATGTGCTGATTTACTTTTTCTCCCAATGGGGGAGATAGACAATGCCTATGAAAAGACAGCTGTTTCGTCTTGTGAAAGACTCTTCAGTCTGCATGTCGGCCTGCAAAGAATGTCCACAGTGAAGGTTCAAGCTGAGCAAGAAGACTTTCTACAAGAGAATGGTTGTCCTCTTTGCACCAGATTGAAAGTCCACAATAAAAGCAAACCAGCACTAAGTTAAAAAGAAATGGTAAAAATCTTATGTAAAATGACAAAAATAATAATGTTCTAAAATTATAATTTATAAAAGCAAACTATTCTGCATTTCAAATGCACGAACTTTTTAGTCCTTCAGACAAGGGGAACGGCGCTCAACTTATAACTGAGATTTTATATTCATTCTATTTTTATCCAAATGTTGGATTCCATCTCAGTAGTTGGCCCTCTCTAGTCATGTTTATTATCTTTTTAAATTACAATTTTAGAACTGAGTTTGATATATACATATATATATAGCAGAAAAAATAAAGAAAACACAACAAATGGAAATAACTGTTAAAACATTTATTAAAATTGCAAATATTTTGAGACCATGTCTCTTCCTCGGTGCAAAGCCTCCAAATGCCAACAATACTAGTCACACTCCAAGAAAAAACAAAACAGTAGCAGTGATAAGAATTCAAGACGTAAAACTTGCTTAAAAAACCAAAAACAAATTGAGAATAAAGATTCGATTGTCTCGTGCACATTCATAACTAATGTTCACATACACACCCTTCTGAGCATTCTCACCAACAGCTAAAAAAACATCATTAAAAAAAGAATATGATTATATCATGCACATTATTAGCTCGTGTTCACGCCCTCACTCTCCCCTGCATCACCACCAATAGGTACAGTTCAACAACAACAAATCGTGATGACATAGGACAGAGATGGACAGAGAGAGGGAGAAAGAGAGAGAGAGGGGAGCAATGAAAAAGGGAAGCAAGGAGCAAGGAAACCCTCTTTTTTGTACCCAGTCAAAGAAGTGAGAGTTGTTTCCCTTTCTATAACTCTTGTGTCATTTCCGGCAGTCAATGACGAAGCCCTTTCTAAATGGCACAATACATTTGTTCTTGGCAAAACTAGCCAGGTTTTACGAACCAAAAGTTTTAGAACACGGGCAGTATTGTTGTGTCCTTGTATCCTTTATATTTGTACTTTCCCAGAGAATGTTTGAAGGCATTTTCGGTGGTCTCGGATTTAGACTGGTGGTTATTACGGTTTTGAAGCCTGTCCCAGTGTCAGACTCGGTGTTGCACGGTTCTGAATCTGAATCTGAATCTGAATCCTCCCCAAGTGAGCAACTCTGGATACGGATCAACATCCGTGGAGCAAAGAGCCTCTATGTTGGAGCCTTCTACAGAGCCCCGGACATTAAAGACCCAGAGTACTTTGCGGCACTGGAACAGTCTCTGACCAGGATTCCACCAGACGCCCATATATGGCTCGGAGGATATTTCAATCTTGCTGACATTGACTGGTCCACTGAGTCGATACCATCTTACGCGCAACATTCTTCCTCCTGCAAGAGACTATACTTACGCTCAGCAAAGACTCCTTTCTAAACCAAGTAGTCGATTTCCCCACCAGAGTGACTGAAGATTCAACCAACACCCTGGACTTATTTTTTTTTACCAACAACAGCAGCCTAGTCAACCGAGTGGAATCTCTGCCTGGTCTAGCTGATCATGATATAATATTTGTAGAAACAAGTCTAAGACCAGAAAAGAATAGAAGCCGTCCCCACAAGACCTTTCTTTTTCACAAAGCTGACTTTCCATCTTTCAAAAAAGACCTACGGCATTCAGACCTTGCCCAAGACCCTGGCAAAGCAGACAACATGTCAGCCAATGATTTGTGGACTGCCATTAAAGACCATACCATGCCATACCGTCCCGAACAGCCAACAAGAAGAAGACCCACAAACCATGGATAGGTCAGAGAGTTAAGCGGATCAACCGCAGAGTGAAAAGGCTACACAAGAAACTACAGAAGGTGCAGAAACCAACAGCCAAAGAGAAAGCCCACCTCCGTTTCAAGAAGATCAAAGCTGATGCCCAAAGACTCCAGAGGCAGGAATACTGGAAGTACATCAATTCCATCATCGATCTACCTGACGAGGGAAGCAAGTCTCCATCTACTCAAAAGCGATTCTGGAATTACATCAAATCGCTTCGCAAAGATAACACTGGAGTATCACCACTGAAAGAAAACGGGTGCCTCCATCCTGACCCCCAAGCAAAAGCAAACATCCTGAAAAGACAATATCAATCAGTCTTTACTCACGAGGACACCAGTGACATTCCAACTCCAGCTGGTGAACCCTACCCAGCCATGCTAGAAATCACCATCAACCAGCAAGGCATCGAAAAACTAATGAAAAACATGAACCCAAGGAAAGTGGCTGGCCCTGACAGAATCCCTGCTATGATCCTGAAGGAGTGCGCAGAAGACCTAGCACCAATTCTAACCCAACTCTTCAGCAAGACACTGAAAGAAGGGAACATTCCGGATGACTGGAAACAAGTTAATGTCACCGCTGTATTTAAGAAAGGCGACCGCAACATTGCAGCTAACTACCGACCCGTCTCTCTAACTAGTCTGTGCTGCAACCTTCAAGAACACGTCATCACCTGCAGCATCATGAAACACCTTAATGATCACGACATCCTCTCTGACTGTCAACATGCTTTCAGAGCACGACAAAGTTGTGAGACCCAACTCCTAACCCTAGTGCACGAACTTGCTGCCGGACTAGACAAGAGAAGGCAGATATACCTTGCCATCCTTGACTTCTCCAAGGCGTTCGACCGTGTCCCCCACCAACGATTGCTCCGTAAACTCGACCATTACGGCATCAGGGGACAGACATACCAATGGATGAAAGACTTCCTGAGTGAGAGACAACAGCGTGTCGTTGTGGGTGGTGATAAGTCAGAAGCCGGTCCAGTCATCTCTGGAGTCCCTCAGGGCACCGTGCTCGGACCTGTGCTCTTCTTACTGTTCATCAACGACTTGCCAGACCAGCTCAGAAGCTCAGTCCGTCTCTTTGCGGATGACTGCATCGTCTACAGGGAGATACGACTGTTCCATCCTGCAGGAAGATCTTTACCATCTGGAGAAATGGGAGAGAACCTGGGGAATGGATTTTCACCCAGGTAAATGGAACATCATGATCATGACCAGATCCAGATCTCCCAAAGCGTTTACCTACAAATTGAAAGGGCACATCTTAAAGAATACAAACTCATCAAAATATCTAGGGGTCCATTTATCATCTGACCTCAGCTGGAAGACCCATATAAATTGTGTGTCAAAAACGGCAAATGGTGTATTAGGATTTCTAAGACGAAATCTGAAGAGCCCAAAAACAGAAACAAAAGCCAACGCATACAAGACCCTCGTTCGTCCCCACCTTGACTACTGCTGCTCAGTCTGGAATCCATATCACCAGGACCAGTTATCTAAGATCAAAATGGTACAACGCAGAGCAGCCAGGTATGCAACCAACCGCTACCACAACACCAGCAGCGTCACATCAATGCTGGATGAACTAGGTTGGGAAACACTAGAATCTAGAAGACAGAAGATCCAGCTCACAGTATTCTTCAAAATCATCAACAATCTTGTTGACATCAAATGTAACCAATATCTTACCAACATGCCAACACGAACAAGAATGAATCACTCAAACAAATTTCGGCAGTTCCCCCAGAATACAGAATGTTTCAAATTCAGCTTCTTCCCGAGGACGGTTCCAATTTGGAACGCGCTCCCAGCATCTGCAGCAGAAGCTCCCTGCTTGGTATCTTTTAAGCAGGAGCTCAACACTCTGTCATTCTAACTGTATCACTCCCTCCCCAGCAAAAAGTGACAATGATGGTTGGGGCTGTGCCGGTCGGGGTACGTCCCAGGGGACCGCTACGGTAGCCGGATTGGCCTGACCTGAGACATGAAACGCTGGGGAGAATTCTATTTTGAGTTCCTTTGTTTTTGTGTTGATTTTTAGTTTGGTTTATTTTTCTTTGTGTCGCAACGCACAGCGCTGTATAATAATAATAATAATAATAGTACATTTATATAGCGCTGTAAGTGTCCAGTGGGACAGAGCAGCGTAGCTAAATTCAGATTCAGATTCAGAAACCCGTCCAGACTATGCTATGTCGCAGTCAAAATCGTCGCTCGTTCAAATCGGTCGCCCGCTAATATGAGAGTGTGTATTTGCGACATTGAGCATGAACCACAAATTTCACTCTTTCTTTACTTGAACCATTTTTCCGTACTCCAATCTAACCCTAACCCTAACCCTATCCCTAGTGGTTCATGCTCAATGTCGCAAATACACACTCTCATAGTAGCGGGCGACCGATTTTGACTGCGACATGCTACATATGTTTTCACGTTCTATTTCATGACTGTAACATGCACTAGCCTAGGTAGGCACTGTAAGTGTAACAGTGCAAAACTCACAATACCAACTCTTTCTTTCTTGATAACTTGAGATAACAGTATGTGTTAGAAATTCAATGTCTCGGTGGAAACAGTCCAGACTCATGCTTTCTTTCACATTCAATTGCATGTGTGCGCAACGTTAGCTATTGAATTTGAATGTTTTTTTATGTATTGTATGCCGTGGGCCAATTTGGGCCCAACGTACAGCTCTTGTGCGTTAATATTTTATGCATAGCGTGCTGTGGCCAATGGGCCCCAGTATATAGCTATTTATGTTAATATTTTATGTGCAGCAGGCCATGGGCCAATGTGTGCTCAGCATCAGCTATTGTATGTTCATGTTTTATGTACAGCAGGCCGTGGGCCATTATGTGCCCAGTGTACAGCTATTGTATTTAATGTTTTATGTACAGCAGGCTGTGGGCTAATGGATGTGCTCGGTTACATCTATTGTACATTAATGTGTTATGTGCAGCAGGCTGTAGGCCAATGTGCGCCAAGTGTTATCTATTGTACATTAATGTTATGTGTACGGCAGGCTGTAGGCCATTGTGTGCCAAGTGTCATCTATTGTACGTCAATGTTATGTGTACGGCAGGCTGTAGGCCATTGTGTGCCAAGTGTCATCTATTGTACGTCAATGTTATGTGTACGGCAGGCTGTAGGCCATTGTGTGCCAAGTGTCATCTATTGTACGTCAATGTTATGTGTACGGCAGGCTGTAGGCCATTGTGTGCCAAGTGTCATCTATTGTACGTCAATGTTATGTGTACGGCAGGCTGTAGGCCAATGTGTGCCAAGTGTCATCTATTGTACGTGAATGTTTTGGGTACGGCAGGCTGTGGGCCAATGTGTGCCCAGTGTTAGCTAGTGTACATTAATGTTTTGGGTACGGCAGGGTACGTCAATGTTATCGTGTGTACAGCAGGCTGTGTGCCAATGTGTGCCAAGTGTCATCTATTGTACGTTAATGTTTTATGTACTGCAGGCTGTTGGCCAATGTGTGCCCATTGTCAGCCTTTGTATGTGCACTCACTGACTCAGTGTAAGCTATTGTATGTTAATGTTTACTGTACTGCAGGCTGTGGGTCAATGTGGTCCCATTGTCAGCCTTTGTATGTGCACTCACTGACTCAGTGTAAGCTATTGTATGTTAATGTTTACTGTACTGCAGGTTGTGGGTCAATGTGGTCCCATTGTCAGCCTTTGTATGTGCACTCACTGACTCAGTGTAAGCTATTGTATGTTAATGTTTACTGTACTGCAGGTTGTGGGTCAATGTGGTCCCATTGTCAACTTTTGCACGTGCACTCAGTGTCAGCTATTGTACGTTAATGTCTTGTGCACAGCAGGCTATATGCCTTCGTCTGCCCATTGTTAGCTATTACAGGTGCACACAGTGTGTGTTAATGTCTTGTGCACAGCAGGCTATATGCCTTCGTCTGCCCATTGTTAGCTATTACAGGTGCACACAGTGTGTGTTAATGTCTTGTGCACAGCAGGCTATATGCCTTCGTCTGCCCATTGTTAGCTATTACAGGTGCACACAGTGTGTGTTAATGTTTTGTGTGCAGCAGGCGGTGGGCCAATGTGCACCCAGTCTCAGTTGTTGTATTTTAATGTTTTGCGTAAGGCAGACGGTGGGCCAAGGTGGGCCCAATGTTACCTATTGTAGTGTACATTAATGTTTTATGCACAGCAGTTTGTGGGCCAATGTTTGCCCACTGTCAGCTATTGTACATTAATGTTTTATGTATGGCAGGCGGTGGCCAGTATGGGCTAATATGTGCCTCCATGTACAGCTATTATATATAATGTTTTATATTCGACTGGTTGTGGGCCGATGGTTGCCCAGCTTCAGCTATTGTACATTCATGTTTATATACGGCAGGCTGTGGGCCAATGTGTGCCCTGTGTACAGCGATTGTATTTAATGTTTTATGTATGGCAGGCCGTGGGCCAATGTACGCCTAGTGTACAGCTGTTGTACGTTAATGTTTTATGTATGGCAGGCGGTGCGTGGGCCAATGTACGCCTAGTGTACAGCTGTTGTACGTTAATGTTTTATGCATGGCAGGCGGTGCATGGGCCAATGTACGCCTAGTGTACAGCTGTTGTACGTTAATGTTTTATGCATGGCAGGCGGTGCGTGGGCCAGTCTGCGCCTAGTGTCTTTATTATATTTTAATGGTTTATGCATAGCACTTAGCAGGCCCTGTGCCAATCTGAGCCCAGTGTTCACTATTGTATGTTAATGTTCAATATGAAGTATGTCTGAGTAGGGCAGGTGACAGTGCTGCTTAAATATAATCTCATATAGCTGTGTTGACTGTCAAGACCGTATGACTGAGGAGCTGGTATTTACGGTATATGCCTGTGGACAGCTTTTTAAGGCTAAGTGTATGGCTGTTTTGAATGCTTTTGTTACTATTGTATAGTTGGTTTTCCAGTGCATAGCAGTTTTGCTTCATATAGCTGTTTTATTTTCAGTGTATGCTTGAACTGTTTTGATTTTTATGTCTAGGATTTTCTGTATATCTAGCAGGCCACGTAGCAGTATATAGCTGTTTTCAGTTGACTTTATGTCTGTTTGATATGGCAGTGCTGGTCTGGCAGACAGTATGCTGATGTATAGTAAATAATACCTTTGTATGACTTTATTTCAGTCTCTCAGGCCATGTTTCAATGAGTGTCTATTCTAATGATCAGGAATGCTATATTTCTATCCACGTGCATGTAGACCAGGCTACATCAATATGTAGTAGACCATGTTTCAATGTGTGTCTATACTAATTATCAGGAATGCTATATTTCTATCCACGTGCATGTAGACCAGGCTACATCAAGATGTAGGAGGCCATGTTTCAATGATTGGCTCTACTAATTCTCTAGAATCTATATTATCAGTGCATGGTGTCAGCAGATTCAACATGTGGATGCTGACCCTACTCATTTCAATGCGCATTTCACCGGTTTCATTTTGACAATGTATAGGGTGCACCAATGTGGGCTATTAATGAATGTGAGGCTATTGAATTTCAGTGTATGAGTTGCAGGCTGCATCCTTATTTTATGTATTTCTTCACAATCAACATACGGACAGCAAGTCCAGTAACTGCCAATGTCCTCACTGTTCATCAAATGTGTGGCGCCTATAATTCACTTGTTTTCGCTGAGCATGGTACGCCAATGTGTTTGGGCCGGTATGCACTTTTTACCAATGTGCATAACACGCCAAGTTGTGTTCCACCTATATGTTCTTTATTTCAGTTTTTCCCATGTGTCCTTAGAGCAATGTGGATGTCGTACATATATGCGCCGGTATGCACTTTTTACCAATGTGCATAACACGCCAAGTTGTGTTCCACCTATATGTTCCTTATTTCAGTGTATATGGCATGCGGATGTGCATTTTTCCCATGTGTCCTTACAGCAATGTGGATGTCGTACATATATGCGCCTTCTGCCACTTTTATGGAACAATGGAACACCTACGTGTGTTGCACAAGAGTAATTCCACATCACCCCTTTTGACCCTTTTTAATGCTGTCACGGGCAGACCCCGTGTCTGAACCCACCCCATATTTTTCCTCTTCCAACTCTACTCCACTATAACGTCGTCTATTGGGCACCCACTATGTCTGCACGCAGCAATATGCCTCATCCCGCTCCACTCACTCCCCCTACTACGTGGAGAAAAGAAAGGAAGGGTAAGATGGTTAAGAGAGCGAGTGTGTGTGTGTATCTGTGTGTATGTGGATTGATTAAAATTCTGATTAAAGCCTTGCATGCTTTTGTCGTTTTTCTTTCCTAAGTCGTGTTTTGTGTGAAAGGAATTGTCTTCCGGCGATGCGAAGAGTTCGGATTTTAGAGTTGTTGTAGGACCCTTTTTAGTCTAAATCGAATCAGTTGCGTTTTGGCACCCCTTCTGAAATCGCCTTTCAGGAGAAATTGGGGGCGACCCTGGGACGAGCCACGACTCGTTTGGAATCTTTTTCTGCTGTTCAGTCAGCCTACCAGCCGTTTCAGAGAGAGAAACACCAGCCCTGCCGGTTTGGGAACTACCACCCTCGTTTGGCGTGGGAACACCAGGTCTTGGGCTATCTTCGCTGATGTTCAAGGGCCTTGGGAACGTAGTTTGTACATAGCAGCCACCGGGATTTGTGGTGAGTGTTTAGTTGTAGGTGTTTGTTAGTTTGTCTAAGAGGACTATTATCGGTTTTCGTACAGCCTCAGGTCTAGGCGGACAGTTACGTTTTAAGCTTCGCTGCCTCGTCAAAACGGTGTTCAATTTATAATTGGTTCCTGTAGTTTTCTTTCCTTTTGGTTCTAGAACGTTAGCGGTAAAAGTGTCTTCTTTTGGTTAACGATTTTGGTTCCGTTTCGCCTAATTTCGTTTCCATAGTCCGGTAGCAGTTCTCTCCCATTTCCCATATTCATTCTCGATTCATTTGCAGGTATACTTGGTTTGGGGTTCTTCTGTGCCGGTGACGACCATTGGGGAGCTTCCTTTATTTTGTTTGTATTAATTTTGATGTTGTATTTAGTAACATTTAAATTTTATATTACAATTTTTAATCTTCCTAGCTTTTGAGTCCGAAAACGTGTCACGTGGTTGTGTAGTAGTTTGTTTAGGGAATCATTAAGTTAAATTAAATTAATTAACCAGACTCAGAGAGGGGACTCACCGCGAGGAAGAAATGTATTTGTTCCCTTTTGATTAACTTTGAATAAGCTCTCATTTATTTTCGTGAGCACAGTATTCATTTTAATGAATGTTTTAATAGTTTTGATGTTTATATGGTGTACCCAAAAGTGCGCACTCTTGCTTTTGTATTAATTGTTCTTTTTGCAGCACTCTAGTATGTTATTGAAATGTAAGGTTGGTGCGCAGCCTTTTGGGATTTGAGGACGCAATACTGTCCCTTTTGTGTTCACTGGATTGTTCATTGTTGTGGTGTTCAGAATTTTTGCGCAAATCATCGTGAACTGCGTTCGCCACAGGTATGAAAGAAAAGTGATATTTTCTTTTAAGCATTTGTTTTTCCTGCTTGGATCATGAGCCAAACCTGTAAAAGGCCTTTATGTTCTAACTTTTCGGCAATAGTTATTTTCGGAAATTCAGTTTTTTCTTTCCATTTTCAATCTCATTAATATTTATGGCAACAACACGCAATTCACGAGGCGCATAGTTGGATATGATTATGATCCCCGCCGGGGTTAGTCCCTGGATTTTCTATTTCACGTAGGGGCTGAAGCTGCGAGTCCGGTTTCCAGCTGAACGACGCCTTGACTGAGACTCGCCCTGCGTCCCGGACTCGAGACCCCTTGCTGTGGAGGAAGCACTAAGGACCTGTCAGCGCACCAGACCCGAAGCCCCCCCCACGGAAGTGTGGGCTGATCGTCAACCCAGCCCACTTCTCCTTCGTCGTCGGATCCTGCACTTCGCCTGTGGAGTTGGACTCTGGAACGTTCTTGCGCACTCGCGGTGAATGCATTTTGTTTTGTTGTTGTTGTTTAATGAGATTTCCTTTGTTAAAAGAAAAAGTAGTTCTGTTCCATTCTTTTCTTATTTGTCTAAAAGGAATCGTTGTTGAGCCTTACTGAGGACATAAAGGCTTTACGGCTTATGCTAATTAGTTTTCATAGTCAGTTCATTTATTTTGATTGCCTTTCGAGGGATATTTGTGTTTAAAAAAGAACGAATAGTAAAGTTATCTTGTCAATTTTATTACTTTTGTTTGGTCTGGTGTGGGTGTGTGAGTGTTTGGTTGTGCGACTCAGAGATCCGTCTACCCTTAACTGACCCCTCCCTAGCACGTACTTCCTTGCGCAAAACTGCAGGAGTATCGTGAGAAATGCCCCCTTTTCATTGTGGATTTTTGTGTATCTTGTTTTGTTTTTCAGCCTGACATGCCATAGTGGTTCTGCCACGTCTTGCTGTACCACACCCATGTAGGATTGCTCTACCGAATCTGTGCTCAGTCGTTCAATGTCCACTGTATTCACAGCTTCAGATATGCATACTACGGGAACGTGATTGAATTTTGAACACTTCTTTCCTCTGGCAGGACACTTGCCAGCGTCGTGTGAACGACCACATGCAACATGTAGCTCCTTTCCTTCCTCCACCCGGAGCTTATTTTGCTGGTCCAGGCCGCCGGCTGCGTAGAACATGATGACCACGAGAGCCACGAGAGTGCACAGCGGGCACTTCAGCATGCACCTGTTGGGACTTCACTAGTTCGTAGTGGTGTGCTGTGTCAGCTGCTGATTTGTGGGCGAGGGCAGATATATCCTCGCGCTGAGTTTGTAAGAAAAGTGTTTATCTAACAAGCCTATGACAAACCTACCCCAGACGGCTTCCACTTCTTTATCTTTGAACTCACAATGGGCGACTAGGTCACGCACCCTTCTAACAATCTGCTCCACACTTTCAACAGCATGTTGATTGTGGGAGTAAAGTCTGACTCGTTCATGGCAAATGTTTGTTTTGGGAATGAAATGTTCATTGCATTTGGTGAGTACTGCATCAAAGTTGCTGCTTTGTCCCTATGTGAACTTAAAAGTCTGGAATATTGTCTCTGCTTGAGGCCCCATTGCATATACCAAGGCGCTCACTTGGACATCACCATCTTCCTTGTGAAGCTTCAATGCCAAGTGAAAGCAGCTAAACCATTTGCACCATTCCGGCCACGCCACAAGTCGACAGAAATCAAAGTTCTCCGGTGGGCTAAGCTTCGCCATTTCTGATCAGGATGTTACAGTATGGGGTGAAACTGACGTAAGGAGACTTGTAGTTACACGATGACACCATGCGACGTATGGATGGCTGGGCGGAGGGCTAGGATAGCCAGGATTCATTCATACAATATACACAAATGTGGAGGCATGAACTCACGAACATGGCGACCAGCCGGAAGCCTCTTTATTATCTAGAGACCCAAACCAATATGCTGTCTTATCATCCAAATCTACCCAAAAGGCCACCATGCATAATAGTACTATTACACCTACCTGCTTTCAAAGTAGCTTTATGCTGTTATGAAAGCTAGTGGTTCTACACACGAATCTGTTTGGGAAAAAGTCAGTGATGACATCATTCTCAGTTTCTTCAGCAGATCACTTGCCACACCACCACTGGCTGCATCGCCCACTCCTATTCCTCCTTTTTATCAACAATCTCCCGGACCAGCTCAAATCTCAAGCACGACTATTTGCAGATGACTGTATTGTCTACAGACAGATTAAGAGCACAGATAACTGCAAGAGGATATCAACACCCTATCAGCATGGGGAAAACGCTGGGGGGTGGAATTCCACTTCCAAAAATGCAATGCAATGACATGCTCCAAGTCCAGCAAACCTATCGCCTTCAAATACTACCTGAAGGGCCACTGCCTAGAAGAAATGCCAAGTGCTAAATACCTAGGAGTGGATATTACCCAGTCAACACAGCAACTCGGGACTATATCGATCGGATATCGTACCGTACACGCTTCATCGGCCTCGGCAGAGCCATCCCTGTCTCTTGTATGGCAAGAGGCTTGCATGCCAAGACGGCTTGACCCAGCAAATTAATTTCTGTGATTTTCTCTAAATAAATGCCCGTTCAGTATGAATAAGTGGTATGTGATTACCTTGCAACCCAAAACAAGTGTTATCTAACAAGTTTATCATTATTCATTTATTGACAATAAATCTCCATTACCGAGCAAACATTGCGTAAGAATGAAATGACGAAATTGTGAATGAAATAGCCGACTCTCTCTGTGGTTTCATGAGTGAATGACGTATGGATGAGATGACGTAAGAATGAAATGACGAAATTGTGAATGAACTGACCTACTCTCTCCGTGATTGATCGTGCTAGCATAATATGGGAGACTCCCAGTGGTGCAAGACATTTTTTGAAAATATATACAAGTTTATTTATGTTTGTGAAAAGTATATCGCTAAAACGTTTGCATTGTTAGAATATAATGATTATTTTAAACATATTCATTTATTAGTAACTACTAAAACCGCGTTACTAAAAGAAAAAATGTCATAAAACTGTCAACAAAAAAAGTATTTAAGGGATATAACTCTTGGCATGAGTCCCGTGCGAAAATAGGGATGGGGGTGAACAAATTTATGGGGTTCAGTAGCAAGCACGGGGATCAGTAGCAAGCACTGCATTAATCTTTGTTATGCAGAGTATAGATTATTTCATCTATTATTAAAAAAAAACTAGATTTATTTCATCGTTGGGTTTTTTTCTACAGGCATTTGAACAATAATATTTAGGGAAATTTTTGTCAGTACAACAATTTTCCAAAATTTCCTATTGACTAAATTGATTTTTTTTTAAACTTTGACATATATTCTAATACGAAATAGGTTGTAGTATTAGGCAAATTTTACTGAAAGTTGTAAGTCACTTTAGTGCATGAAATAAATCCAGTTTTCAGTGGACCTGATTTTACTCATAAATTGTCCACCCCCCCACATTTGGACCATGAATTACAAGAAAAGTAGCACGGTGACCCCATTTTGTTTCTTCCAGTTTTGACCTTAGGAGTATGTGTAGATTCTATGACAAAAATCTTAATCATTTGTCATCGTGGGAAGTAAATGGCGCGTATCCCCTTAAGTGTGTGTATATGTGTGTGTGTCTGTGTGCGCACGCGCGCGCGTGTGTGTGTGGTGTGTGTTTGTGTGTATCTTGTGTGCTTGCTTTTATTTTTACATTATTATATGATTATGTATGTTTATGTTCTCTCTCTGTCACTTTTTTCCTTCTTTTTCTCTCTCTCTCACTTTCTTTCTATCCCTCGCCTCTCTCTCTCTCTCTCTCTCTCTCTCTCTCTCTCTCTCTCTCTCTCTCTCCTTAGTCTTTGCCTGTTTGTGTGTCTGTATGTCTGTGTCTAGGTGTAAGGGGGGGGGGGGGGGGTTGCAGCTGGGGTGCTTGCTGTCTGCGTGGGCTTGAGTTTTGCGTGAATCTGGTAATTTAAATTTGAATCTGTGATCCCTTTACTAGCTGTATAACTTATATGTGCCACCTTTCTACTTTTATTGGACGAATAAATATTGTGATTGTTATTGGTATTCTTCCATAATATCCCTGGAGCTCACACGTCTTTCACCAGATGGCTGAAATCTCACTGCTTCGCCGTGTTACCCGTGTGTCAGTTCCCTGTCAATTTACCAGTTAAAAGAAAAGGCTTTATCATCAAGTCAAGAAAATTGATTGAATGTGCATACATTTTTTGTGGGGTACACATCTTAATAGTGGATTTTGTCATTACTGTACATCTTTGTTTTTTGGTATGCGTTCTTTGTTGGAAATATATAAAATTTCCTAATATAATTCTGAACAGATAAATAAAGGCTGAAATTTGGAGTGATGTGTATAAATTGATTTTTTTCTCATTAAAGCTTTTTTAAAAATCTCTCTCTCTCTCTCTCTCTCTCTCTCTCTCTATATATATATATATATATATATATATCTCTCTCTCTCTCTCTCTCTCTCTCTCTCTCTCTCTCTCTCTCTCTCTCTCTCTCTCTCTCTCTCTCTCTCTCTCTCTCTCTCTCTCTCTCTCTCTTTAATTTAACTCCATGATGGATAATGTGATTTTGGAATCAAAAGAAACGTTAATATTTGGCGATTTTAATATCGATTTAATGACAAATATTGACAAATTTGACCTTTTGCATCCAAACCAGTCAGGTTTTAGAGAAAAACATTCATGCCATACAGCTTTAATAAATCTGGTCGACCAATGGCTTGCTAACATTAATAATGACGAATACACAACAGCACTTTTCGTAGATTTTGCAAAGGCTTTCGACACCATTGACCACTCTCTACTCCTTCGTAAATTATCAATTTATAATTTTTCAGCTGACACTGTTACACTTATATCTTCGTTTCTAAGTTCCCGTCAACAATGCGTTTGTGTAGAAAATAAATTTTCAAATTTCAGTGGTATAACAAGTGGTGTGCCACAAGGTTCAGTTCTTGGCCCTATTCTTTTTTCTTTATATGTCAATGATTTACCCCTCTCTGTTTCGTCCCCATGTGATCTCTTTGCTGATGATACCACGCTTCACTCGTCACATCAAAATATAAACACTGTATATGTAAACTTGCAGGAAAGCGTAAATAAACTCGTTAAGTGGACTGACTGTAACCATATGTCACTGAACGCAGAAAAAACTAAACACATCTTAATAACTACGAGACAGAAACGTCAAAACATCCAAGATACCACACTAAATATTTGTGTAAATAATAACAAAATAGAACAAGTAAAGTCTCACAAAGTGTTAGGTATAACTATTGATAATAACCTATCCTGGAATGACCACATCTCTCAATTAAGCAGAAATACATCAAAGAAAGTCTTTCAGCTATCAAAAATAAAACATTGTATCACTTACGAAGCTAAGAAACAGTTCTTTAGTGCTCACATCCAATCATTAATAGACTATGCCTCAACACTTTGGGATTGTGCCAGTGACAAGACATTGAAACCACTTGTCCACGTTTATAATCGTGCCTTAAAACTGGTTCTTTTAAAATCAAGTTCTTTAACTTTGGAAGATTTTAAGGTTCTGAATATTCTACCACTCAAAAACAGACTAAAATTTAACACAGGAAGGCTTATGCACAAAATAATGATTGGAATGGCGCCTTCCAGAATAACAAATAAATTTAAGTTGAATAATAAGAGACACATACACAAAATTGTTCTTCATAGACCAAGATTAGATTTATATAAATCCAGTCTGCACTATTCCGGAGGTTCACTATGGAATGCATTACCCGTGTATTTAAAACAAATATCAAGTCATCCATCTTTCATGAAACAATTCAAGGATTATATTATTACCAATGATTTTTAAATAATGTATCATCACACCTGACACATGCCTGTATATTCGTCTGTTCATCTCGTCTGTTTACCTATTGTCTACCAAGCTATCTGAACATCGCCCCCCCCCCCCCCCATCTCCTCCCCTCTCTCTCTCTCTCTCTCTCTCTCTCTCTCTCTCTCTCTCTCTCTCTCTCTCTCTCTCTCTCTCTCTCTCTCTCTCTCTCTCTCTCTCTCTCTCACACACACACATGCTTTTCAATTTCCTTATATTGTCTGTCTGTTGTCCTTAACTCGTCTCCCCCTTACATTGCTATTTTGTATATATTGCTATTCTTGATGATGGTTTGAAGGATTGCTTTGATGCTTATATGTTACTTTATAATGTTTTTGCATTATTTATTTGTTGGTCTGTTAGTTTTCTTGTTTGCCCACAGGGCTGAGTGTAAAAAAGCAATGCTTATCTCATTACCCTGTATAAATAAAAATTCGTTTCGTTTCGTTTCTCTCTTCTCTCTCCCCCCCCCCCCCTCTCTCTCTCTCTCTCTCTCTCTCTCTCTCTCTCTCTCTCTCTCTCTCTCTCTCTCTCTCTCTCTCTCTCTCTCTCTCTCTCTCTCCTCTCTCTCCTCTCGCATATATTTGATTTGATTTGATTTGATTGATTTAATTTAAAGTCTGTTCACAACAATGGTGATATTAGACTTAAATAAATACATTAATTAAACAAAAACAAAACAGACATAAACAAATATTGAATTAAAATGAGGTGAAAAGAGTGTGTGAGTGTGTGTGTGTGTGTGGTGTGTGTGTGTGTGTGTTTGTATATGTGTGTGTGTGTATTAGTGTGTGTGTGTGTGTGTGTGCGTATGCATGTGCATGAGCGTGTGTGTGTGTGAGAGAGAGAGAGAGAGAGAGAGAGAGAGAGAGAGAGAGAGAGAGAGAGAGAGAGAGAGAGAGAGAGAGAGAGAGAGAGAGAGAGAGAGAGAGAGAGTATGTCCGTGATGGGGGAAGGAAAAAAAAAAAAAAAAAAAAAAAAAAAAAAGGATTTGGGGCAAAGAAAATAACATTAATATTAACTAACGTATCAATTATAGTAATTTTGCAATTCCAGAGCTGGATATGACAGAAGCTATTTTGAGCATTTCATGGCTGTAAACTACATCTTGTAAAGTTCCTATATTTGCTACTTGAATCCCAGACAAGGTGTATAGCGATGTTAAAAATGGACATTCGAAAAGAATGTGTTGAACTGATAGTGGGTGACCACAAGCGCATTCTACATCTTTAGAAAATTTGGTCTTCCATGAATTTAATCGAATTTTGTAAATCAGGCTAGACAAAGATCTTGAACATGACAATATTTCAGATTTTGAAGTAAGTTTCTCTTTATACATACAATTTTCTAAAATAGAATTTATTTCATGTTTTTTAAGTTTTAGTGAAGTGTCCGAAAGTTTTCTCCTAGCACCTTCTTTGGCTAATCTATCAGCTAGTTCATTCCCAAAGATACCACAATGCGATGGAATCCAGCAAAATTCTATATCAATTCCTTTGGACATAACAGAATGTATTAAGTATTTTATATCAAAAATTAGATCTCTTCTAACATTCGCATTCCAATTTTGTAAACTATAAAGAACAGATTTTGAGTCAACACAAAGTAAAATACTATAAATCGAAATATCAGTATCAGCAATCCAAGATAAGGCCATAAGAATTGCGTAAAGTTCAGCAGTAAATATTGAAAAGCCTTTTCCTAGACAATATGATTTTTTAATTTTTAAATCGGGGATCACAAATCCAGCTCCAGTGTAAGATTCCAAAACTGAACCATCTGTATACATTTTAAGATGATACGGATATACATTTTCTAGATGTTCTTTTGCTTCAACTGCTATCAGATTGATATTATCATCCTTTTTTAAGGCAGTATAATCTGTATCAAATTTTGCAGAAAAATGCTCCCACTGAGGTACAATAGGCATTACCGGTGTATTTGAAATTAATGTAATATCAATGTCACATTTCTTAAATAAATCATCTGTATAATTTCTAATAGGTTGTAAGTAAGAAATAGTTTTAGCCCTCTTAGGAAAATCAATGTTTGAATCAAGAAAAACTTCATTACTGACTGAATTAGACACTGAGAGACTTCTAGTCACATACTTGGCTAGAAGTATATAGATATATATAGATCCAGCATATATAGATCGCATATATAGATCCAGCACTGTAACATGCCATGATCCAGCCATTTACCAATAATTATTGCCAACATTTTACATAGCATATACAGATCCAACACTGGAACCTGCCAGGATCCACCCATTTACCATTATTGCTAACATAGCATATACAGATCTGACACTGGAACCTGCCAGGATCCATCCATCCACCAATATTGCCAACATAGCATATATAAATCCAACACTGGAACCTGCCAGGATCCAGCCATTTACCATTATTGCTAACATAGCATATACAGATCCGACACTGGAACCTGCCAGGATCCAGCCATCCACCAATATTGCCAACATAGCATATATCCTACCAACATTAGAACCTGCCAGGATCCAGCCATTTACCAATATTGCCAACATTAGAATCTGCCAGGATCCAGCTATTTACCAATATTGCCAACATAGCATATATCCTACCAACAATAGAACCTGCCAGGATCCAGCCATTTGCCAATATTGCCAACATAGCATATATCTTACCAACATTAGATAGAACCTGCCAGGATCCAGCCAATTGCCAATATTGCCAACATAGCATATATCCTACCAACATTAGAACCTGCCAGGATCCAGTTATTTACCAATATTGCCAACATAGCATATATCTTACCAACATTAGAACCTGACAGGATCCAGTTATTTACCAATATTGCCAACATAGCATATATCCTACCAACATTAGAACCTGACAGGATCCAGCCAATTGCCAATATTGCCAACATAGCATATATCTTACCAACATTAGAATCTGCCAGGATCCAGTTATTTACCAATATTGCCAACATAGCATATATCCTACCAACATTAGAACCTGACAGGATCCAGCCAATATTGCCAACATAGCATATATAGACCCAGCATAGATCCTGCCAGGATCCAGCCAATTGCCAACATAGCATATATACAGCCAATATTGGAACATTATTGGAACCTGACAGGATCCTGCTTATTTCCCATATTGGCTATATAGGTTTGTATGGTGCAAAATCGATATAGTACCAATATAGGAGCCTATAACAGGCCAATATAGTAGCATATATCGTACCAATATCAGACCAATATAGGTGTGCTGACTGGGTAGTAACAACCTGAACTAGAAAACCCATGTCAACAGGGTCACCCCAAAAGCAAACAGTATGGTAGGGTTCCTACAAAGAAATTTGAAAACAGCAAATAGAACAACAAAAACGAACGCATACAATATCTTAGTGCGCCCACATCTGGAATACTGTTCAACAGTATGGAATCCTCACACCACATAACTAACAAAGAAGATCGAAGCTGTTCAGAGAAGAGCGACCAGATACGTAAACAACTGCTACGATACCACCAGTAGCATCACAGCCATGCTCTCCAAGCTTCAATAGGAATCATTTGAGGCAAGAATATCAAAACATCAGGCCACCATGATGTACAAAGTCGTCAACGACCTCATAGATATCAAAGCGGAACAGTTTCTCCTCCCTGGCAACACCCGCACTAGGTCAAATCACTCATTCAAATACAGTCAAATCACAACAAGAACAAAATTTGAGGGGTGAATGCCAGAAATGCCCATCTGTGTTCTTTATTCCTTTTGAGATAGACTGTTCTGGCAGGCACCCCTCAAAACACTTTCAAATACAGCTTTACCCCCAGAACTATCCCAGTTTGGAATTCTCTTCCAGCAGCAGCAGCTGAGGCTCCCTCCTTGGTATTTTTAAAGAGGGAGCTCAACAACTTGTCTTTCTAATATCTGACTAGGGGGCCATAGATCAAAGTAGCGGCAAATGAAGGGCAGGAGCTCTGCTGGTCGGGGTTTGGCCCCGGGGACCGCTACGCTAGCAGGATTGCTCTTGCCTGGATACTGGCGATTCCAACAAGTCCTTAGCAACCTTTTCTGCTTTGTTCGCCTATTCAATAGCCTGATAACTGGGAATTTCATTGAACAACTGCTTGGTCTCTTTTGTGACAAATCACCTTGTTTTGCAAATTCCTATTGCATCTCTGGGAGCATCTTCCTCTCACCCTAGAAAACTCTCCTCCCCTCCCAACCTGCATCAAGTGTGATGGAAATTGTCGAAAGCACCAAACCAAGGCAGCTGTTGACTCCATGTTTTAAGACTCCAGGCGCCCAGAATCCATGGCTGGTACAACGCATTATAATGGCCTTTGCAAGAGATCGTGTAGTCGTAATAACATGAGGATTGCCTTCTTAAACAATCTCAAAATATTTCATGAAGAAAGATAAGTGGCTTCACCAGATAGCCCTTTCTTACATTATAAATATCGTTTTAAACAAGCAATTTACGAAATAAATAATGCTTCAAATATATTTCCTTTAGTATTGTTACCTCTAGATAAAAGATCTACCGACACAAATATTCATGTTGCTGTTTTCTTGCAGCTAGCGTGACATTTCTTGTATTGCTTTAACATTTCAGCCTGTTTTGCGTGTTTTGTTTTAAAATCAGACCAAAGATGAATAAAATACATCTCCAATCACTTTCTGACCGGTAAATTGTTATTCAGCACCCTAAAATATATAATTAGCCACTAAGATGGCAAATGTATTCCAATAAATACACAAGATATAGAGTGGTTAGTCCATTTTAGCCGCCATTTTGAAAACTGTCATGGCGGCCATACTTCGCGAATACAGAAACAATATTCATGTGGAAATCGTTTCCGTTTTCAGTATCCTTGATTTCCAAACATTTTGCAGTCTGTTGAAGGCCTGTGCTGCCAGACTAATCCTGGTGGATATCTTTCTCTATGTTGTTGTCAGCTGAGATGTAGCTGCCAAAGTATTTGAAGTCCTTTACCCCCTCAAGCTCTGTGCTATGAACATTGGTTTTGGTTGTGCTTTTTTCTTGAGTTTCATTAGCTTGGTTGTGTTGGGGTGCGTCTTAAGCCCTATATTTCTTGCTGTTTCATCAAAAAGATCAAAATCTACAAATCGAATGTTCGCTCAGTACTCCTCTATGCAGATGAGATATGTAGAACAAACAAACAGATTGAAAGCAGACTGAGGGGATTTGAGGAGCGCTGCCCCGGTTGCATCCTCAGAATCCACTGGGAACAGCACTTTGCCACCAGCAATGAGGCCAGCAAGCGTATGGGCATCAAAGGCATCACAGAGGACGTGAAGCAAAGTCTCTGGAGAATGAGCAAGACCAGGCAGCCACACATTGCGCTGAGATGGACTCCACCTGGAAAGCGGAAGCCAGGCAGACCAAGAGCACCTGGAGGAGGACTGTGGAGGAGGAGATGTTGACAGCAGGAAAGACCTGGAATGAGCTTGGCTGGATTGCTCAAGGTTGGAGGACCTTTGTTGGCGCCTTATGCTCCACCTGGAGCGAAGAGGTTTAAGGATATCTTGTGAGTTGTACCATTTAATTGAAACTGATGCACCGTCTTTCTCTAGCTGTATCGTTTCTGTCGATTCCAACAAGGCCTCTAACAACCTTTCCTGTTTTGGTTCACGTATTCAATAGCTTGATAATCTGAAATTTGATTGAACACTCTGCATGGACAAACACGTCTCCAACATATGTCGCTCAGCTTACCACGAACCCAGGAAAATCAGCAGCATTCGCCACTTACTCACTTTCGATGCAGCCAAAACACTTGTCTGTTCTCTCGTTCTATCCAAGTTTGATTATTGCAATTCCATGCTCTCAGGCATTCCACAGTATCTTCTTGACAAAGTCCAAAAAGTTCAAAATTCAGCTGCACGTCTAGTCTTTAGGGCAAAGAAACAGGAACATGCACAGCCTCTTCTACATCAGTTACACTGGCTACCAATCTCTGCCCGAATATGTCACAAAACTTCCTCTCTGTGCTTCAAATCTCTCACCGATCCCTACTTTCCTGCCTATCTTTCCGACCTTCTGCATGTCTACACTCCTTCCAGACAACTCCGCTCTTCCTCTGACAACAGAACGTTTACCCTGCCAAGAACCAAAACTAAGACCTGTGGAAACCGAGCTTTCTCTTTCTTTGCCCCTAAAATATGGAACTCACTTCCCCATGCCGCACGCCATTCAGACACGCTTCCTCAGTTCAAAACTGCACTAAAAACTCATCTTTTCAGGCAGTCTCACAATCTTGAATGAAAACTACTCTTACTCTGTCTCCCCAGCTCTCTCTCCCCCTCTCTGACTGCGCACACTTGTGCGTGTGCGTGTGTGCGTGAGTGTATGTGCATGTACATGCGTGCGTGTGTTTGTGTGCAACTTATGTGTGCGCGCACATGTGTGTAGGGATGGGGTTGGGGGTGGGGGTGGGGGTGTGTGTGGGGGGGGGGGGGGGGGGGTGTCTGTGAGTGTGTGCGCGTACGTGAGGGTGGATGGTAGATGTATGGCTATGCGGTACATGTGAACCAATCTAGTGCATGCTACTGGAGATATTTTCACGTAGCTGATAGCTAAACGAGTTTTCGTGTTCCCCCTCCCTCTTCTCTCTTCTCTCTCTGTGTCTCTCTCTCTCTCTCTCTCTCTCCCTCTCTCTCTCTCTCTCTCTCTCTCTCTCTCTCTCTCTCTCTCTCTCTCTCTCTCTGTGTATCTCTCTCTCTCTCTCTCTCTCTCTCTCTCTCCTCTCTCTCTCTTTCTCTCTCTCTTTCTCTCTCTCGTCCCCCCCTCTCTCTCTCTCTCTCTCTCCCTCTCGTCTCTACGAGCCCCCAACACCCATCACTGTTTTCTTTTAAATTGCCTTTTAATTGTTTGTAATGTTGCTGTGACATATCTTTTGCATGTACACTTTTGTATTGTTATTTGTACTTCCATGTGTACGTCTGTGCGTGCGTACGCGTGTGTGTGTGTCTGTGTGAGAGTTTGTGTGTGCGTGTCTGTGAGAGAGAGAGAGAGAGAGAGAGAGAGAGAGAGAGAGAGAGAGAGAGAGAGAGAGAGAGAGAGAGAGAGGGGGAGGGGAAATGCGAAATGCGAATGTTTTATTGAGGGTAAAATGGGGAGGGAGAGGGAGATGAATGGAGAGGGAGGGGGGAGAGAGAGGGAGTGGGGGAGAGAGAGGGAGGGGGAGGGAGGGAGAGAGAGAGTGTGTGTGAGTGTACGTTGCGCACGTTCTTGCGCGTACTTTCAAGAACACATCGTATATGAAATTTTTATTATTAAGTTCTTACGTAATTTAATGAAAACAATAATTGTTATGGGTGCTTAATATGTTTTAAGTTTTAAGGATTTAACACATTGCTGCATATGTTTTTCTTACAATGTATATTTTGGATTGCTTGCATGGGTATGCCTGTACATATACGTCTTTGATGTTCTTCTTTCAATGATATGTATATATAATGTCTATAATTATGCTCTGCATGTGTTTCGCTTGCGCGTGCGCGCGTGTGTGTGTGTGTGTGTGTGTGCTTGTGTGCGTGTAATGATATATGCCTTTTATTCGGGTTTTTTAATGTTCTAATGATATTGTAAAGCGCATTGAGCTTAAAGGTATGCGCTATATAAATCTTCTTAATAAATAAATAAACTGCTTGGTCTCTTTTGTGACAAATCACCTTGTTTTGCAAATCCTTAATGCACCTCTGAGGCTGTCACATACAGCATCCTCATCTCAGCCAAGAAAAGTCCCCCCCCCCTCCATCAAGTGCCGTGATGGAAATAGTCAAAAGCACCAAACCAAGGCAGCTGTTCACTCCATGATTTAAGACCCCATGTTGGTTCAAGACACTATGTATTAACTCGAGGATTGCCCTTTAAACATTCTCAAAATACTTCCTGAAGGAAGATGAGTGGCTTCACCAGGTAGCACTCACTTAGGTTATAAACAGCGTTTTAAACAAGTAATTTACTAACATTTAATGCTTCAAATACATTTCCTTTAGTATATTAACCTCTACATAAAATATCTGTGGTCAAAAATATCCATTTTATTGCTTTGTTGCAGCTAACGAGAAATGTGTAGTATTGCTTTAAATTTGCAGCCTGTTTTGTATTGTACATTTTTTACATTTGTACATTTTGATTATGCACCCAAAGAAACATGTAATTAGGCACTAAGGTGGCAGTTCCCATAAATACGCAAGATATAAAGCAGTTAGACAATGTTTGACGCCATTTTGAAAACTGTCATTAGGTTTTACTAGGTTAGGTACTTTATAGCCACAGAGGCGTCTCTGTGAAATTCGGGTTGCTCCCACCTGGAGAGCGCGTCGCAGCCAGAGGCGCGCCACCCAATATTTTTTTTTTTTTTTTTTTTTTTTTTAATGCGATTTTTGTCACTGATGAGGATGGTGGTGTAAATTTTTACGAAATGACAACTTTTTCGTTGCCACTAGGTTTAGCGTATGCTAAGTGCATGGGCACACGGGACCTCGGTTTATCGTCTCATCCGAAAGACTCCACGTTCAGACCGTTAATAAGGCCTATTGCAGAATGAGAGGAAAAAATCCCCTGTACCCAGGTTCGAACTCGGGTTTATTTGACACGAAGCGAACGCGATACCACTGTGCCACTCTACATGGCGGTCATATTTCGGGAATACGAAGCAACACTCATGTTGAGTACGTTACATTGTATCCCAGATGGATGGTTGCATCTAAACAGCAACGTTTAGTTTTTATCACTTTTTTGAAAGATTGCTTCCTGACTAAGAGAAAAGAATGAAAATTGATGGTGGATAAGGAGAGACATAAGATAATTCTTGTTGCCTGTCTGTCGTTTCTGACAATGACTGCCAGATAGCAGAGGGGGCAGATGCTATTCTGGCGGGCAGGGCGAGAATTAGTTTATAGTGGAGATGCTTTGCCCAGGGTACATCCCCACTCTCTCGGCCAAAGGGATTTGAGAACAAGAGTTGGTGTTGGGGAAGGTACCCAAAAGCCAACCAATCCTTTTGGCTGCAGCACCAGAGCCGGTACAAGGCCCCCCCCCCCCCCCCCCCCCCCCACCACCCTCTCGTTCGAGAGTCATAGTCTTCCACGAAAGACTAAGCTGTAACATGATATTCACATACTGTAGAATAATTTATTTATAGTACAGCTCTCATTTACTATTGGCCCTTTCTACAGGCTAATGTCAACCAGTGATAAAAGCCATTTGAGTACAGGGCCAATCTAAGAGAATACGGATCTAGTAATTATGAAGTTTGCAGGTTAAGGCCTTGTGCACACTACACGCGGTAATCTCATGCGCTTATCCGCATAAAAAGAAGTAAACAAAGTAAGACAAATAAGCACACGCGTTTCCGCATACGCTTATCAATATATCCCATCCGTTTCTTTCTTTCTTTCGTTTACTTATTTGTGGATAGGCGCATGAGGTTATAGCGTGTGATGTGCACACAACCTAATGTTCCAAGCCTTATATACCTTTCCTGATTGGAAAATGTCTGAAAGAGTAACTAAACTGTTGTATGTGCAGATTAAAATCAACATAAAAACAATGAAGACAAACTCACGCTGTTTTCTACAATGCTTCGTTGTTTTCAAAATGAAAGCAATATTTTAACTGAGCCCTCAACACTGTTAAGTGGAACAGCAAAGAAACGTGTCATTGTTCCCACATACTAAAAGACTCACACTGTAATTTTACATCAACGAAACTAGTCCCACAAACAACCATTCCCACGAAATGACTCTCTGTGTCTGTCAAACCCAGGTAAACATATGCACGGATATACATGTGCATATGCACACACACATACATCCAGTGTATCACTACATGTGAGTTGCACACACGCAGAACCATTGGTGTGAGGGACAAGCGGAATGTGGGAACATTGGTATGTCACCAATGGAGCAAACACGTACACAAAGCGCGCAACCCAACAAACACTGCACAGTGGCTCGGCCTGAATGTCAGCAGGAGATCTTACTGAAACGAATACTGCGAGCAGTAGGCCTTTCCATGTCAACACCGTGATTTATACTCTCTCTCTCTCTCTCTCTCTCTCTCTCTCTCTCTCTCTCTCTCTCTCTCTCTCTCTCTCTCTCTCTCTCTCTCTCTCTCTCTCTCTGTCTCTCTCTCTCTCTCTCTCTCTCTCTCTCTCTCTCTCTCTCTCTCTCTCTCTCTCTCTCTCTCTCTCTCTCTCTCTCTCTCTCTCTCTCTCTCTCTCTCTCTCTCTCTCTCTCTCTCTCTCTCTCTCTCTCTCTCTCTCTCTGTCTCTCTCTCTCTCTCTCTCTCTCTCTCTCTCTCTCTCTCTCTCTCTCTCTCTCTCTCTCTGTCTCTGTCTCTGTCTCTCTCTCTCTCTCTCTCTCTCTCTCTCTCTCTCTCTCTCTCTCTCTCTCTCTCTCTCTCTCTCTCTCTCTCTCTCTCTCTCTCTCTCTCTCTCTCTCTCTCTCTCTCTCTCTCTCAATGTTGTATCTCCCTCCCCCTTTCAATTCAACTCTACTCAGTGACTTATCTCTCTCTTCTAAACCGACTATTAACCTAATAAATCAGTTGGTATTTTTAAAAGCATTCTATTCAGGTGAGGTGATTTATTATATCAAATTGTTTTTCTTTCTGTGGAGAGAGAGAGAGAGAGAGAGAGAGAGAGAGAGAGAGAGAGAGAGAGGGAGAGAGAGAGAGAGAGACAGACAGAGAGAGACACAGAGAGAGAGAGAGAGAGAGAGAGACAGAGGGACACAGAGAGAGAGAGAGAGAGAGAGAGAGAGAGAGAGAGAGAGAGGCAGATAGAGGCAGACAAACAGAAAGATAGAGAGAAAGATTATTATTTTTAAAGCAGACAGACAGACAGACAGACAGAGAGGGGAGAGAGAGAGAGAGAGAGAGAGAGAGAGAGAGAGAGAGAGAGAGAGAGAGAGAGAGAGAGAGAGAGAGAGAGAGAGAGAGAGAGAGAGAGAGAGAGAGAGAAAGAAGCAGAAAGATAGACAGAAAAACAGAGAGATAGACGACAGAAAGATGCAGAAAGACAGATTACAAAGACAAACATAATATCAACATTAATACATATTTCATTTTTCGTGTTTCAGCCAAACAACATTGTAATAATGGGGAAGTTTTGTTTGCAAACCTTGAGGTAGGGGAAGACGGGGTAAAAAGCGCATGGGCGGGTAAGAGATTTTCATGAATGTGTGTAAGTGTGCGCGCACAATTTGTCAATTTGTATTACTTGCTGTGCACAGAGAAAGAGGGATGGAGAGAGAGAGAGAGAGAGAGAGAGAGAGAGAGAGAGAGAGAGAGAGAGAGAGAGAGAGAGAGAGAGAGAGAGAGAGAGAGAGAGAGAGAGAGAGAGAGAGAGAGAGAGAGAGAGAGAGAGGTATTTTTATGAATGCGTGTGAGTGTACGTGCACACAAAGGATATGCGCAAATGTGTGTGCACGTGTGTTTGTCTGTCTGTCTCTGCATGCGTTTCTATATGTTGTTCTGCACAAGATAATAAGATTTCTAGACATCATAATACACATTCTGATAGAGGCGTTTCACCTCACTTCGGAATATGAATAAACAATGAATGGTGTCTGATTTAATAAAATGTACGTTCAGTCAGCATACCTATTGTCTTCGACAGTAGTCCCAGAATCAACCTTTATGGTTCAGTAATGAGCGTTTAGTTGTTGTTTTAAACTGCAGCAAACAATTCATAAACAGCGATTTCTAACCGACGAAAGTGAAGGTTTAAAGCTAATATACCTCCATAGAAAATTTAGTAACTTGTCGGGGTTTCTTTACTCGCTTGTCAAAGTATCTTGAAACTTTATTCTTTTCATTATATAAACAGTGCATATTTGTTGCATGTTGCTGTCTGTCTATCGTTTCCCACAATCACTGCCAGATAGCAGAGGGGGCAGATACTATTCTGGCGGGTTGGGCAAGAATTGATTTATAGCGGAGATGCCTTGCCCAGGGTACATCCCACTCTCAGTGTAATTTTCATACAGCCAGTTTTTTAGTGCCTTTGGTTGTAACTCCAGGCACGGGTCTGTCGTTGGTGACAGCTGGAGTTGACCTGCCAAGCCACAGCTTGTCGTCTCGGCAAAATGCCCGCAGTGCAGCGAGTACTCCTAATCTGAGCTCTTTCCACTAGAAAACATGCGCACGAGACATGCGCTGTTAAAGCCCAAAATGTAACAATTGCCCAAAATATAACATTGATTACATGTTGGGCAAAATCAATATATTATAACAGCTAAAATGTAACAATTGCCCAAAATGTAACATTGATTACATGTTGGGCAAAATCAATATATTATAACAGCCTAAAATGTAGCAATTGCCCAAAATGTAACAATTGTTACATTTTGGGCAAGGAAGTGTTTATCGTGTATTAAAAACACTCTGGTACCTAAAATGTAACAATTGTTACATTTTGGGCTGTTATAATATATTGATTTTGCCAATTGTTACATAGTGGGCTTTAACAATGAGCTAAAGAAACGCAGAGTTGACCCTGCGATACTACAATATGATTAGTGAGTCGTCTACTACTACTACTACTACTACTACTACTACTACTACTACTACTACTACTACTACTACTACTACTACTACTACTACTACTACTACTACTACTACTACTACTACTACTACTACTACTACAAGATGATGATGATGATGATGATGATGATGGTGGTGACAATGATGACGATGATGACGATGATGATGTCGATGATGATGATGATGATGATGATGATGATGATGATGGTGACGATGGTGACGACGACGACGATGATGATGATGACGATGATGATCATCATAAGTAGCAGTAGCAGCACCAGCCGCAGCAGCAGCGCCTTCATTATCATCATAAGCTATTTCTGACGCTTATGAACTCTTGGTGTAAGGAGACATAGGAGATAACTTTTCTTCTTTATCAAGTGAAAATGCCATAAATGTGAATTAAACATGATACATGAAAAGGCATACTTTGACTGTCCCTGTACCTACCCCCTTGCTGACAGGTCCGAGGACAATGGACATGTCTGCCCTCAATACCACCCATGGTTCTTCCACACTGAGAGCTGTGTGTCCAGGGATAGACTATTTCTGGGGAGACAGCACCATCAACTGCACCATCCTCCACATCAATACTTCACATTGTGACACCTTTTGGAATCAGTTCACAGCTCATTGTGGTGTGGCGTTTGATGTGTGTGGGCAGCCTTCTTCTGTCTGTTTTATGCATTTAAGAGTACATAAGCATTTCAGTGTTCATATTCAGCGGTTGGCGTATTGGTGTGACACACGTGACTGGAGAACAGATATAGACAGTGAATACAGTATATGGAATACTTATCGTGATGTAATTTGGTGTAATTCACATACTCTGGAAGATTTGTTCTATTCCCTATCACTTGAAGACAGCATCTTTGTAGAACACAAAAATAACCCGTCAGTTCGGATTATTTTTCAGCCTGTAGATCGGCCAAGTGTTATTGTGAACTTTACATCAGAGTATTCAGGGCATTTGGTAATACCTCAAAGAATGAAGGATGCGCTCAGTAGTGGAGAACTGACAGCCCCTCCAGCTTTCATATTTATGATCAGTGTACAACAGACATACAGACCCATGCTCTGTGATAGTAATAACAATCCAACACTACTCAAGTTCATACAGAGTAGTTCAGCTTATCAAATCACACGGCTCGTATGCGTTGATCATACAACACCGGCTATGATTGTAAGCACACATATTCTTGAAATAATTGACCCCAGTAATGGCTATGGATGTCTCAAACTTTATTTCTCCATGCTCCCTGAAAGTGTTCACCCGATGAAGGTGTCCAAGGGCAGGTATAACTGCTCTGTCCATCACTACTCTCAATTCCAGGATCACCTGCACTGCAACCTGAGACCAGAGTGTGACAGTGGACAGGATGAAACGGAGCACTGTCCTTTCAGCAGCCCTCAATGCATGGGGCTGGTGGCTTCACGAAACAAATGTCTGACACTGATCCCTATGCAAATGCAATCATCACTGCAGATTATGAATCATATGTGCAGAGGGGCTGGTGGAAAACTGGCTTCACTGAAAACAAGAAAGGAACAGGTGCATGCTTTACATATTTTGAAAAACTTTCATAAGTTCTCACTATTCATAGATTGTAAATCTGGTAGGGCTGGTGTCCCATTTATATACGGAAAAATATTGATGTGGTCTGGAGACACAGCGGTGTACAACATGAATCATTTTAGAACTGAATTACCTTTCTCTCCTTCAAGAATCTCCATGCCTGCAGCATTGGCTAATATGGAAATGATGCATAATCCATTTCAACGTGGTTTGGGCGCCTTATGTGATAAACATTCAAAATATATAAATCATTATTCTTCACTCATCTTATCATATACAATTGTGTCTGAATCAACCTTTGCAAACGAACACCAGCTCTTACATTATTCCATAAATCATCATTTAATGCACACATTTCTGTTATGTAGTATTAACAGCTACAGTAGAAAAAGTAGCCACTCCCAGTTTTGCTTGTTCATCAATGTCATCGACAATCAGACCTCTCCTAATCCTACAACAGCTGGTGCAAAAATTCCTACAAATTCATACGCCATGTTTAGATGTGACGACGATTTCATGACAATACATTACACTTTTGTCTGTGACTTTAAACAAGACTGCCCAGATAATGGGGATGAGACATTCTGTGAACATTCCTTGTGTTGTGGTTTTCTGTGTTTCAACGCTCAATGTGTATTGGTCAGTCAACGATGTAATGAATACTCAGATTGTAAAGATGATTCTGATGAAATGGGCTGTCTGGAAAGAGAATACAAATATCAGTATCCACTGAGAGGAAAACTTAGGCAACAACGATATTACATTAACCTGGACGGAACAGGGTACTTTAGTCAGCAGGTGATGACTGATGAGGTGTCCTGTCCTGACACTCATTACAGCTGTATCACAGAGTGGCTCTACTGTCTGCCTGTCTACACTCGATGCAACGGGCTCTCTGACTGTGTGTATGGGGAAGATGAACAAGAGTGTGAGGCGGTCCAATGCCCTCATTACTATCAATGTCTAGAGTCCACAGTCTGTGTTCATGTAAACCATCTGTGTGATGGCTTTGGCCAGTGCCCACAGAGGGATGATGAACTGATGTGTGACATGATCTGTCCTGAAGGTTGTCTGTGTCAAGGAAACTCTTTCCAGTGCACCAGTCCTTTTCCAGCCAGTTCCTTTCCTCAACTTCGATATTTGGATGCAGCTAGCTCGGGTATGTTATTGACCGATTATTATAAAAATTATTTTCTTATTTATCTCAGTCTGTCTTTTTGTTCTCTGCATAACATCACAGGACTGAAGCTAAACAATTTACGGGTTATTAGGCTTGACAACAACCATCTGAGGACTCTTGATATGGTTGTTTTATTTCAAATGCCAAATCTGAACAGCATGTCTGTTTCAAACAACCCTCTTCAACACATAGCCAGTAAAACAATGCAAAAGATTCATTATTCACTGAGCCAAATTCACATATCAGAAACACTCCTTAGTCTATTAGACGACTCCTTTTCGACATATTTACCTCGTTTAACTTTCATGAATCTTTCCGCTTCTCTTATCCAAACTGTTGGAGTTTTAGGTTTTAAGAACATGCCATATTTACACGAATTGGACATCACAAAGAATCCAATCAGCGTCTTTCCTTTGGACATATTTTCACAACTTCCTCAATTGAAAATAATTTCTTCATCAGACTACAGACTTTGCTGTGCGAGCTTACTTCCCAAGCAATTCAAATCAGCCAACTGTTGGACTGTTCATGCTGTGCTTCCTTCATGTCATTCTCTGTTGCCATCTGAAGTGCATTCCATTTTCTTTTGGTTTGCTAGTGTGTCTGCTATTGGTGGCAATTTATTTTGCCTCATGGCTTCCTTGTCCCTCCACAACATGCTTAGGAGCAATCTCCTGATAATTATCAACCATTTATATTTGGCAAATTTAATCATGGGAAGTCATATTGTTGTAAACGTGGTGATAAATCGTATTACATTTGGGAAGTATATCTATTCTGAAAACGTGTGGACCGAAAGTGTAGCCTGTAAGATCAATGGTTTTATTTTCTTGTTGTCCAGACATCTGTCAGTGTTTGTTGTCTTGCTGATCACCTTGGATCATACCATTGTCCTTTACTTTCAAGCAGGTTCCTGGAGATTCACTAAACCTTCAGTGACGACAGCTTGTGCAGGAATATGGTTTATTGGAACAATATTGGCGTTGATACCATTTCTCCCTGGACTGTCACACTGGGGCCTCTCTGAACAGTCTGGTCTGTGTCGTCTGGCTTTATTTCAACGCTACAAGACCCATCAACACTTTACATGGTTTCAACTTATCACAGCAATCAATGCATCTACATGCTTTGTCATTTTTACTGGACAACTTCTCATCTACAGACGGACACCAAAGAATAGAATCACACTGGACATCACGAATAAAACTCTGTATTCTTCTGTTCACCTCATATGGAAAATAGCTTTCCCAGAAGTGATGTGCTGGGTTTTATTTGGAATGGTCATTGCGATGGTTGCCAATGGTGTCACTGCATTAGACAAAATCTATCAGACCATGGTTGTGTTTTTGTTGCCACTCAGCTCTGCTCTACATCCACTGTTGGTTATGTGGACTTGCTGGACTGAACGAAGAAAGAATGACCAGGAAGATAAACTACTGAAAGTGCTGAAAGCTAGACTTGCCCTGACAAATAATAAGACATTGCAGCAAATACCATCTTCATAAAAGACATAATTGTAGACGTTTTTTCTACTTTGAACATGATTTAAAAGGCACATCAATGCTCACCATTTCTGAGTGTTTTTTCTTGGCTGTTCCTTGGATCTGAAGTTGACTACTTGTTGTTCTTTTTTTTCTGTGGAAGCGTGTGTGGCTTACGAACCCACACTTAGAAGCACATGTGCGGTTGTAGCTGGGACATGGAACACCTGTTGCTGTGACATGACAGGTGCAGCTCTGTGACGTCGTGCTCGTGCTGTTTCTCATCTCTGTGATCATCTTCAAATCGCCTCACTGCTCTCCTGGTCAGGGTATGCAGCTGCTTATATTGACTGCAGCCACTTCGAGCTGACAAAGACAGAGGGGAGAGAAATAGCTTGGGATAAATCAGACAAATTGGAGGTTTAGATTGCAGTTCCAGTTCTCGATACATGCCCTTTTGCGTGACGTAATACGTGTATATTACATATTTTTAATACAGGCAAGCTCTCCAATTTGATATTCCAAGATGGCGACCAAAATGGCGGCTCAGGCACTCCATACACATTAACAGTTGACGAACAACACGCAAAAGTATATGTTTAGTGTCGGGAGTAGGGTTTTGGAGGTCCAGAGACCTAGTATTTACAATTGATTATTTATTTGGCCAAATTTGAAAGCAAATTTATTTTAGTGTCTCGCTCATACAGGTGTCTTGCTCTCGTAATCAAACAAGAGTTTGAAGTATAAATCCAACTTTACTCTCAACAGTAAAACATGGTGAAACCCCAGCCAGACAACAAGTGCTGTCTGCACATGTCTACAGTGTAGCAAAGTAAAAGAACGCCAAAGTAAAACTTCAAATAATAAATACTAAATCATGAATAACATAACAACTAATATATAACTTAAATTGTAGAAAAATAATGAACAAATAATAAAACGTAGAACACCATATAATAACACGAAAGTAGAAAAACATTAATGAATATATGAACTATCATTCAAACTGAAAATAACGTAATTCAAGTTATATGCATGACAGAGTGCTAATTCTACACATACCCCCTTTTAAAATAAAATAAAATGATACTGTCATGTTACCGACATGGTACAAAGGCTCAGATGGAATTCACTGCAGCAACGCCGAAAAGCCACCAGACTCACCATGCTGTATAAAATACTCAATGGCATGGTGAGTGTGAACAGGAGCAAAGTCATACCTCAGCCAGAGCGGCAATGTAGAGGTCATTCACAACAGCTCCTCATCCCCCAGTGTCGGACGCAGTACCGTCAAAGCTCCTTTTTTCCACAAACAATCAAGGAGTAGAACGACCTGCCAACACCCGCAGTGGAGGCCAGAACTCTTGAGAGCTTTGCAGCCGGAGTCTGGAAGTTCCTTAAAGGACACCCGCCTGCTGCACCTGCTGTGGCTTGTGGCCCCACTCAGGTTTAATCAGTCTACCAACCAAGCAAATGTCCCACGTCCCTTCCCCCCTCTCCCCCATCCACTCCCCCCTCCCCTGCAGGTTTCCATCAAGCTTGTCTGTCCTCTCTTCTCTTTCTTTAATCTTTGGCCTCCTGGCCTTTTCTTCCGGCATATGTGGATGAACCTACCCGGTTCCATGGCATAATAATCAGTGTGTTGATTGTGGCCACGTATTGCGAAGAAGAAGAAGAACTTTTGCCAGTGCTTGCCTCGACTGTCACTATCAGAAGAAGACAACTGACTCAGCAATGTCCAGCTTCAAGTGTGAAATCTTTCACATCAACTATTTCTTTCTTTATTATTAAGTTATGATTTTTTTGTAATATAAATTATCAAAAGACTTGAACAATTATTCATTTCTTAGCAATCTTTCACTCACCAATCATTCTGCCGTACTTGTTTGCTCTCTCTCTCGGACTCAATTTAAACTGGCAATTAATTACATCTTGTGAGCGAAACTGTCCTATATTTCACATAGCGTAATATTAAAATTATTGCTTCTTATTATTAATCCAAAGTGATAATCGTCCACTAATAAATCATAAAGTAAACTAAAAATGAATCAGCACAGTTAAATTTTTTTTGATTGTTGCATCAGTTCTCTGCAATAATCCCAAGAGTAATAATCCAAGGAACATGAATCTTCTTCACAATAAAATCCAGACTGCACTTAACCAATAGTAGTAAACACTACACTATAAACTCTTGGTCTGACTAATAAAACACAAAGTGGTGTTACCTCCACCATACATATTTGAATTCATTAGTGGTTTCACTTTCACAGAACTACACAGCACTTTCTGATGCTAATACCATATTCCTACCCTATACATGACTTACAATCTGTGCTATCCTACAATGGAGCACATTTTGCATTACAGTTCAAGCTTCTAACACGCCACAATCCTACACCACTGCACGTTTGAATGTTCATTTCACTTCTATGGCACCACAAAGGCCACAAGGCTCCTACCATCTCTAACTTACAACACCTTTTTTGATTTTTTTCACATGAGCAACTGCATAGCTTCTACACACTATGCTACACAACACTTCACTGGTTCAAATGAACATAAATACTAATGCACTACACCACTTCACTGCTTCTACTGCATACGTTCTACTTCACTACACATCTCCGTTCCTATAACGAGCTGGCTTGGAGGACGTGTAACCACCTGCAGCCCTTGTACACCTTCCGGGTTACGGTTAGTGTTTGGTCTGCGTTAAATCGGTCGTGTTTTCTCTTTACCAGTATTGACGAATGTTGTGGACTGGTAAAAGGTTAAAATGTAGGATTTGTTCATGTGTGTTCAGCGTCGTGTCGGAGGAACGGGAACCGACTCGTCGAGAGTTTTGGGTTTGTTTTCTTTTTCATTTGGTTTTGGTTGTCAGAGAGCTGACACGTTTGTACAGTTGTTTCCCTTTGACTAAAGTTTGGTTCTTCATCATGTACGAAAGCTTATCGATCTATTCTGGTGATTATGACTCTCTGTCAGATTGTTCCCGGAGACAGTTCGTTGGTTTGTATGTTTGTTTGTGAATTGTCGTGTATGAAATGTAAAATATGGATAATGTTGTGATTCTTGAACACATCATTATTTGTGACGGAAAAGTCCTTTTGGTAACGTGTCATTCAAGTGACAGTAATTGTGACCAGACAGAATTTAGGTTGATGTAATTGTGGCTATGATGCATAAGCATTCGTTTTTTCTGTCTTTTCTTCGACTGTCCGTTATTCTTCAGATGGACCAAAATAATGTCTAGCATAGTTTTCACTCGCACTTATATATATTTCACTCAAGCATACAAGATATTCATTGCAATTTTGCACTCAGTGCTTTATTTTTTGAAAAGAAGTTGTAAAGATCACTAGCATAGGGCGGTTCCTCTGGCTTGACTATCTTTCTTCTGTTCACCCCACACAGCATGACGATGACAATGACAGTGACAATGACGCCGGTACAATAGGAGACGATATACTGCAACACAGTGCTAGATGTTCCCCTTCAATACGTGTGGGGAATGTTGGTGTCTTTCTTCTGTTCACCCCACACAGCATGACGATGACAATGACGACGGTACAATAGGAGTCGACATACGGCAACACAGTGCTAGATGTTCCCCTTCAATACGTGTGGGAAATGTTGCAGCTGGATGTCTTTCCAGACTTTCGCGATCACCACATCATCCTTCGTGAGGGGACACTTATCCAGACTACAGGGACATTGCCGGGCTTCAGCATGTACAGACTACGCAACACTCCACACCCCATGTTGAGTTCGTGTCCTCCAGGGGAACTGTCAACTCCGCCTGAAACACCCGACACCAGCGATGAACACGTCGCGTGACACAAGTTAAGGACTCTATGTATTTTGTTATGTCATTGTAGTGTGTGGGTACTCTTCTAAAATATTCTTCTTTATTTTATATTTAAGATTAGACGCCCCCCCCCCCCTCCCTTACAACGCGATTAGTGGGAATAGGTCAGTGGGAAGGTAGAGGGAGGTATCAATAAACATAATCAGCTAGGGTGTTTAGAAGTACATACGTTTTGTGTTGATGATGAGTGGATGTAATAAACGTGTTGTCTCGTAAATACACGACTGGAGTGTTTCTGAGTAGAGTTGAGAACCGGTTCAAAAATCAGAACCGGTTTTAAACCGGTTTTCCCTCTTCGAACCGGTTTTACCGAACCGGTGTTTTTAACCAGTACTCGCATCACTAGTTTCACCTATGCAAACACATATTTATTTGTCAGAATATTCACACACACGCACGCACGCGCACACATACACACACATAATAAAGAAACGTATG
>CM065703.1:5282095-5287095 GCA_017654935.2 Phymorhynchus buccinoides | reverse complement strand
CATAAAAAATAACATACAGTCACATTTTATAGCATTTGACTTATTGCATCCAAATCAAAATGGCTTTAGGAAAAAACATTCGTGTCACACTATGCTAAGTAATCTTATAGATAAATGGCATTCAAATATTAATAACGATGTATTTACTGGAGCTGTTTTTCTCGACTTCGCAAAGGCTTTTGATGCAATCGACCATACACTTCTTACTAGGAAACTTCAATTATATGGCTTAAATGACGCTTGTGTTAAACTCATTTCGTCTCTCCTAAATAACAGAAGGCAGGCAGTATTGCAAGATTCATCATTATCAAATCTCTCTCCTATCCAATACGGTATTCCCCAGGGATCAGTTTTAGGGCCATTACTATTTTCAATGTACATAAGCGATCTTCCGCTTCATATCTCATCATGTGAACTTTTCGCTGATGACTCTACTATTCACCATGCACACAAACAAATTGAAAATGTATACGCGTCATTACAAGAGGATATAAACAAACTTGTCACTTGGACAGATAAGAACCACATGGCTATCCATCCTCAAAAATCAAAATTTATAGACAAAAACGTCAAAACATAAAGTTCCATTCACGTAACCTACGCGTCTTTGATAAACAACTGGAAGAGGTAAATTTATAGAAGCTACTTGGCATTACCATTGATAATAATCTTTCAAGGTCCAAACATATTTCCCTTCTGTGCAAAAGATTATCTATGAAAACTTTTCAACTAAACCGAATAAAGTATTTTCTAGATCAACATACGCAAAAACTGTTTTTCCATGCTTACATTCAAACCGACATCGACTATGTATCATCATGCTGGGATCTAGCCAATCAAAATACCTTAAAACCACTTAAAAGCATTTATCGACGCTCTCTGAAGCTCATTCTTCTTAAGCCATCGTCCCTCCTTCCTAGTGATTATAAGAAATTAGATATACTCCCAATTCATCTTATGTGTCAATATAACAAAGCCGTGCTTATGTATAAAATAATGAATGATTTAACACCAGCTTATCTGTTTAATATGTTCCCCATCAACAATATCCGTGGCAAGAAAATTGTCCACATTCCAAAACCAAGAACAAACTTATTCATGACATCTCTTATTTATTCAGGTGCCAAGCTATGGAATGATATGCCTGTCCATCTAAAAACGAGTCCCAGCTTATTATCCTTTAGAAGGGAATATCATAAATATTTGATTGATCAACTATAATTCCTGTAGGCATATTTGTGTTTATCTTTTACTAATGCTAGATATTCATATATATACAATTCTGCATTTCCTTATTAATTTTGCATCCATGATTATTGTAATTCTGAAGTAATGCCCATGGAGCAGCAATCTACATGCTATGCATGATATGTGTGTACGGGTGTGCTCGTGTATATGGGTGTAAGCGTGTATGTGTGCGCATATGAGGGTGGGTGTGATGAATGTGGTGTGTGTGATGAATGTGGTGTGTGTAATGAATGTGGTGAGTGTGTGTGTGTGTGTGTGTGTGTGTGTGTGTGTGTGTGTGTGTGTGTGTGTGTGTGTGTGTGTGTGTGTGTGTGTGTGTGCGTGTGTGTGTGTGTTGTGTGTGTGTGTCTGTCTGTCTGTCTGTGTGTGTGTACACACACGCGCGCGCGCGCGAGAGAGAGAGAGAGAGAGAGAGAGAGAGAGAGAGAGAGAGAGAGAGAGAGAGAGAGAGAGAGAGAGAGAGAGAGAGAGAGAGAGAGAGAGATTATAAAATTGTTCTTCAATTATTGAATGTAAATAATGAAATGTATTTGTTGCCACTTTTTTGCATGTTTATGAATTTTTTTAATTTATTTTTTTCATTCTTATGTTTTTGCCTGAGGGCATGGTCTAAAAAAGCTGTCTCAGCTTATCCAATTTCCCTCATTAAAAAAGTTCGTATTCGTATTCATATTCGTATTCTCTCTCTCTCTCTCTCTCTCTCTCTCTCTCTCTCTCTCTCTCTCTCTCTCTCTCTCTCTCTCTCTCTCTCTCTCTCTCTCTCTCTCTCTCTCTCTCTCTCTCCCTCGCCACCACCCTCTCTCTCTCTCTCTCTCTCTCTCTCTCTCTCTCTCTCTCTCTCTCTCTCTCTCTCTCTCTCTCTCTCTCTCTCTCTCTCTCTCTCTCACACACACACACACACATACTCACACATGCACAGACACACACACTCACACACACACACACAAAGCTTAAACCAACAATTTGCATAAAAGTAGTACTAGGGTAATATGCATAACACAAACTAAAGTAAATATTACAATCAATATAATTAAGTGAGATAATAATTAGATCATATGATAATAATGTACGGTATAGCTAAAAGTCAACACAGAGTCGCCCCTCTCTTACCCCCCCCCCACCCCCCCCCTGTCTCTCTCGCCCCCTCCCCCTCCCTCTCTCTCACATACACAAACACATGCATAAGCGCGCGCACACACACATAAATAATACAAATAGCAAATTAAATAATATTACCTGCAGCAATCGTAACATCACACAGATAACAATATAATAAGATATCACATAAAATTCATAACAAGAGAAATAATTTCCTTTCACACACACACACACACACACACACACACACACACACACACACACACACACACACACACACACACACACACACACACACACACACACACACACACACACACACACACACACACACACACACACACACACACACACACACACACACACGTCTAAACCAAGACAAAAATACACAGGCATGTATCATAAAATGTTTTCTAATAAAATCACAAGCAAGCAACAATTAAATCACAAGCAGACATAGCACACAGCAACATCAGTCATAAAGGAAATAATCATAGGAGCATAACTTTCACCACCCCTACACAAACACAAACATTGAATGTATTCATGCTCACTAGTGCGCTAAGTCCCCCCCCCCTACTCACCCCCACCCCCAACGCACATAACATATGTAACAAGAAATGCAAACGTTACATAAATATTAGAACAATAAAACCAATGTCATGTTACACACACACACACACACACACACACACACACACACACACACACACACACACACCACCATGCACTCGTACACACACAATCGCCTACCCATACACACACGCACACACGCACACACACACACACACACACACGCGCGCACGCACGCACGCACGCACGCACGCACACGCACACACACGCACACACACACACACACACACACACACACAGCCACTCACACACACACACACACACACACAGCCACTCACACACAAGCACACACATTGCTGCCATATTTGATGTGCGGAAGCGAGGGTGCTGACTGAGGATGGGGTTGCTGGCCGATCAGCTCAAATGCTGTTGAGATGGCGTACTGCTGTCGGGAGGTAAGACCGCCTCCTTCTGTCAGTACGTGCGCTGAAACTGATCAGCCTACCTGACCTGCCAGAAGTCTGTGCCTGCAACACCTCACACAGGGGATGACTGGAGTCCCCCTGGATGGCCCTCAAACGCCAAACTGCTCTCTTCTCAAATACCTCCTGAAGACTGGCAACAGGAGCACCGATCAGCCTGCCAGCTGTCTTGGTGACATTCATCAGCCTGGCCTTGTCGGAGTTTGTCAGTACAATATTGTGGGATGATGGAGAGAAGGGAATTACAGTAATCAAACTTGGACAGAACAAGGGAACAGAGGAGGGTTTTGGCTGCTTCAAAAGTGAGAAGGTGGCGAATGCTGCTGATTTTCCTGAGTTCATGGTAAGCTGAGCGCGCGACAGATGTTTGAGACGTGTGTGTCCATGGAGAGAGTGTTGGGGAAAGTGACCCCTAAGATCCTTGCAGTGGAGGAGAATTGAATGCATGTGTCACCGACTTTGATAGGAGAGGGGGTAGAGTCGGGTAATGGCTTGTTCTGTGAGTAAATGAGTAGGACTTCACTTTTGTCATCGTTAAGTTTGAGTTTGTTTGACTTCATCCAGTGTTTGATGTCAGTGATGCTTGTCTGCATGTTGTTGATGGTGTCTTGAATCTGTTCTGAAGAGGCATGTAATAATAATAATAATAATAATAGGGGACACTTGTATAGCGCAATACCCCACAATGGGCTCATCGCGCTTTACAACAATATAAATGCATTACAAATCATTTAAAAAAACAAAAAACAAAAACGAAAACCAAAAAAACATATAGTTAACAGCATCATATTAAAGTGTCATACATAAAATTACAAATTGACTAAAAACATTTATCAATTAAGACAATATAAAACAGCACGTCACACGAAAACTATGGGAAATATACAACTTTTAAAATATGACTGCACAGAAACAACAATGCAATAATAACATACGGTACACTTACACGCCAACATCCACACCCACAGGCGCACGCGCACGTACACACGCACACACGCACCCACCCACACTCACACACGCACACACGCGTGAGCACGCGCGCGCACGCACGCACGCACACGCACACGCACACGCACGCACACACACACACACACACACACACACACACACACACACACACACACACACACACACACACACACACACACACACACACACACACACACACACACACACTCACACACATAACTGGACGCTGTTGACTGACCGCAAGACCAAAACACGGGCAAGTCAACGGCAGAAGGGGGGAGGGGGGGGGGGAGGGGGGGGATGAGAAAAGGGGATGGAAAAAAGAAAGAAAAAAAAGTAAGAGACAGACAGAGAGAGAGAGGAGAGAGAGAGAGACAGAGAGACAGAGGGAGACAAACACAGAGAGTGTGTGAATGTGACAGAAACACAGAGTGTGTGAGTGTGACGGAAACACAGAGAGAGAGAGAGAGAGAGAGAGAGAGGAGAGAGAGAGAGAGAGAGAGACAAGTTAGAAGGACGTGGCATAGACTTTTAGTTGGGAAAATACAACCGGAAGAGGAGCTGTGAGTCGTCAGCAAAAGACTGACTTGGGATGTTGTGCTGGGCTGTGATGGAAATGAGGGGCTTGGA
>CM065703.1:5274595-5279595 GCA_017654935.2 Phymorhynchus buccinoides | reverse complement strand
TGTTGCTGATCCCTATACCATGCTTGTGGACATATCAAAAAGACACTGGAATGTAATGGGCCATCTTGTGGCAGGCATATATGTGAACAGTTTGTCAATGCCTAAAATGTATAAACTCAGTGCACACAGTGCAGACAGAACAGTCTTTCACCATTCTGTGAGGATATATGAATATTATAACGGCCAGGACGAATGTGCTTGGCTCACATTGAAAGGCATGAATATATATTTTACAATATGTCGCTATTTGTTAGGTTCACTCTCATTGCATGGTGCGTTACTCTGTGAAATCAAACCAAACCAGACTGACACCAGTTCCTCTCAACCAAACAGACTCTTCATCACTAACACACAATCCTGGCTGTTTGAAAGGCAAACCTCCTTGACTTTGTGCCACAATGGTCAGGTGACGCACGCATTTCTGTTGTGTGGTTCCCACCGCCATGAACTATGTGGTCCCCAGTTGGTTCCTCCATGTCAGTATTCCAACGAAACATCGTCCATTAAATTGTCTGAAGCGATGAATCCCTCAGTGCCTGTAATTCCCGTGTTCACATGCAGTGATGAGTTTTCTACCCGTCTGTCATACACCCTGATATGTGACCTCATACCTGACTGTGTGAATGATGAATCTTTCTGTGAACATCCTCTTTGTCACAACACATTGTTCACATGTACATCAGGACAGTGTGTGGTGTATGACAACGTGTGTGATCAAACATCCCAATGTCAGGATGAATCAGATGAAAGGAATTGTGATACTTTCAAAGAGACTAGAATCTTAAAATACCGTTTTCCACCCCCTTTTCTTATCAGCTTTGATGGCATCTCCCAGTTCACCACAATTCCAATGAAGTCCAATGAGTCCTGTCCTGACAGCCATTATTTGTGTCCTGGACTATTCAGGGAATGTCTGCCGGTGTACACACGATGTAACGGAATGTATGACTGCAGGCAGCATGAGGACGAGCAGGGATGTACAGACATGACATGTCCAGGATTCTTTCGATGCCGGTCTTCACTGATATGCGTGATCAACGACAACCTGTGTGATGGATGGCCTCACTGCCCAATGCATGATGATGAACTAGGTTGTGACATGACCTCCTGTCCTCAAGGCTGTCTCTGTCAGGATTACAGCTTACTTTGTCCCCAGCCTTTCCAAGCAGCACTCTTCCCTCAGATTCGATCTGTAGATGGCACAGGTTCGGGGTTGACACCATCTGATCTCAGCAGTAACGTCTACCTGATTCACCTGGTCCTGGCCAGGTGTTCTCTGACCAGGTTATCTGAACTGAAGTGGTCAAATGTACGACTTCTGGACCTCAGTGTTAACAAGCTACACCATTTTAACGTGTCTTCTTTGATCGGCTTACAAAACCTGCAATCTTTATCCCTGTCTGGTAATCCAATCTCATCAATCACTGCTAATCCTTCTTTAGTTATCCAACACAGTAGCCTCACTATGATAGATTTGTCACACACAGAGCTGATATCCGTGGACCCTAATGTATTTTCCCAACTAGACAGCTTACAGAAACTGAATTTAACACGTATTATGTCCCTTTACGCAATAAGTAAATACGGGTTTCAACACATTCAACAGCTAAAAGAGCTGCACTTGGAAGGAACTCCTGTCCAAGTGTTTTCACCTGACATTTTCAAAGATCTTTCCCATCTTCGTTTCATCTCTACAGACAACTATAAACTATGCTGTGAAGAAATCCTTCCTGATAACTTTGAATCTTCATCATGCCATGCCCCCAGTGATGAGGTTTCGTCGTGTGAAGATTTGTTACAGTCATGGATGTACCGTGGATTTCTGTGGCTGGTCACCTGTCTGACTGTGTCGGGTAATGTCTTCTGTTTCTGTGCACGAATCTTTGCCAAAGGCAAGACCTCTTCCTCTGGTTTCAGTGTGTTTGTCACCAACCTGACCTTGGCCGACTTTCTGATGGGGGGTTACATGGCGGTCATTGGAATCGCTGATGACTCCTTCCATGGCCGATACCTCCATGCGGACGACACCTGGAAACAAAGTGTGGCCTGTACGGTGGCTGGTGTTCTGTCTCTGTTGTCCTGTGAAGTGTCAGCACTCATCATCTGTCTGATCACTGCGGATCGTTTCATTGTTCTCTGCTTCCCATTTAGCACACTCCGGTTTGAGAGAACATCAGCGGCGATGGTTTGTGTGTTGATCTGGCTGACTGGCTGTGTGTTTGCCCTGGTTCCCTTACTTCCTGTGGCGTCACACTGGGAGTTCTACAGCCAGACAGGGATCTGTATTCCGCTGCCAGTGACGAGGAAAGAGTTCAAAGGTAAAGCCTATTCCTTCAGCATAATGATCGTGTTCAACTTTGTTCTGTTTGTTTTCATCTCTGTGGGCCAGGCTTTCATCTACTGGACAATACAGAGCAACGCTTTGAAAACCAGCTCTACCAAAGTGTCACAGGACATGGTCATAGCACGGCGGTTGATAACTATAGCACTGACGGATTTTCTGTGCTGGTTTCCTATTGGATTGTGTGGAATGTTAGCCTTAGCTGGTGTTCCCATCCCAGGAGAAATCAACGTAGGTTTGGCCATATTTGTATTACCGTTGAATTCCGCCATCAACCCCTTCATGTACACGTTCAACACTCTGGCAGAAAAGTGGAGAAAATCAAAAGATGCCAAAATTCTGGAATGGCTGGAGTCCCAGACTATAGCTGGCAGCACACACTAAAAACGGTATGGTATACCGGTATGTTTAGATGGTACCAGTAAACCGAAAGGGAGGTAAATGCTGTCAACAATGTATCCAAAGTGATAGAATGCTTTCAACACTCTCCAACCGATGATGCCCCTAACTTGAAATCTGGCCTGTCTTGAAAGTACTCACGGTCGTGTGTGCCCCTGTGTATGCGTGTGTAGGGTATGTCTGTTCCATCAGTGCTGACATGCAGGAGATGGTAAGTTCCACTTGCTGGCTATGTTACGCTGAGTCTGAGGCCAAAGGCCTTAGCTGCTTCAGCAAAGCGAGTGACGACGGCTTGAAGGGCCTCCTCAGTGTTTTGGTTAGGGGTAGCGTTATGGCTAGGATAAAAAACCAGACAGAGATAAAAATTATATAAGATGGGGACACACAGAGAGGGGGACACATACTGACATTGGGGGCCACATAGAGACGGGGGTACAATGATATGTAACTATTTTCAACTGTAACTATTTCTTCTTTCTCCCAACCCCTAACTACACACACAAACACACACACACACACACACACACACACACACACACACACACACGCGCGCGCGCGCGCGCGCCCCCCCCTCCTCCCCCCCCCCCAGTCTCACCTATTCTGTCCCATCCACTTGCCTCCTATCTGACCTCCAAAGCCTATGTTCCTCAATTTGGCTAAAATTGATGCAGAACCATTTCACAAATTATATTAACAAAATTCACCCACCCTCCATGGCCCATGTATGATCTATTAAGCCATCACAGTTTCACATTATCTGAGACAGGAAATGGAGGGTTGCATAATCCGTCGTCTGTGATCCGGGATCTTTGGTAAAACCGTGACGTCATTTCCGGGTCCATTCTTCTTCCGGTATTGAAGTCAGAGCAGTTATTGGAATCTGTCAATTGGAAATAGCAATCTAATTTGAAGGGAAATAACAGGATGGCAAGCCGTATAAACGTAATCCCAGTTCGCTAAAATGAAAACAAAAAGAGAAAGAGAGAGAGAGAGAGAGAGAGAGAGAGAGAGAGAGAGAGAGAGAGAGAGAGAGAGAGAGAGAGAGAGAGAGAGAGAGAGAGAGAGAGAGAGAGAGAGACTTGACAACTTTATTACGCAAGGATTGAGATTGAGATTCTAGCACACACACAGATAGAGAGAGAGAGAGAGAGAGAGAGAGAGAGAGAGAGAGAGAGAGAGAGAGAGAGAGAGAGAGAGAGAGAGAAACAGGGAGACAGACAGAGACAGACAGATAAAGGCGTTGCATCAGTGAGCCAATCCCATAGCAAATAAAGTGTCCACTAGCAAATCAATGTTACAGACGAAGTCCCACAGCTATTATCAGTTGTGTCCGTGATCCTTCAGAGTGTAACATGACTTCACGAAACATCTGAAAAAAATCTCGTGTATGCATTCAAGTGTGAAGATTATTTTACAACCTAACGCTTGTATTGCAACAAGTGTTTTCCCCCCTAACTTTTATTCCTTAATATTGACTTTATGGAATGCAATACTAGCTCCAGACGTAGTGTTATTTTTATCTTTTCCTAGAGTTTCTCCAGAGTCGTTGTTCTTTGCATTTCCTTCGGGCGTAATGCATGGGTGAAAGAGAACTAAATTCTCTCATTCCTGAAATGACACATTTCAATGGACCCCGAATCTTCCCTGAATCATTCCTGAGCAACAAATGACCATTCCTGAAGTGACATATTTCAATAGGGCATTTGCCACGAGCATTCGTTCTCTATACTAGACTACTAGTTTGCCCGCACTCGTTCTGCCCGACTCACGCTGACCTTTCTAATTCAATTCACTAATATAAACTCTGTTAAATTCAAGTTCGCCGGCTCGCGGCAAATGCCCTATTGACTCTGAATCTTCCCTGATTCATTCCTGTGCAACACATGTCCATTCAGGAAATGACACATTTGAATGGATAATGAATCTTCCCTGAATCATTCCTGTGCAACAAATATCCATTCCCGAAATGACACATTCCAATGGACACACAATTTTCCCATTCCTGAACAAACCTTCCCGTTCCAGAGCAGCACGTGTCCATTCCTGTAGTGGTGGCTGCATGTGTGAACCGTGTTGTTTCTGTAGCATGTTGTGGGAAGGGGTGGTGGTGGTCAATATTGCTTTTTTTTTATTATCAGGGGTTGCTTCCGGAAACCTCACTCTCCTCCAAGCATGTACCTTATGCAGAGGAGAAAATTAAAAGTAAGAAAATGTCTCACATGTTGCCTTAATAATCCCCACTTTGCACTACAGTCCCGGG
>CM065703.1:5249595-5264595 GCA_017654935.2 Phymorhynchus buccinoides | reverse complement strand
TGATCAGCGGGAGTTGGCTCCTTGGTGTTGTTGGGTTCACAGTCGTCGATGGCCGATGCAGCAGGTTGATCAGCCGGGGTTGGCTCCTTGGTGTTGTTGGGTTCACAGTCGTCGATGGCCGATGCAGCAGGTTGATCAGCGGGGGTTGGCTCCTTGGTGTTGTTGGGTTCACAGTCGTCGATGGCCGATGCAGCAGGTTGATCAGCGGGAGTTGGCTCCTTAGTGTTGTTGGGTTCACAGTCGTCGATGGCCGATGCAGCAGGTTGATCAGCCGGGGTTGGCTCCTTGGTGTTGTTGGGTGTAAAGAAACTGAAACAAACTCTCACACACTTTGTCTCTCTCTCATCCACGCGCGTTCTTAACCAGAGTTTAACTTGGACTTTAACACACTAACACAACTTTCCGATTATCACCCCTTTATTCTTAAACTAAACGAGAACAACTTTGGTCCCTTTGTATGAGTAAAAAAATGTTCGTCTTGGGACAGGCACTGACAGGATAATTTTTACAAACACACCGTTCCTCGTGACACCAACTAAAAAACTTATCTGTCTCCGCGAAGCACCGTCTTCTCCACCGAGGTCACAAACTTGGTTGCACCTCCTCCCCAAACGTTCTCCACCCAAACGTTTACAGGTCCGTTGATGTCCTTGGCACCAACACTCAACCAGCGGCTCCCTCAGAAGCGCGAGGCTGGTCTCCCTTCCTCTCTCCGGCTCCACAGGTCGGAGGTCCACCCAACAGGAAGGGGTTACAGGGGGGACTGGGCCACACACCCCGGACTTCCGAAAAACCCGGTTAAAAAAAACGACTGTTTAAAAGGGCGCAGCCTTCTAGCTAAACATGGCCAGATGCAGTGCAGTGCACAACCAGACAGGTCCTATTTGGCTGCTGGCTGTGTGAGCAGTCGAGCGAGTTACCCAATAAGTTTACGAAATTCACGTGCTACACGTGTTATAAAGAAACAGCTCTACAAAACTCGGTTTTACCAAGGGTAAAGTATATCTCCGACAAGGAGTTACTTTTTAAATCTGCAACACGCATTTTAGTTTTACAACATAATATATTTACCAAATTTTATACATTAATAAATTTACATATTATATCGTCTATTTCGGAATTATGCCTTTCCTGACATTGGGTTCACAGTCGTCGATGGCCGATGCAGCAGGTTGATCAGCCGGGGTTGGCTCCTTGGTGTTGTTGGGTTCACAGTCGTCGATGGCCGATGCAGCAGGTTGATCAGCGGGGGTTGGCTCCTTGGTGTTGTTGGGTTCACAGTCGTCGATGGCCGATGCAGCAGGTTGATCAGCGGGGGTTGGCTCCTTGGTGTTGTTGGGTTCACAGTCGTCGATGACCGATGCAGCAGGTTGATCAGCGGGGGTTGGCTCCTTGGTGTTGTTGGGTTCACAGTCGTCGATGGTCGATGCAGCAGGTTGATCAGCCGGGGTTGGCTCCTTGGTGTTGTTGGGTTCACAGTCGTCGATGGCCGATGCAGCAGGTTGATCAGCGGGGGTTGGCTCCTTAGTGTTGTTGGGTTCACAGTCGTCGATGGCCGATGCAGCAGGTTGATCAGCGGGGGTTGGCTCCTTGGTGTTGTTGGGTTCACAGTCGTCTATGGCCGATGCAGCAGGTTGATCAGCGGGAGTTTGCTCCTTGGTGTTGTTGGGTTCACAGTCGTCGTCAGGCCCACTGCTGCTGCGCGTGTCCTCCATGTCTCCCACATCTTCCTCATTCTGGTTGTCATTGTCTTCGAATAAAACACGACTGAGTCACGGGTTCAAGCAGGTCTAAATCCGGTTGAATTTGCACTTCTTTGTCGTTGACAGGTGTCAACTGAAAGTCTGTGTCATTTCTACTGTTGGAGAGCACGTGTGTTGCGCGAAACCCGTCTTGTTGGCATACTTGTCAACACAGACCGGACTGTCAGCGTGAAACATGTCCGACACATTGTTCTTCTCTGTGTCATAGAATAAAGTGGGTGGGGTCGGAAGAAACAATCCAGAGGGAGAGGTAGATTGACTTGCCTTTTGGTGCTTGGTTGACTTGTGCTCCTCAGCACGCTTCCTGTCCCTAGCCAACTGCGATGGACATTTACGGCGATAACTGATGGTGTTGTCGTTGTCGTGACCAGTGTGTGAAGTTAGGGGTTGACATGTTTGTTCAATCAAGCCAAGTACGATGGTCGTTTGCGGTCCCCTACCCTCCACCTTCCAAGATGTCAGGGTCAGTTCTTGCAGCAATGTGTTCAGCATGCGTTCTAAACTTGATGGAAGTCCTCTGACCGTCATTGTCTGATTTGTTTTAAAAAACAACAGCAAAATGTTGAGAACTCGGGTGGAAATTCACCCTGCTCGGAAGCCAGCAAGGGAGATCACGAGAGAGAGAGAGAGAGAGAGAGAGAGAGAGAGAGAGAGAGAGAGAGAGAGAGAGAGAGAGAGAGAGAGAGAGAGAGAGAGAGAGAGAGAGAGAGAGAGAGAGAGAGAGAATGATAATGAACCTTTATTTTACAACAGTAAACATATGGACATAGAGTAGCCATTTTTCATACTTGCTGCTATATATTAACACAAACAAACAAATAGATACAGAATTAAAGCGAACTAAATCTAATAAAATATGGACTTAAAACACGACATCAATTGAAAATGCATTAAGACCTTGTGTGCATTACATCCGCAATACGCAAGTTCCATACGGAAACCCCATACATTTACATAAGAAATAAGCGGATGGGATTACGGATGGGTTTCCGCGTGTGATGGGTACACTCCTTCATATTTCTTACTTCCAGATTTTTTTGGCTGATTGCGCATGGGTTTCCGAGATGAATTTGCGCGTATATCTGCACACAGCCATAGACAGGAAGTGACGTCTGCCATTCAAAAGCTTCGAATGGTAGCAATCCACAGTTTCGACAGTTTCAAATTTCACAACTAGACGGTTTTCGATCTACCAGAACATGCAGCGATAAATGGTATTTTCAGAACGCCATGACCAATTTTCTTATTTTCTGTGACAAATATGGCCATTCGTGATAAACTTTGCTACAGGTCTGACGGTCGGGGCGTCATATTTTGAGTGTCAGAACTACACTGGAACCTCCCTACTAAGACCTTCCCCATTAAGACTCCCTCCCACTTTTGACTTAAGACCTACCTCTCATGTAATTATTAAAATTACCTCCCACTGAAGACCCTATTGTGGATGTTTTTTCAAGGTCTCTCTCTCTCTCTCTCTCTCTCTTCTCTCTCTCTCTCTCTCTCTCTCTTCTCTCTCTCCCTTCTCTCTCTCTCTCTCTCTCTCTCTCTCCCTCTCTCTCTCTCTCTCTCTCTCTCTCCCCCCCCCCCCCTCTCTCTCTCTCTCTCTCTCTCTCTCTCTCTCTCTCTCTCTCTCTCTCTCTCTCTCTCTCTCTCTCTCTCTCTCTCTCTCTCCTCTCTCTCTCTCTCTCTCACAATGGGAATAGTCAACCATATTTGGAAAAACAACGTTTTTACTTTTGAGAACCAATTTTACCACCAGACTCTGGGCACCACTATGGTCACTCCTATGGCGCTGCGCTTGCGGTGACGCTCTCTCTGGGAGGAGAGCAGCCCGAATTTCACAGAGATAAGTCTATGTGACTTGAACATACCAATAACAATACCAAAAACATAGAGCGGGACATGTTGACCCAGGGGGAGCTGGACCCTCAGGATGCCGTCAACCTCAAGGACACCCTCTCCATGTCGGGCAACGCCCACTCCTCCCTGTTCAACATCAACCAGACCACCATCACCATCTGCACCTCGGTAGATGGCCAGGACGTCGTCAACCTCATGCCACCCTCTCCGTGTCGGGCAACGCCCACTCCTCCCTGTCCAACATCAACCAGACCACCAGCACCATCTGCACCTCGGTAGATGGCCAGGACGTCGTCAACCTCAAGGACACCCTCTCCGTGTCGGGCAACGCCCACTCCTCCCTGTCCAACATCAACCAGACCACCAGCACCATCTGCACCTCGGTAGATGGCCAGGACGTCATCAACCTCAAGGACACCCTCTCCGTGTCGGGCAACGCCCACTCCTCCCTGTCCAACATCAACCAGACCACCAGCACCATCCGCACCTCGGTAGATGGCCAGGACGTCATCAACCTCAAGGACACCCTCTCCGTGTCGGGCAACGCCCACTCCTCCCTGTCCAACATCAACCAAACCACCAGCACCATCCGCACCTCGGTAGATGGCCAGGACGCCGTCAACCTCAAGGACACCCTCTCCGTGTCGGTCAACGCCCACTCCTCCCTGTCCAACATCAACCAGACCACCAGCACCATCCGCACCTCGTAGAGGATCGACCGAGAAGCGGTGTGCCCCGGAGAGGTGGACTGCGAGGTGCGGCTCAGCAGGGCTGAAGACAAGGACATGGGAGGTAGCAGCTCCGTTCAGGAATACAGACTCTCTCCTGCCATTTACCGCTTTGGTCTGCAGGTGGTGCAGAACACGGACGGCTCCTCCGACCTGGGCAGCTGGACAGGGAGGCGCAGGAGTCGTATCACCCGGTGGTGGTGGTGGACGGAGGCTACCCTCAGAAAACGGTCAACATCACCGTGACGGACATCAAACCTGGCATAAGTATGCTTTGCAGTGACCTGTGTCAAAAGATAGACATTGGTGAGACCTATTGCAGCCTGAATGAGAGATGCACAGAACATTTACGCAGCATCCAACTACATTGCCCAACTCCTGTTTCCCTCCACTTCAACAGCCAGAACTACAATCAAAATGCCCTTCAGATAACAGCAGTTTGGTAAAATTCATCCACATCCCGATGCAGAAAATTCATGAAGTCTTCCATGATTGTCATGAAACACTATGGCCCCCAGTGGTCTCAAATCCCGCCAGTAACTACACCGTCTCCCATCCCCCAGCCCCCAGCCCATTTCCCTGGCCTACCCTCAGCCTTCTGCCCTCTTGTTTCCCCATCACCCTCCTGCTTGTTCCATTACAGTTACATTTCTTTTGCCTTCTTCAACCCTCCTAACCCACCCACCCACCTACCCACCCCCTGCTTTGGGATAACTTTATCTCCACCCAACAACTGCTCAGCCTTGCCCTCCTCCCACCCTCCTACTCCTGCCCTATGTTTTTCTCTTCCCAATCACACTTAATTCCTGATATGTGTTCACCCATTCCTCCCCTGAACAATACTCAGTCGGTGAAGACAGGTTGCCAACACACCACTGCAAATTCAGTCCGACGAAGAGCTATGCTCGAAACTGTTACTCAGCAAATTGCCTCCTAGGATCCTTCTTCCTCCCACCCAGGTAAGTGTTAATCATAGAAGAGTACAGACAGACATCACCACAATGTCAAACATATAATTTTAACACTCAGCTCTGTGTGTCAGTAGTTCACGGAAAAGTTCATCCTTGGAGATGGTTGAATTGTCTTCGTTGAAGTTGGTCTTCAGGACGAAGGTACAGAGAGCACGGTAACTCCCCACTCTTCCAGCGTAGATGGAGAACGGGACGACGGTGTTGACGATGGGTCATTCTGATGAGAAGGACTGAGGTTACTGTCCCCAGGCACACCACAACCAGATGGTCGAGACCCTCATCTCCGCGATTGTCTTGAAAGGTAGAAACAGGGACGAGGCTCTTCTCAGGCCCACAGGACAGCAGCAGAGGCACACCTAGAGCTCAACAACTCGTGGGTGAGCTAAACAAGCTCGCTCAGGACAACCCGTCCAGAAACCCTGCCGGGATGACAAACGGCAGTGACATGGGCAGGGAGGTAGAACAAAGTCAGGGTCTTGCGACTTGGATTCCACTCCTTGTTCTTTCACATCCCCAGACTTCTCTTCCAGATCTGACTCCACTTTTTCTCCTCACACAAAAACTTAATTATGTGTCGTCTCCAGCCGGGCAGTTGAAAGCCGAACTTACAGCAATGAAGCATGTAAGTTTTTCCTGGCACACTACAAGATCTGTTCCCTGAGAAGTCTGTCGCCCAAGTGATGTGTAGATTCTAACATCAGCGGGTCAAACATTTTCCCAGCTTGAACTGTCGTCTGAAATTTGTAATCTTTAAACTTGCTTTCCATTCAATGCGTTACCTGCGTGCTAAAACAACACGCGGAAGGTACAGGTGAATGATGATTTGATTGATTTAATTTAAAGTCTGTTCACACAATGGTGATATTAGACTGGAAAAAAAAAAATGAAAAAAAAAAGTTTTTTAGTGTGTGTGCGTGTGCGCGCGAATGTGTATGTGTGCGTGTGTGTGTATTTGAGTATGAGTGCGTGTGTATGAGTAAGTGTAACTATGCATATGATTTTATGTCTGTGAATGTGGAAGAAAAAAAAACACGCAAAAAATCCCTAACAAATTAGTAAAAACAAAACAAACAAAAACCCAAAACCCAAATGTCATAGAAAACAAAATTAAAGTTAAATCAAATCATGAACTAAAGTAATCTTGCAACTCCAGAGCTGGATATGACTGTAGCAATTTTGATCATTTCATGACTGTAAACTACATCTTTTAAAGTTCCAATTTGTGCAACTTGTATCCCAGATAGTTTGTATAACAATGATAATAATGGACATTCTAAAAGAATGTGTTGAACTGATATCGGGTGACCACAAGCGCATTCTACATCTTTAGAAAATTTGGTCCTCCACGAGTTTAATCGAATTTTGTAGATAAGGCTAGATAAAGATCTTGAACATAATAATATCTTAGATTTTGAAGGAAGCTCTTCATTATATATACTATTTTCTAACATTGAATTTATTTCGTATTTTTCTAGTTTTATTGAACAATCTGAAGATTTTCTACTAGCACCTTCTTTCGCTAATTTATCAGGTAGTTCATTCCCAACGATACCACAGTGCGATGGAATCCAGCAAAACTCTACGTTAAACATAATAGAATGCATTAGATATTTTACATCAAAAATTAAATATCTTCTGGTGTTTGCATTCCAGTTTTGTAAACTATAAAGAACAGATGTCGAGTCAACACAAAGTAAAATACTATAAATTGCAATATTCATATCAGCTACCCAGGATAGTGCCATTATAATTGCATAAAGTTCTGCATTATATGCAGAAAAGTCTTTTCCTGAACAAAAGGATTTTCTGACTTTTAAATCAGGGATCACAAATCCAGCTCCTGTGTAAGATTCTAAAACCGAGCCATCTGTGTAAATCTTAAGATTATGTGGATATGTATTTTGGAGGTGTTCTTTTGCTTCTACTATTATTAAATTGATGTTATTGTCTTTTTTCAGAGTAGTATAATCTATATCAAATTTTGGAGAATTATGCTCCCAGTGAGGAACAATAGGCATGGTTGGTGTACTTGAAATCAATGAAATATCGATCTCACATTTCCTAAATAAATCATCCGTATAATTTATAATGGGCTGAAGGTAAGAATGATTCTGTGCCCTTTTAGGAAAATCCTTTCTTGAATCAAGAAATATTTCATTTGTCACTGAATTAGATACTGAAAGACTTCTAGTCACATACTTGGCAGTGGCTAGTTTACGTTGATCGTCAAGTGACAACAAATTAGCTTCTCTATATGTATTAATCGTTTTTGTATGTACTGGTACACCCAGTGCTACTTTGATAGCTTTACTGTCTATACTTTGTAACCGTTTTAGTAATGTTTGAGAAGACGAAAAATAAACTTCCTGCCCATAAATCAGTTTTGCTCGAACCAGGCTGGTAGCAAGATGTATGAGTGTTTGAGTATCTTGACCCCATGACTGTGAACTAATTATTTTCAATGACGTTAGCCTTTGTCTTGCTTTGTTTATAAGGTGCTTGATATGGCAGCGCCAGTTTAATTTAGGAGTGAAATTGACACCTACGAGTTTTATCTTCTAATACAAGTGCAGGCAAACATTTTGGATTTTTACCATTGTTAAATAACATCAATTGTGTCTTTTCTCCAGAAAGTTCTAGTCCATTTTCTTTCATATATTTATCTAGTTTATCTATTTCAATTTGATATAGTTTTTGCACATAATTATGTTATCGTTCTCTTATTTGTTTTTTTTAAAATATTTGTATTCATCCAAATTGCAATATCGTCTGCATATTGCACTAAATGTATATTTTTGGATGGTACTTTAGGAAGATCATGAATAAGAATTGTAAGAAGAACTGGGGCAATAATAGAACCTTGAGGGATTCCAATATCAATATCTTGAAATGAAGAATAACATTTACCAACTCTAGTACACATTGATCTTCCAGATAAGAAACATTTAATAAACTGATACATTACCCCACTTATCCCAATATTTTTCAACTTATAGAGTAAACGAGCATGCCACACACTATCATACGCTTTTCTAATGTCGAAAAATGTGGCTAGTGTACTTTTTCTACGAGCAAATTGTTTTTTAACATGACTCGTAAGTTTAACAAGGTGATCGGTCGTACTTCTACCTTTTCTAAACCCTGCTTGATTGTGGGGGATGATATTATTCTTTTCACAATAATGTAGAATGCGTTTTTCAACTATTTTTTATAATATCTTGCCAACTTGAGAAGTTAGTGCTATTGGTCGATAACTGTCAATTGCAGACCTAGGTTTGCCTTGTTTTGGAATCGGTATTACAACTGTCCTCTTCCAGAAAGTAGGGAGAGTTCCATTTAACCAACATTTTTGGTTTTAAAAAAAGTGGAGTAATTGCTTCCAACACAAAGGTAAGTGGCATAGCAACTGATATGAAATGCCATCTAAACCAACAGCTGTTTTATTAGAAGAGAATGACTCTAGTGTTTCATTAAATTCTTCAAATGTAATAGATGAATTTAAGTAATGATTTGGATCTGGTGTTGGATCACAATAACTAGACTTTTCTTCTTGTTGTTTTCGGTAGTTCTTTCTATCTGAATTAAGTCTAGATGATGAATTATTTGTTGAAAGTGTTTGTACAAATGCTTCTGTTTTCTCTGATGATGTTGGAACAGCACAATGTTCTAATTTAATAGGATAAGATGGTAGGTGACACTTGTTTTTTAATTCCTTTACCTTTTTTCCAGACTCTGTGCATGTCCTTAGAAGTAGATATTTCTGAATGCCAGAAATGAGTAAAATAGTGACATCTTGTGCACCCGTTTAACTATTTTATTCCTTCTCTCTACTTACTGCCTGTTACTGTCCTCTTTGGCCGATGTCTCGGTTGGTCTAAAACCGCGACAGTCCCCACCACATCCTTACTACGGTTACGCACGACGACAACACGCTGTGCCAAGACCCTGCTAGGTTCAGCCACGTTCTGGGTGACTGTGCCAGAACGTGAAGCACGTGGCGGGAACGTGCTGGAGCTGGAGGTGTAAGGTTAACAAGTGGAAGAGGGGGCGAAAAAAACCTGAGGTGCTGAAGGTGTAGATTGTTTTAGTGCTTATTCTTGAAAGTTCGTGATCAATTTGTTGTGTGATTTGCTCAGTTTCAATTAATGAAACGTTGAAGATGAATTCACAACAGTCGACATGTACCTTCGATTTGCGATTCAATTTCCGTTTGCGTTTTGAAAGTTGTGTTGCTTGACTTATAGGTTGCTTGACCTATAGGTACTTAGGATATATAGGAATGGGGATCAGATGAAGGTCGTTAATAAAAGGTAAAGGTCACTGGAGCAGAAAATGAGCCGTTTTGAAGGCTGTTAACACGATAACGTTTGAACGGAGCAACCTACGAGGCTCCCATTTTTTTTCATGTGGATAGGTAGTTAGGATATCTTGGCCAAGCCAAGTTCCAAATGAAGATCATTGGTCAAAGGTGGATGTAGCGTTTCACGTTCTAGGTTTTGCTTTCCCCAACAATACAGCTTTTGATCAATAGACGTCAAAGTAATACTCATGAACGAATACTCTAGCTCATAATATCCAAGAATGTCTACTTTGTATCCTTTTCCAAATATCTCATTTGTTATAATGTATGCTTATGTGTTAATTCTTCTTAGTGTACATTGTATTTACTATGCATTATTTTTCCTGCATGTATTACTTCATTTTCTTCCATCTTTTATTTTATTTTGACCGCCCTCTCTCTGTCAGTCTCTGTCTGTCTGTCTGTCTGTCTGTCTTGCCTTGTCTCAGGCTCTCTCTTTAATTGATGTAATTTATCTTATTTATATGCTTTGCACGGTGCGTCCGTTTACGACCTAGATTTAAGGTTGTTGTTTTTTTGTTATATTTTATGATGTCTTTTTTTACATTTGTAATTTTTAAATTTCTTTTCTTTTTGTTTGGAGGGCTGGGTGAAAAAAGTCGGTTATTGTGCTTATTCCGCTTTCCCTCAATAAAAAACATTCGTTGGTTCGTTCGTTCGTTCGTTCGTTCTCTCTCTCTCTCTCTCTCTCTCTCTCTCTCTCTCTCTCTCTCTCTCTCTCTCTCTCGTCTCTCTCTCTCTCTCTCTCTCTCTCTCTCTCTCTCTCTCTCTCTCTCTCTCTCTCTCTCTCTCTCTCTCTCTCTCTCTCTCTCTCTCTCTCTCTCTCTCTCTCTCTCTCTCTCTCTGTCTCTCTCTCTCTCTCTCTGTGTGTGCTAGAATCTCAATCTCAATCCTTGCGTAATAAAGTGTCAAGTGTCAAGTGTCTATCTCTCTCTCCCCTCTCTCTCTCTCTCTCTCCCTCTCTCTCTTTATCTCTCTCTCTCTCTCTCTCTCTCTCTCTCTCTCTCTCTCTCTCTCTCTCTCTCTCTCTCTCTCTCTCTCTCTCTCTCTCTCATTTTAGCGAACTGGGATTAAGTTTATACGGCTTGCCATCTTGTTATTCCCATTCACATTAGATTGCTCTTTCCAAATGACAGATTCCAATAACTGCTCTGACTTCAATACCGGATGAAGAATGGACCCGGAAATGACGTCACTGTTATTCCAAAGATCCCGGATCACAAAGATCCCAGATCACAAACGACGGATTATGCAACCCTCCTTTTCCTGACTCAGATAATGTAAAGCTGTGATGGCTTAATAGATCATACATGTGCCATAGTGGGTGGGTGAATTTTGTTAATATAATTTGTGAAACGGTTCTGCATCAATTTTAGCCAAATTGAGGAACATAGGCTGTGGAGGTCATATAGGAGGTAAGTGGACGGGATAGAATAGGTGAGAGATGCTCTCACTAGCAACTCTGTCCTTCTAGTTGGAACAGCCAGGCTACATACATAGTCCTGGGTTCGTCTCACAAGGAACCTGAATGGCTGAAGCCACACTGTAACAGCCAGGCTACAGACATGGTCCTGGGTTTATTTCACTGGAACAGCCTAGCTACAGACATGGTCCTGGGTTTATTTCACTGGAACAGCCTGGCTACAGACATGGTCCTGGGTTTATTTCACTGGAACAGCCAGGCTACAGACATGGTCCTGGGTTTATTTCACTGGAACAGCCTAGCTACAGACATGGTCCTGGGTTTATTTCACTGGAACAGCCTGGCTACAGACATGGTCCTGGGTTTATTTCACTGGAACAGCCAGGCTACAGACATGGTCCTGGGTTTATTTCACTGGAACAGCCAGGCTACAGACATGGTCCTGGGTTTATTTCACTGGAACAGCCTGGCTACAGACATGGTCCTGGGTTCATTTCACAAGGAACTTGAATGGTTGAAGCCACACTGGAACAGCCTGGCTACAGACATGGTCCTGGGTTCATTTCACAAGGAACCGGAATGTTTGAAGCCACACTGTAACAGCCAGGCTACAGACATGGTCCTGGGTTCGTCTCACAAGGAACCTGAATGGCTGAAGCCACACTGTAACAGCCAGGCTACAGACTGGTCCTGGGTTTATTTCACTGTAACAGCCAGGCTACAGGCATGGTCCTGGGTTTATTTCACTGGAACAGCCAGGCTACAAACATGGTCCTGGGTTTATTTCACTGGAACAGCCTGGCTACAGACATGGTCATGGGTTTATTTCACTGGAACAGCCTGGCTACAAACATGGTCCTGGGTTTATTTCACTGGAACAGCCAGGCTACAGACATGGTCCTGGGTTTATTTCACTGGAACAGCCAGGCTACAGACATGGTCCTGGGTTTATTTCACTGGAACAGCCTGGCTACAGACATGGTCCTGGGTTTATTTCACTGGAACAGCCAGGCTACAGACATGGTCCTGGGTTTATTTCACTGGAACAGCCTGGCTACAGACATGGTCCTGGGTTTATTTCACTGGAACAGCCAGGCTACAGACATGGTCCTGGGTTTATTTCACTGGAACAGCCAGGCTACAGACATGGTCCTGGGTTTATTTCACTGGAACAGCCTGGCTACAGACATGGTCCTGGGTTCATTTCACAAGGAACCTGAATGGTTGAAGCCAGACTGGAACAGCCTGGCTACAGACATGGTCCTGGGTTCATTTCACAAGGAACCTGAATGGTTGAAGCCACACTGGAACAGCCAGGCTACAGACATGGTCCTGGGTTTATTTCACTGGAACAGCCTAGCTACAGACATGGTCCTGGGTTTATTTCACTGGAACAGCCAGGCTACAGACATGGTCATGGGTTTATTTCACTGGAACAGCCTGGCTACAGACATGGTCCTGGGTTTATTTCACTGGAACAGCCAGGCTACAGACATGGTCCTGGGTTTATTTCACTGGAACAGCCTGGCTACAGACATGGTCCTGGGTTCATTTCACTGGAACAGCCAGGCTAGAGACATGGTCCTGGGTTTATTTCACTGGAACAGCCTAGATACAGACATGGTCCTGGGTTTATTTCACTGGAACAGCCAGGCTACAGACATGGTCCTGGGTTCATTTCACAAGGAACCTGAATGGTTGAAGCCACACTGGAACAGCCTGGGTATAGACATGGTCCTGGGTTCGTCGCACAAGGAACCTGAATGGCTGAAGCCACGCTGCAACAGCCAGGCTACATACATGGTCCTGGGTTCGTCTCACAAGGAACCTGAATGGCTGAAGCCACGCTGGAACAGCTTGGTTACAGACATGGTCCTGGGTTCATTTCACAAGGAACCGGAATGTTTGAAGCCACACTGTAACAGCCAGGCTACAGACATGGTCCTGGGTTCGTCTCACAAGGAACCTGAATGGCTGAAGCCACACTGTAACAGCCAGGCTACAGACATGGTCCTGGGTTTATTTCACTGGAACAGCCAGGCTACAGACATGGTCCTGGGTTTATTTCACTGGAACAGCCTGGCTACAAACATGGTCCTGGGTTTATTTCACTGGAACAGCCAGGCTACAGACATGGTCCTGGGTTTATTTCACTGGAACAGCCAGGCTACAGATATGGTCCTGGGTTTATTTCACTGGAACAGCCAGGCTACAGACATGGTCCTGGGTTTATTTCACTGGAACAGCCTGGCTACAGACATGGTCCTGGGTTCATTTCACAAGGAACCTGAATGGTTGAAGCCACACTGGAACAGCCTGGCTACAGACATGGTCCTGGGTTCATTTCACAAGGAACCTGAATGGTTGAAGCCACACTGGAACAGCCTGGCTACAGACATGGTCCTGGGTTCGTCTCACAAGGAAACTGAATGGCTGAAGCCACACTGTAACAGCCAGGCTACAGACATGGTCCTGGGTTCGTCTCACAAGGAACCTGAATGGTTGAAGCCACACTATAACAGCCAGGCGACAGACATGGTCCTGGGTTCGTCTCACAAGGAACCTGAATGGTTGAAGCCACACTATAACAGCCAGGCGACAGACATGGTCCTGGGTTCGTCTCACAAGGAACCTGAATGGTTGAAGCCACACAATAACAGCCAGGCTACAGACATGGTCCTGGGTTCGTCTCACAAGGAACCGGAATGGTTGAAGCCACACTGTAACAGCCAGGCTACAGACATGGTCCTGGGTTCATTTCACAAGGAACCTGAATGGCTGAAGCCACGCTGGAACAGCTTGGTTACAGACATGGTCCTGGGTTTATTTCACAAGGAACCTGAATGGTTGAAGCCACACTGGGTCGCTGCTGACATGCTGCTGGCGTGATGGCTCACCTGAGCTGGAACACCGAAGACTCCTGGGCGTGTAATCATGAGGGCGTCTTAGACATTCATCACGGGTAGTAGTATGTACATTGGACTAAACAGTCAATCGTTTTGGGAGTTTAGTCTAATTTGCATACTACTACCCGTGATGAAAGTCTAAGACGCTTTCATGATTACACGCCCTGGATCCACAGGTATGATAATCTGCTCAATGTTGCATCTTCTACATCAATCAGTCAAGCACTCACTCACTCACTCACTCAATCATACTTTATTATCTCAAGACTGATAATTTTACATCAGGTGCAATAACATAAATCCAACGACAGATAATTTTTTTTTAATCCATTAAAATGAATCAATAGAAAACATCACTCTAACATTAACTCAGATCACGAGTAGCATTTATATTTCAACAGAACTTCTACGAAACAGAGACATTTCAATTAGAAAAATCCAATTAAAAGATGCTGTGCGAGTCGGAGTAGAAATGTACTGTATTCATTTGTTAGAATCAAATCAATCAATCAAATCAATTTATTGTCTTGAAACAGAAGAAATGTGCTGCCCAGCTTGCGCATAAAATACAGAATAAATAATAAAAACATTTCATTAACTGGTCAGTTACACCAACATACATTGAAGGAGACAATTCTACACAATTAATAGGCACAAGTAGATATGGAAACAATGACAATTAAATAGAGCACACACACACACACACACACACACACACACACACACACACACACACACACACACACACACACACACACACACACACACACACACACACACACACACACACACACACACACACACACACACACACACACACACACACAAAGTAAGTTAACAATAATAAAGATAGCCCTTTAGTTACGTGCACTATTCATAAATTAAAAGCAAGCAGTAAGATTAACTTGCATAAATATAGACAAGATAATACTTTAGATGCCTTGGTATCAAAAGTCAATTAATCACAAAAGGGGAATATTAAGCACAAA
>CM065703.1:5232095-5244595 GCA_017654935.2 Phymorhynchus buccinoides | reverse complement strand
CATCGTCCACACATGGACACCATTCCCTGACACTGGGCACTGCTGTAAGGACAGTGTTCCGCTTCATCCCGTCCATCTTCACAGTCTGTCCTCAGATTACAGGCCATGTGATGCTGGAAGCTGGCATAGTGACCAACAGAACAGTTCCACAAACCACTGGGCAGCTTCTCGGGTGTGTTTCGTAACGGGAGAAAGGTGAAAAACAGGTAGAACAATGTTTTGTTGATTGCTTTCAATTGTGCTTTTACATTTTCTTTTTTATCGATAGACACAACCAATTTGGAAATGCCAGATGCTTCAACATTTGCACGTTCGTAATTGTTATATAAAAAAGTGCAGGCAGTTCCTTCATTATAAGGATTGACAGAACAATTAGACTTGCTAGAACAACTATGTAGATCAATGTCATGTCCAAAATCAAAACGTGTCAAACTGACAATATTGTACATGACAGTGTGGTTGTCCGGCACACAGATGCATCTGTCAAGACGGCCAGCGTATGTTGTTACTCTGAAGGACAAGGACCCGGATAATGGTGACGTCATCACGATGGCCGTGTGTTCAGACTCTAAACGTATTGTTATGTGTAATATAACCCCCTCCTCTCTCTCTCTCTCTCTCTCTCTCTCTCTCTCTCTCTCTCTCTCTCTCTCTCTCTCTCTCTCTCTCTCTCTCTCTCTCTCTCTCTCTCTCTCTCTCTCTCTCTCTCTTTGTGTGTGTGTGTGTGTGTATGTGTGTGTGTATGTGCATGTGCGTGTGTATGTATGTGTGTGTATGTGTGCATGTGTGTGTGTGTGTGTGTGTGTGCGTGTGCGTGCGCGCCTATCTCACACTCACGCACAGAGAGAGCGAGAAAAGTAGCGAGTGAGAGAGAGAGAGAGAGAGAGAGAGAGAGAGAGAGAGAGAGAGAGAGAGAGAGAGAGAGAGAGAGAGAGAGAGAGAGAGAGAGAGAGAGAGAGAGAGAGATCCTGAATGCAGTAGGCTCTGTAAACACTGATTGTTTCCGTAACTCTCTCTCTCTCTCTCTCTCTCTCTCTCTCTCTCTCTCTCTCTCTCTCTCTCTCTCTCTCTCTCTCTCTCTCTCTCTCTCTCTCTCTCTCTCTCTCTCTCTCTCTCTCTCTCTCTCTCTCTCTCTCTCTCTCTCTCCCTTTTTCGTTTTCTCTGTGTGTGTGTGTGTGTGAGTGTGAGTGTGTGCGTGTGTGTGTGTCTGTGTGTGTGTGTGTGTGTGTCTGTCTGTGTGCGTGTGTGTGTGTGTGTGTGTGCGCGCGCGCCTATCTCACACTCACGCACAGAGAGAGCGAGAAAGGAAGAGAGCGAGAGAGAGAGAGAGAGAGAGAGAGAGAGAGAGAGAGAGAGAGAGAGAGAGAGAGAGAGAGAGAGAGAGAGAGAGAGAGAGAGAGTACGATAACAATCAGTGTTTACAGAGCCTACTGCATTCAGGAGAGACCTACTGCATAGTCTCTCTCTCTCTCTCTCTCTCTCTCTCTCTCTCTCTCTCTCTCTCTCTCTCTCTCTCTCTCTCTCTCTCTCTCTCTCTCTCTCTCTCTCTCTCTCTCTCTCTCTCTCTCTCTCTCTCTCTCTCTCTCTCTCTCTCTCTCTCTCTCTCTCTCTCTCTCTCTCTCTCTCTCTCTCTCTCTCTCTCTCTCTCTCTCTCTCTCTCTCTCTCTCTCTCTCTCTCCCCCCCCCCCCTCTCTCTCTCTCTCTCTCTCTCTCTCTCTCTCTCTCTCTCTCTCTCTCTCTCTCTCCTCTCTCTCTCTCTCTCTCTCTGTTATTCAGACTTGATAAGAACTTTTTTGGCTTTTTCAATGACGTATTGCTTGTGTGTACTTATGTTCCCCCCGAGCATGCGCCTTATTATGAATTGTTTCAATTTGAAAATGGTATTCAAATGTTGGAAGATATTGTTGTAAATAAGCTGCTAGTCTTTGATGATGTTGATTTGTTGTTGTGTGGTGACATGAATGCAAGAACCTCAGACATATCACCTGATATTGTTGACGAAAACGATTTGCATATTACACATAAAAATCATGACAGTAAAATCAATAGATGTTCACAGGATAAAACATTGACTACTTATGGTAAAATGTTATTGAATCTTTGTTCTGCCGTAGGACTTTATATTCTTAATGGAGCATGTGATGGTGACTGTGAAGGCTGTTTTACATTTATTTCGGACCAGGGAAGTAGTGTTAATGATTATTTTCTTGCTTCTGTAAACTTGGTTGAATCTTTTAGGAACAAAATGAAACTTAAGGTTATGGAACGATTTGAGTCTGATCACTTGCCATTGTTGTTGAGCATTGAAACTCGTAGTGAATTAGTACATAATAAAGACAATGAAGGTATGGATGAGCAGGAATGTATAACTAAGTATAGATGGAGTCACGAATATGAACATAACTTTGTTGTTTCTATGAACTCAATTAAGGTAAAAGAACCACTTGTTGCAGCACAAGATTTAATAAATGTTGATGCTAATGACGCACTTAACAGATTTAATGACATTTTTAAAGAACAAGCGCAATGCATTAAAAGAGAAATTATGTTATGTAGAACTATTGATCATCAAGATTGGTACGATTATGAGTGCAGAGCATCAAAGTGCAAAGTACGTAGATTGTTTAGAACATTTAAAATAACTTTAGATAAAAATGATAGACCACCGTTTTGTGTTGCAAGAAGGGAATATAAAACTTTGATCAAGATAAAAGAGAGAGAACATAATGACTTGCTACTTAATGACCTTTTGAACTCTGTATATTGCCAACAGTCGTTTTGGGGTAAGATGCGCATGTTGACGAAAAGGAAGTCACAAACTGCTAATGACATTTCTATTGATGAATGGTTCAATCATTTTACACAGTTACTTGAAAAGGCTGATGATGTTGAAATATCTGTGGAAGATGACTTAGATAACGATGTGAATGATATTCTTGATAGACCTATTTCAAGAGAAGAAGTGCTATGTGCAATTAGAAAATTAAAGAATGGCAAGTCTGCAGGTCCAGATGGACTAATTGCAGAATTTTTTAAGAAAACTGATGAAGTAACTGTTGATTTTCTGACAACTTTTTTTAACTATTTATTTGACAATGGCATATACCCTGAAAACTGGAAAGAATCAATTATATTACCTTTATTTAAGAAAGGGGGGGGTGAATGACACAAATAATTATAGGGGTATTTCTTTATGCGACATAAGCAGCAAACTTTATGGTTTCATTATTAATAGTAGGTTACAACAATGGATAGACCTCAATGATATTACAGGAGTACACCAGGCCGGTTTTAAAAAAGACTATTCCACAATTGACCATATTTTTACGTTAATGGCAGCAGTTCAAAAACAGTTAGTTAGTAATAGAAAGTTGTATGTTGCCTTTGTAGATTTCGAAAAGGCTTTCGACTCTATATCTAGGAAGTTGTTATGGCCTATTCTTTTTAAAAATGGTATAAAGGGTAAATTATATCGATGCATTAAAAGTATGTATAGTGAGGTTAAAGCAAGAATTAGATCTGGTGCTAAATTAACTGATTTTGTTAACTGTACTCGTGGAGTCAAACAAGGAGATGTGTGCAGCCCTGTTTTGTTTTCGTTGTTTATTAATGAACTCGCTTTAGAAATAATTGAGAATGGTCGCCATGGTGTCACTTTTGATTTAATTGAACTATTTATTTTACTGTTTGCTGACGATCTTGCTTTATTATCTACTACTGTTGTTGGTTTACAGAGACAACTTAATAACTTATACTCTGCTGCAACAAGATTAGATCTTAGAGTAAATATGACAAAAACAAACATAATTGTGTTTCGTAAAGGGGGGTATTTAGCTTGTAGGGAGACGTGGTTTTATGGCACTGAACGTATTGAAGTACTTAACGCATATAAATACCTTGGAATTTATTTTTCAACTCGACTTAGTTTTAGTTATACATGTAATGATATAGCAAATAGGGCAAAGAGAGCAGTTTTTACTATTCTTCGTATTTTGTACAAATTGGATTGTAGTTCTTTCAAAATATTTACGAAGTTATTCGACTCACAGGTACAATCCATTGCGTTATATGGTTCGGAAATTTGGGCGTTAGAAAAGGGCAAGGAAATTGAAAAGATACATCTGTTTGCAATGAAACGATTCTTAAATGTTGATGCTCGTACACCTAATGATCTTGTTTATGCAGAGCTAGGAAGGTTTCCGATATATATAAATTCTTATATAAAATGTATTAAATATTGGTTAAAGTTAACACGGATGAATGAAAATAGGTTGCCATTGAAAGCATATAAAACGTTATTTAATCTGGATAATAATGGTAAAAAGACATGGGTTACCAGTGTTCGTCAGTTTTTGAATGCACATGGTTTTGGTTTTGTTTGGTACAATCAGGGTGTTCAGTGCATTGCAGGCTTTTTAAAAGAGTTGAAGCAAAGACTTATTGATTGTAGATTTCAGGACTGGCATGATCATACGTTCAATAGTGATAGATTTGCTCAGTACAGGTTGTTTAAAACTTCATGTTATTTGGAACCATATGTGGAATTACACATGAATAGATATGTCAAAAGTTCCGTTTTGGTGTTTCTGATTTACTTTATCATAGGTTAAGATACAGAATATCAAATGATCATGGAATGAAATGCCGACTTTGTAATATAGGTAGAGAAGATGAACTACATTTCCTTTTTATTTGTCCTGTGCTGCATGATCTAAGAATGAAACTAATTCAAGCAAAGTATTATAATAACCCTTGTCTGTTTCGTTTGAATCTCTTAATGGCATGTCAAAATGAGAAAACTATTGTGAACTTGGCTATGTATGTTTACAAAGCCCAGAAAAGGCTACAGTTAATGATTTCTTAATAGGCTTGAATTGTCTTCTGTTTTATGTTTGTACAATTAATTAATTAATTCAATGCTTCGTGATTATGGCTGTTTATGCAATTATATCAACATGCTTTGTATTACTTGACACCCCTTCAGTGAGGGGCCTAGGCCTGAACTGAATAAACTTTCGCATTCGCATTCGCACTCTCTCTCTCTCTCTCTCTCTCTCTCTCTCTCTCTCTCTCTCTCTCTCTCTCTCTCTCTCTCTCTCTCTCTCTCTCTCTCTCTCTCTCTCTCTCTCTCTCTCTCTCTCTCTCTCTCTCTCTCTCTCTCTCTCTCTCTCTCTCTCTCTCTCTCTCTCTCTCTCTCTCTCTCTCTCAGGGATTCAAAACGAGAATGCTATATCCGAGCTTTTTGATACAGATGTACTCTATTCTATTATAATTATCTAGTTCAAAGATAACATTAATAATGCCATGACGCTTTTAAAATGTAATAGGCTCTCATCGTATTTGTCCAAGCACTCAGATTTATAACAATATTTAATTTTGCAAAATGTTCTATTTTCTCACTTTCTTATTTTAAAAAAACCCACCCTGGTGATGTTCTTCTCAAATCGTTTCAACAAAGATTACTACTGTAGATTGGACTGAAGAGGACAGCATTGCTTTGTTGTGTTACTGTCTTTGCTGTGCCGCACTGCTGGTTGATCTAGTGTTTTCACGCTCTAGCTACACAATGACATCAAGTGCACCTGTACAGAACAATCTCAAGAACTATCGCCCTGTCAGCAATCTATCTTTCCTATCCAAGATCACAGAAAAGATCGTTCTCCTCCAGCTCTCTGAACACTTGCACAGCAGCAACCTTTTCCCGGTCTCTCAGTCTGCTTATCGCCCTTTTCGCAGCACAGAAACAGCTCTGCTCAAAGTCATGAACGACCTCCTTCACTCTGTCGACTCTGGAAAGCTCTCTGTTCTCACTTTATTAGATCTTTTAGCAGCATTCGACACAATCGACCACAACATCCTCAATTATCCTCTCTCATTCATACGGCATCTCTGGCACAGTACTGCAGTGGCTTTCATCCTATCTGACCAACAGAACACAGACTGTCTCTATCAAAAACAACTCTTCTCAACCTTCTGTTCTTGAGTGTGGTGTCCCACAAGGATCATTTTTGGGCCCTGTCCTTTTCATTTTATATTCCAAGCCCCTCACTTCCATCACATCCCAGCACAACATCCCAAGTCAGTCTTTTGCTGACGACTCACAGCTACATGCCTCTTCAGAACAGATTCAAGACACCATCAACAACATGTAGACATGCATCACTGACATCAAACACTGGATGAAATCAAACAAACTCAAACTTAACGATGACTAAAGCGAAGTCCTACTCAATCACTCATAGAACAAGCCATTACCTGACTCGACCCCCTCTTCTATCAAAGTCGGTGACACATGCAATCAATTCTCCTCCACTGCAAGGATCTTAGGGGTCACTTTCTTAAACACTCTCTCCATGGACACACACGTCTCAAACATCTGTCGCTCAGCTTACCATGAACTCAGGAAAATCAGCAGCATTCGCCACCTTCTCACTTTTGAAGCAGCCAAAACCCTCCTCTGTTCCCTTGTTCTGTCCAAGTTTGATTACTGTAATTCCCTTCTCTCCGGCATCCCACAATATTTTACTGACAAACTCCAACAAGGCCAGGCTGATGAAGATCACCAAGACAGCTGGCAGGCTGATCGGTGCTCCTGTTGCCAGTCTTCAGGAGGTATTTGAGAAGAGAGCAGTTTGGCGTTTGAGGGCCATCCAGGGGGACTCCAGTCATCCACTATGTGAGGTGTTGCAGGCACATACTTCTGGCAGGTCAGGCAGGCTGATCAGTTTCAGCGCACGTACTGACAGACTGAGGCGGTCTTACCTCCCGACAGCAGTACGCCATCTCAACAGCATTTGAACTGATCGGCCTGCAGCCCCATGCTCAGTCAGCACCCTCGCTTCCGCACATAAAATATGGCAGCACAGTGTTGTGTGTGTGTGTGTGAGTGGCTGTGTGTGTGTGTGTGTGTGTGTGTGTGTGTGTGTGTGTGTGTGTGTGTGTGTGTGTGTGTGTGTGTGTGTGTGTGTGTGTGTGTGTGTGTGTTCGCTCTTTAGTTTAGCGTCTGTTCACCCGCAAGTGATATTAGCCCCCCCCCCAACAAAAAAAAAGTGTGTGTGTGAAATTAATTAAGCCTACATCAGATAGCTATTGAAGTTAGAGTGTGTGTGAGTGCGTGAATGGTAGTATTATTTATGTGTTTTCCCTACACATCTATTCATACAAATCTAACTGAGTGCATATAAAATTACATTAACAGATATATAAGATGGGAGGGAAGGGGGGACATACAGTAACATTTCAAACTGACTTATGTAACATGAAGAGTTAAACAAGTGTGTCTTAATTTCTAAATGGCTAATAACAAAAATATAATAACACAATTTAAACCAACAATTAATTAGTAACTCAAAGAAAAATACCAACAGGACATATGTGCAGGATTTCTGAAAAACGTTTAAGGAGATTAAAGTTGTTTAAGATTTTTTCAATAGTTAAAGGCGTTTGATGGTTCAGCAATTCACCATCAGTTTTGTTGATTTGTTCTTTAATTCTAGGACAATATAGGAGCAAATGATTTATAGATATTTGATTTCCACATATACACTTAACGGCTTTAGAAAATTTTGTTTTAAAAGCATTTAAACGAAGTTTAAACATCAAAGATACGATTTGTCTTAAACTTGTATCTTTGAGCTGTTTTAAAATTAAGTAGGAATTCATTGTACTTGAGCCTTTTATACAATAGCGTGAATATTGATTGTCTGAAGTCATTAACATGCTGTCAACATTTTGTTTGGATAATTTTTCAATATGTTTATAATATTCATGCAGATCTAAATTCACATTAAGATGAATCGTTCCGTCGGAATTACGCGCTGCACTTCTAGCTGCTCGATCAACCAATTCATTTGAGTATATTCCACAATGGGAGGGAACCCAATAAAAAGTTACACTAATGTCTTTACTCGATAACTGATTAATTAAATGTTTGATCTCTAATATCATTTCAAGGCGTATGTTAACATTTTGACCTTTAATAGCTTGTAATGCTGATTTCGAATCTACACAAAGTAATATTTTACAAGCATTTATAGGTAATTCTGCAGTATATTGTAATGCCATTAAAATAGCTAGCAATTCTGCAGTAAAACTTGAATAATATTGACCTATATAATATCGTTTCTCTATTTTTAACGAGGGTATTACAAATGCTGCTAATGTATTCCCATTTTGAAGAACAGACCCATCTGTGTATATTTTAATACATCCACTATAACAACTTTCCATATGTAAATTAACTAAGTTTTTTAATATGTTTGGAGATTGACTTTTGTTAACATCTGTATGATCAATATCAAAAGCAGGTTTAATTTGTTCCCAAGGCGGTACTGGCGAAAAAGATGGCTTAGCTGCAATTTCTTTATTTTTTAATTCTTTACAATTAATAATATCGGAGACAAAGGAATTAATTGGTTGCAAAGATTGAATTGTTTTAGCTCTTTTAACAAAATCATGTTCAGTATCTAACTTAACTTCTTCTTTACAAAATGTGTCATATACTGTTGATGATTTTAATACAAATTTTGCAGCAGAAATCTTTCTATATTCATCGAGAGGTAGAATACCTGCTTCTTTATATGATGCTAGATTATAAGCATGAGTTGGTACCCCAAGTGCCAGTTTAAAAGCTTTACAATCGATACATTGTAGTTTGTTTAACAAATATTTTGGAGCACTAAAGAAAATTTCCTGAGCATAAATTAATCGAGATCGTACAAGAGAATTAGCAAGACATAGAAGCGCTTTTGTATCTTGTCCCCAACGCTGTTTACTTATAATTTTGAGAAAATTTAAAGCCTTTCTTGCTTTGTTTAATATGTAATCTATATGTTGATTCCAAGTAAGTTTTGATGAAAGGAAAACACCCAGAAACTTCACACTCTGCGTATAATTGATTACTGTGCCATTGATGGTAAAAACTTTTTAAAAGTTTTTCTGGGTTGCATCCCGAATTAAAAAGTACTATATGTGTTTTTTCTAATGATAAAGTTAAACCATTTTCTTTCATAAATGTATTTATTTTATCTAATTCACGTTGATATAATTTGTTGGTATAGTTCAAGGATCTAAGTGGAGTTTTACGCTTCATTGTTACCTTCATCCACATGCATATATCGTCTGCGTACTGAGCTAAGACTGTGTCTTTAGATAGATTATTTGGTAGATCTGCTATCAATATATTAAACAAGATAGGTGAAATAACAGAACCTTGTGGAAGACCCATCTGAAGTTCTCTGGGATTTGAATATGTACTTCCAACTCTTACTTGTATAAATCTATCTGATAAGAAATTTTCTATATAGTTATACATATTACCTGTAACATTGTGATTTTGAAGTTTTTGTAATAGTCGATAGTGCCATACTTGGTCGTAAGCTTTTTTCACATCAAAGAAGGTTGCAAGAATATTTTTTCGCCTTGCAAACTGTTGCTTGATTTGTGTCGTGAGTTTTACTAGGTGTTCTGTAGTAGACCGGCCTTTTCGGAAACCTGCTTGATTATTAGGTATAATGCTTTGTTTTTCACAGACATGATTTAATCTATTTAATACGATTTTTTCCATAAGTTTGCATACATGAGACGTCAACGAGATGGGTCTGTAGCTGTTTCTATGTGTGTGTGTGTGTGTGTGTGTGTGTGTGTGTGTGTGTGTGTGTGTGTGTGTGTGTGTGTGTGTGTGTGTGTGTGTGTGTGTGTGTGTGTGTGTGTGTGTGTGTGTGTGAAAATAAAGTATTTATCTTGTTATGAATTTTATGTGATATCTTATTATATTGTTATCTGTGTGATTGCAGCAGGTGATATTATTTAATTTGCTATTTGTATTATTTATGTGTGTGTGCGCGCGCTTATGCATGTGTTTGTGTATGTGAGAGAGAGGGAGGGGGAGGGGGAGAGAGAGACGGGGTGGGGGGGGGGGGGGGGGGGTAAGAGAGGGGCGACTCTGTGTTGACTTTTAGCTATACGTTATTATCATAATTATGATATAATTATTATCTCACTTAATTATTTTGATTGTGATATTTACTTTAGTTTGTGTTATGCATATTACCCTAGTACTACTTTTATGCAAATTGCTGGTTTAAGCTTTATGTGTGTGAGTGTGTGTGTGTGTGTGTGTACATGTGTGAGTATGTGTGTGTGTGTGAGAGAGAGGGGGTGGCGAGGGGGAGAGAGAGAGACTCAGACTCAGACTCCGAAACTGTATTGTACAAGCAAAATAATTTAGGCTGGGCCTAGTCTTCCATTATGTCCTTGGTTCTAAGCATGCAATACATAACTACTACTATAAATGAACATTGAGACACAGGAAAATCGCCAACAAAAAACAACAACTAACAGTAATATAGCAACGACATGGTAGTCAGAGCATCAACATCAGCAATAAAAACAAACAAAATAGAAAACTAACCAACCAAATAAACAAATAAATAGATACAAAAACACCTCTTTTACTACAATTTACTTCTTCTACTGTCATTACTACTACTAGTGTAAGACAGGGCAAAAAGCCCATGGGCGGGTAAGAAGCCCATGTCAATTATCCCACGAAACAAAGCAAATCTCGGTCACATTTTGCCCATGAGACGAGTGTTAATGTTTAGCATTCGTCTCATGCACAAACCCGACCAAAGCCCGCCCGAGAGAGAGAGAGAGAGAGAGAGAGAGAGAGAGAGAGAGAGAGAGAGAGAGAGAGAGAGAGAGAGAGAGAGAGAGAGAGAGAGAGAGAGAGAGAGAGAGAGAGAGAGAGAGAGAGAGAGAGAGAGAGAGAGAGAGAGAGAGAGAGAGAGAGAGAGAGAGAGAGAGAGAGAGAGAGAGAGAGAGAGAGAGGGATTTGGTGAATGCGTGCTGATTTTAGTATGCATTAATATTATTATTGTTCTAGCACTATTGTTGTTGTTTTTATAAACTAAACTTTGTTTTTATATACTTCTATTATACATTTGCTTGTGATAATTATTATTCATATTATTCATTTTATTCGTTTTATGCATATTGTCATGTTATCATACACAAACTGTTGGTCTTACGTTTAGCTGTGTATGTGTGGGGTGGATGGGGTGCATGCGTGCGTGCGTGCGTGTGTGTGTGACGAGGTAATGGGTTAAAAGGCTAAGCCTCTAGGGAAGACTTTTAGTGTGTTAAATTTTCAAGTAGAAAATTTGCCTTTAGCCCACTTCTCTAGGGTATGGGAGATGAGCAACTTTCCCGGCCCCTTTTCATCTAATAAATTTATATTTGTGCCCGGGTTCTGGCTCGTATGGTTGTAAGAAATACAAGTGGTTGAATTGCTCTAAATGGCAGACAGAGAGAAGTAGGGTTTTACATGAAATTACAAGACTCCCACTCTCATCAGTCTGACCAAAGGGTTCAGGATTATTTGACACTTGTATTTTATTTACTCACAAAATCTGCATAAGATTATGCAACAATAATAATAAAGCAGCTCAATGGTGCCAAAACAAAATGTGAATGAAAAACAATGGAATCCGAAAGGATTTACAAGACTTTTGTCTTTCTAGAAGGTTAGCCCCAAGCAGGAAGGGTTACTAATTCTCTTCATTGTCCGGAGGAAAGTTCAAGTGATTGGCGCGGTCCGCTGGACTTAGCTGTTGTCAAGTTCCTCCGTAGTGATCGGCGAGTGCTGGGTTGGCTGGGCTTGCTCGTCAGGTGAGAGTAGCTCCCAGTTGTTCCGGTTACGGCTTCGCGGGATGGCACGGTTCAAGCGTGGTCTCCTCGCGGATTCTGGGTGCGGGTCGTCTTGGCGGCGTTCCCGTCTTGGTGCTTGTGAGTCAGGGATGATCGTCCTGCCCACGATGCCCTGCTGATAATCACAGGAGAAGGTGGATAGAGAAGGTCTCTATGGCTTGTCACTTTCTCGTGATGGGGAACGGAGATAAAGGGGGGGGGGGGTAAAGGGAGATAACCTCTGTAGGTGTTACATGCTGACAGGGGAGGTAAATCGAGCTTCAAAGAGACAAATGCCTTAATCGGCGTTCGTTTGATGGTGGATGGCAATTAAAGTGGCGGCCGGACAGAGAAATGAAAAGGAGAGGGGGGGGGTGTAGATAAGAAAGAGGGGTCGCGCAGGACACTTACGTCAGTGGTGTGTGTGTGTGTGTGTGTGTGTGTGTGTGTGTGTGTGTGTGTGTGTGTGCTTGCTAGTGTTTATTTTGGATTGTAAGTTAATACTATATATTTATTTATTTATTTATATAAGGAAAAATGTGCGTAAATTTTGATTTTGGATGAGAGTTTCTAAATTATGTTTCTTATTATGTTTATGTTTTATATGCATGCCAGACAAAGATTTTCTTTATCTTTTTAAAGACAATAAATTTTGATTGACTGATTGATTGATTGATTGAAAAGGTCCAAAACTCGGCAGCACGACTTGTACACACAGCCTCTTCTACAGCAACTTCACTGACTACCCATTTCTGCTCGTGTAGATCACAAAATATCTACTCTCTGTTTCAAGTCTCTTACTGATCCTTACT
>CM065703.1:5178062-5231595 GCA_017654935.2 Phymorhynchus buccinoides | reverse complement strand
TAAAGCTCTGGGTCAAAGGTGTGTGTGTGTGTTTACAGGGGTCCCATCGTCTTGCAAAAACAAGGGGTCCCAGCCCACCCGGCGGGCTTCCACCGAGTTCATGGTGGGGGGGGCCTTACGGAGAGTAGCCCAACAGCCTCCTAAAGTCCAACCCCTTCGTCGTAGGAGGCGGGCAATGGCTTAGGCTGGCTTATGTGGTTATGGCCCTCCTGTGGAGATACCGGGGGGGGTCTTTCAGCAGAAATAGTTCCCCTTCTTCTGGAAGTTCTATGCTAGTAACTTCCCCTACTCTATCATTCTCTTTGACTCTGCCTTTTCTCTTCCTTTTTTGCTTTCTGGCGTCTACTTTTTTCTGCATTATTGGTCCATTCACCTGCATTTTTTGTTTGTGGCTCAAGCCACAAACCTATAACTCACTTTGTCGGTCGGTCTGTCGGTCGGTCTGTCGGTCCAAAATTGTCGCACATATTGGACAAAATTGTCGCACTTCAAATCGAGGCTGCACTTCAAATTGAGGCTGCTCTTTAAAATGATGTATTTTAAAAGCGTACAAAATAATAAACATACGTAATATAGACACTACAACAGACACGACGAGTATGCGGTGCTTCTTTCGATGAGTATAAGTAGTATAAATATTTTTAAATGTTTTCCAAAAGATATAAAAAGTTACGAAATGGTGCAGAGATAACATTCTGGTTTAGAGATTAAAATTATTGAAAAGCCAGGGGAGGTGACTCATGATTGGAGTGGTAAAAATAGACCGCGTGCAACAAACTATTGCGATTTCCCCCACGCTTTTTTTGTTTGTGGCATAAGCCACAAACCTATAACTCACTTTGTCGGTCTGTCGGTAGGTCCAAAATTGTCGCATTTCAAATCGAGGCTGCACTTCAAAATTGAGGCTGCTCTTTAAAATGATGTTTCGTTTTCAATTGTCGCACCTGCCACAGAACGATTGCGAATCCGCGCTTGTTTCTATAAAACCCTTCCACATGTTTCCTTTTTACAATTTATGACATCATTTTTTTTTTTATTATTGTACACTGGCGTCCACGCGTGATACTTGCGCACTTGAGTGGGCACCTGTTGTCCATTCTGCAGTGCATATTTGCTTATATAGCCTTTTTTATGTATTTTAGCTTACTAGTATGTATTTGTTATCCTTTTTTACTGTTTTTTTTAACCTGGATCCGATAAATGAGAGTAGCGTGGCTCCACGTTTCCAGCACTGTGTGGACTTATGTGCTATAGGGTATAATGATGGAAGTGTCATGTTATGAATTGTACTACATTTTTTGTTTTCAGGTTTTGTACGTTGTTAAGATTCTTGGATTTGTGTTTTGCTATACGTGGTAGATTTTTTATGTGGTGACAGTCCTGAGATAACCATAGCTGTTGACAGGACTATAACAGACTAACTAACTAACTAAGGGGTCCCAGGGACTCCTTCACTTACAGTATAGAGGGTCCTAGAGGCGGGATAGAGGGTCCCAGTGGAATTGCGAATGCTAAAAAATAATTTTTCTAGTGCATCCCTGGGACCCCCTGCACATTCTTTTAGAGGGTCCTTTATAATTTTAGTACTTCATAGACCCCCAAATGGGGTCCATGGGAGCCCTACACCATGGCTAAAATGTGTGTGTGTGAGCCTCTGACCACACGTCCGACACCAAGAGGCTGAGGAGAGTGCTGGACAGTGTGGCTAGTAAAGCTCTGGGTCAGTCAGGGCTCCCAGGGACCCCCATTTGGGGGTCTATGAAGTACTAAAATGTATGTGTGTGAGCCTCTGACCACACGTCCGACACCAAGAGGCTGAGGAGAGTGCTGGACAGTGTGGCTAGTAAAGCTCTGGGTCAGTCAGGGCTCCCAGGGACCCCCATATTTGGGGGTCTATGAAGCACTAACATTCTAAAGGACCCTCTAAAAGAATGTGCAGGGGGTCCCAGGGATGCACTAGAACAATTCTTTTTAGCTTTCACAATGCCACTGGGACCCTCTATCCCGCCTCTAGGACCGTCTGTAGTGTAAACAAATTTCTCCATGAGAGATAATAAAGTATTCTTGACTTGACTCTTGAAGTTGAAGTGAAGGAGTCCCTGGGACCCCTTGTTTTGCGGGACGATTGGGAGCCCTGTCAGTGTGTATGTCACTGTGTGTGCGTTTCATTTCTCCTTTTGTTTATGTATGTTTTGTTTGTGTGTATGGCTGGAGTGATTTGTGAGTTTTTTTGAATAATTCAAAATCGTTGCGATGCGAATGAGTTAAGTACAGTATTATTTTTTTGTCGGCAGAATTCGCCAGTTCCAGTGACTCTGACACTGAAGTGCCGTCAGTGGTGCAGGCATGGCGCAGAGACAATGACAGTGATGCCGAAAGCATTGACAGTGAGCAGGAGGACCCGCTCAAGTAAGTGTGTGCGTGTGTGTGTGTGTGATGCTCGTTTGCTGTCTCAGGACCGACATCTTGGAACAAACTTCCTCTTTCCCTCCGTCAGCGACCGACCCTCTCTGCTTTCAAATCTAACCTCAAAACCCACCTGTTCCCCCCCCGTCATTGAGGCTCCACTCTCTCTCTCTCTCTCTCTTGCCTTTAGGTCTGTTTCTACCGTTATTTCATACGTGTGTGTTCGCTTTGTATTGCATTTTGGTTCGAATGCGTTATGAATGCTAACGTGTGTGTTCGCTTTGATTGGATTGCTATCAAGATTCAACGCCGTATAGATACTGTATGTTGTTGTTGTGAATGCATGGCGTCTGCATATATGCGTGTGAGTGCGCACGGATGTAGCGTATTCTCTTGAGATGACTCCCGGTGATAGGTGCTTCTGTGGTAAGGGTCAAAGGGGGGTAATTTGTAGGAATGGGGGCAGGGCGAGAATGGGTGCGCGTGCATGTATGAATGACGCGAGAGAGAATGAGAGGCGGGGAGGATGCTTGTGGGACGCTGAGAGACGCGAGAGAAGACCGGACCGGGCTGCAAGATGGGGACGAACTGAAGAGGTGGCCACGACGAGGAGGCGAGGTGAGGATGTAGGCGAGGTAGATAGAAGCGGGGGTTGGGATGGGAGGGTAGGGGGAGGTTAAGAGTAGGGATTCACTAAACTTCTACAAACACCCTGATTCAGATCGATGTGCTTTACAGGCTTTAGTACTTGCCAGGATTTGCACATTTCATATCGGTAACACATTTTTTTGAACAAGTGTAAGAAGAAACCAGAGGATTTGTAATTATTTTGTTGTGGCAGAATGAGATTTCACCCCACCCCCATTTTTTTCACCCCACCCCACCCGTTATTTTGTTTTTATTTAGAAGAGTGACATGCTTATTTTCAGGGTTTTTTTTCCAAGTAGTTTCTTTCACCTTTTTAGTCCTGTCGAGAGCTGTTATTAAATCTTCCATTGCCCATGCATCTTTTGACGTTCTTGATTGTCTGACCTTGCTTCTCAACCGACAAGTGGCTGAGAGGGATAACTATTTTTTCGAGTGCGCACGTATTGCTTTCATGGAAAAAAAAGGTCACTGACATGCGCTCTGAAAATAGACAAACACATGGCAGGGTACTTGGCAGTGAATGTCTTTGCATTTGGTGGGAGTGTAGAGATGTACTGGGTGAATACATTCGCCCGTGGTACTGGAAGAGTTGATGGTACTCATTGGACTGTAGACATGTTGGTTATGTGTGTTTGTGTGTAGACATGTTGGTTATGTGTGTTTGTGTGTAGACATGTTGGTTATGTGTGTTTGTGTGTAGACATGTTGGTTATGTGTGTGATGTGTGTGTAGACATGTTGGTTATGTGTGTGTTATGTGTGTGTAGACATGTTGGTCATGTGTGTGTTATGTGTGTGTAGACATGTTGGTTATGTGTGTGTTATGTGTGTGTAGACATGTTGGTCATGTGTGTGTTATGTGTGTGTAGACATGTTGGTCATGTGTGTGTTATGTGTGTGTAGACATGTTTGATATGTGTGTGTGTGTAGACATGTTTGATATGTGCGTGTTATATGTGTGTAGACATGTTGGATATGTGTGTGTTATGTGTGTGTACATGGTTGATATTTGTGTGTAGACATGTTGGATAGGTGTGTGTGTGTGTGTGTGTGTGTGTGTGTGTGTGTGTGTGTGTGTGTGTGTGTGTGTGTGTGTGTGTGTAGACATGTTTGATATGTGTGTGTTATGTGTGTGTAGGCATGGTTGATATGTGTGTGTTAAGTGTGTGTAGACATGTTGGATATGTGTGTGTAGGCATGGTTGATATGTGTGTGTTATGTGTGTGTAGGCATGGTTTATATGTGTGTGTTATGTATGTGTAGACATGTTGGATATGTGTGTGTTATGTGTGTGTAGACGGATCCGTCTGCAGTCACACTACATGGACCATTTATTTGTGTGTGTGTGTGTGTGTGTTTGTGTGTGTGTTATGTGTGTGTAGACATGCAGGGGTGTACAGCCAAGAAGAGGCAGCGTTGTTGCTGCGTGACAAACTGATTCGCCTGCAGTCGCTCTACATCGACCAGTTCAAACGACTTCAACACGTGCTGAGAGAGAAGAGACGACGCTTCCTGCAGACTCACAAACAGGAGAGGGAAATGCTGGGTATATTTGTGTATGTGTGTGTGTGCGTGTGTGTGTGTATGTGTGTGTGTGCGTGTGTGTTGCTGGGTTTAAACAACTTCGACACGTTGAGAGAGAAGAGACGGCGCTTCCTACAGACTCACAAACAGAGAGAGATGCTGGGTATATTTGTGTGTGTGTGTGTGTGCGTGTGTGCGTGTGTGCGTGTGTGTGCGTGCGTGTGTGTGCGTGTGCGTGTGTGTTGCTGGGATTAAACAACTTCAACACGTTGAGTGAGAAGAGACGACGCTTCCTACAGACTCACAAACAGAGAGAGATGCTGGGTATATTTGTGTCTGTGTGTGTGTGTGGTGTGTGCGTGCATGTGTGTGTGTGCGTGTGTGTTGCTGGGATTAAACAACTTCAACACGTTGAGTGAGAAGAGACGACGCTTCCTACAGACTCACAAACAGAGAGAGATGCTGGGTATATTTGTGAGTGTGTGTGTGTGTGCGCGCGCATGATGCTGAGTTTCAACAACTTCTACACGTGCTGAGAGAGAAGAGACAATGCTTCCTACAGACTCGCAAACTGCTGGATACGTTTCTCTCTTTCTCTCGCTCTGTGTGTGTGTGTGTGAGTGAGTAAGAGAGAGAGAGAGAGTATGTTAATAAATTCACTGCCCTTCCCCCCCCCCCCCCTCCCTCTCCTTTCTTTTGACTATTTATTACATGCGTTTATGACTTGGCTTACTTGCTTTCTATCTTGTTGCATAATTATGTGATGTTTTATTAGAAAACGACTATTTATTACCTGCGTTTATGACTTGGCTTACTTGCTTTCTACCTTGCATAATTATGTGATGTTTTATTAGAAAACGACTATTTATTACCTGCGTTTATGACTTGGCTTACTTGCTTTCTACCTTGTTGGAACATGTGATGTTGTTGTTGTTGTTGGATTACATGATTGTGTGTTGTTTTCCCAGGGCCGATCCAGGCGTACAAACATGACCCGCAGCAAAGGAAAAAGTATGAGCGTCTGTGCGCCATGAGGCGCTACCACAAAGTGTTTGGCAAGGTGGGCACTTTTCACACTCACTATTTTGATCTCCTTTTTTTCTTAACCCTTTTCGCCGCCAGCCATATTAGGTATTAGATATTAGGTACTTTATAGTCACAGAGGCGTCTCTGCGAAATTCGGGTTGCTCCCAGCTGGAGAGCGCGTCGCAGCCAGAGGCGTGCCACCCAATTTTATTTTTTTTCATGCGATTTTTGTGTGACTGATGACAACTTTTTCGTTGCTACTGGGTTTAGCGTATGCTAAGTGCATGGGCACACGGTATCTTGGTTTATCATCTCATCCGAAAGACTCCACGTTCAGACCGTAAGGCCTAGTGCAAAGTGAGAGGAAAAATCCCCTGTACCCAGGTTCGAACTCGGGTTTACTTGACACGAAGCGAACGTGCTACCACTGTGCCACACCTACTCTACGCCATGTTTCAGCCAAAGAATGCAATTAAGCTTGTCTGGGTAGAGCAGACTTGTTTTCCATACGTATTTGTCTGTAATTATTACGTTTTGAGACCTCCGATTACGCTATTACGGTCAGCAACAAAAAAAAAATCTGCATTTCCGCTGAACGAGTGCGGAAAAAAGAAGAAGAAGAAATCGAAAGAAGGCATGGCGTTTGAGCCGTACTCGCTACTGTGTCATCTGCTATCAAAGGTATCACTTCGAGTGATGTCCCTTGAATGAATACTTCCGGTTTATTTCTCCATGCCGCCATTTTTGTAGGTACGAAGTGCAATCTTAAGGCATGCCGAAAAAACCCACTTGCAAGCAGGTGATTCCGACTCTGATCCTGATTGGACGCCAAAGAAAAAAGCGAGGTCCCCCCTCCCGCCTCAACGCAACCAAAATTTCGGCAGTTGTTGAAGTTGGGTTTTGGATGTAAGTTGCAGTGTGCGTGTACGTTTCGCCCCCCCCCCCCCCCCCCCCCACCCTCCCCGCTCAACAAAAGGTTTGACGGCAGAGAAAAAGTTCTGGTGGAAGGATTTCTCGGCCAGCAAAATTACGGACAGATGCCTGAAATTACTGATTTCAGAGCTTGGGATTACTGACAGTGAAGATTTTGAGTGAACAGGTCTGGTAGAGAAAAAAATTACCTGCAATATTGTGAAGTCCTCTGTGACATGTATGACATTAGGCCTATGCTTACCTCCCAAAATTAAGAAAATAGGGTCTTCGGATAACAGGCCCTGATTTGATGCCTTCTAATAACATGGGTGTTAAGCCATTGCGGTGCATAAATGCGACGTTGGCGTCAAAGGGTTAATACACGAACAAGTAGATTTGATATTATTATTTTTTACTAATTTGACTAACTTTATAATTGTCCTTTGCCGATCTACGATCGCAAAGGAGTCTATTTTTGTTCGTGTATGTTTTTGTGTGTGTGTTTTTTTCTGTCTGTCTGTCTGTCTGTCTGTCCCAAGGATATCTCCCAAACCGCTTGACCGAATTGCTTCTAATTTTTTGTGGTGGTGTGTCACCATGAGAGGAAGGCATCCGCGCACAATTTTGCCGTCTTGACCTTGGCGTACGACCTTGAAAACCGAAAATCTTTAAGGGTCCATAACTTCCACACTGTTGGTCTTTACAGTCTTCACAGTCTTCACATTTGGCATGGAGGTACTTTGGCTTATACCTGTTCTGATGATGGCATACTGCTCAAGGTCAAAGTCACGGTCCGGGAGATCGGTAGGCCTTAAAAGTGGTAGGGGTCTAAAAATTGGATTTTAAGCCATATTTTCCACATTTGTACTTGACAGAAGCGCTTCAGATTGTGTGTGGTACTGCATAGCCTAGAGTAGAAAACATCCGAGCATAAATTATCGCCATGCTGACCTTGGCCTTGAAGTGTGACCTTGAAAAACGAAGTTTCCTTCTTTGCGCTATATATTTCTTGTTCAAGCTGTATCTCGTGAACTAGAAGACAGAATCCCTTCAAAGTTTGTGTCAGGATGTGACACTAAGAGTATAACACATTCATACATAAATTATCCCTCGGAAATAGAATGTCGCCGAGCGGCAGACATGTTTCCGTTTTTCTTCACCCTCCTATAATTATATCGTGAAATATTGTATAGAATCACTCCAAATTTTGTGAGGTGTAAAAAGAAGAGTAGAAGACATTGCAGTACAAAGTGTAACCTTCGTTGCATCGAGGTTGCGGTGGGCGTCAACCACCGTCCCCCGGTGTTCAGCCGATGCTTCTTGCCCCCTGATGACATGAATAATAATGTGCACGCGTGTCTGTCTGTCTGTCAGGAGGCCCTACTTCATCAGAAGTGTAACCTTCGTCGCATCGCGGTGGCGGAGGGCGTCAACCACCGTCCCCCGGTGTTCAGCCGATGTTCGGTAGCCACGCCCGATGGCCGCTGCAACAAGAAAGTAGTGCCTCTTTCCAAGTACTGCATGGCCCGTATCCTTGCTCACAGATCATGTTTGTTTTCTTAATGCATGGGTGCTACTTTTTTACTTTTTTAGTTTCACACTGATATCAGATTTTACAATTTTTTTACCCGAAACTGAAATTCAGTGTTTTTTAAAAATTCATCCCCCCCTAGTGTACAGTGGCACAGTGGTAGCGCGTTCGCTTCGTGTCAAGTAAACCCGAGTTCGAACATGGGTACAGGGGATTTTTCCTCTCACTTTGCACTAGGCCTTACGGTCTGAACGTGGAGTCTTTCGGGTGAGACGATAAACCGAGGTCCCGTGTGCTCATGCACTTAGCATACGTTAAACCCAGTGGCAACGAAAAAGTTGTCATTTGGTCGAAATTTACCCCATCCCTCCCTTCCTTATCAGTCACAAAAATCGCATACAAAAAAACAAAAAAAGGGTGGTGCGCCACTGGCTGCGACACGCTCTCCAAGTGGGAGCAACCCGAATTTCACAGACGCCTCCACAAGTGATTTGGGGCGTTTTGAACTTGGTTGTTCTATCCCGGAAGTCTCTCTCGGGGAATCTTGAAAACAGCATGGTGATGCCGTATTGTTTTGAAAGGCAATGTAAACATTTCACAAGGCTTATTGTCTCTGGCCATCATTTCAATTGTCTGTCTGTCTCGTTATCTCTCTTTCTCGCGTTGCCCCCCTGAATCTTCCAACAAGGCTCTGCCCCTGTACCCCGCCGGGGCTCTGGGCGGTCCCTGGACCCCTGCCTTTCATTTTGGGGAGCTTCACCCATGTTAACTCATTCGCATAAAAAGCCTCACAAATCACTCCAGCCATACACACAAACAAAATGTACGTAAACAAAAAGAGAAATAAAAGAAGATTACGGGTTTTTACTTCAGGTTTAGACATAGGGAAGTGCTAGATCAGACTTTTTTTATATAGAGAAAAACTACACCTATTGCCTGTATTGGTTACTCCACAACGAACCACTACAAAAGCAAAGTCAGAGGCAAAGTTGCTGTCTGAGGGAGCGAAGCAAGTTTAGAAGTGACCAAGGTATGGCGTGCACACAGATTTACTTCCCTCGAAGCAAATGCATCAAATTGACAGCTATCTATTAATTCCGGACATATATGGCCGGAACGACTTGAATGAGTTAACATGTACTATTGTATTTTGATCATAAATGAAGCAGTTTATAGCGCTGTTTGCTGACGAAGAAGTATCACCCTTACAGGTCCCTTGCATAGAACATTTTTAACCCCTTCGTGACGCCACTGCCTGAGGCGAATATTATTGCTTGTCTGGAAATACAGACCTGTTTACCCTCCCGGTTTTGCTGGAATTATCCCGGGAATGTGCAAAAATTCTGAGTAAAATAATTAATTCTGTGTGAACGCTGAAAATCCCGGGATTTCGAAAAAACGTCTATTATTTGTTTCCGTTGGTATGAAAAGACGCAAGGGTTGTAGTTTTGTGCCAAACATGTCGTCAGGCAAGTCAACCGCAGGCGGCAAGCGCCAGAAATCTTCGACAAACGACAGCAGTGATAGGGTGAAACGGCCAAAAGAGAAGCAGAAGTTTTCTCAAAAGTATTTGAAAGTGCCAGGAATAACAAGTTCGCGTTTGGGAGACGAGCATGCACACTGCAAGTACTGCAATGTGGACTTCAAAATTTCGCATGGCGGCATATATAAGCGACATTGCGATGTGAATTCTTTTTTTTTTTCTTTCTCAAATTCCGGGTTTTTCTGTGGCAAATTCCAGGTTGTTCATTATAAGGGTAAACAGGTCTGGGAAATATTTATGAGATAATACTGTAGTGAAATGAAATCCACCACTGTCTGTGATTCACTTTCGACAGTGTCACTGGTTTAATTACCACTTTGAAACCGCAGTGACTTGCAATACAATCGGAACCATTAGTCTCCTTGTTGGTGTCACTATTGTTGAAAACTTAGACCATTTTCTCTGCTTTGTATGGTTGATTGTTTTTAATTTAACGTTTTTGACATTTAACCCCTTGACTGCCACCAATGTATTACGTACTGACCTGATGACATCACTGATGATGTCATCAGATGAATAACCCTGATATGCTGGCTTTTGCTCTAACACAGTCAAGAGAGTTATATCCCTAAACCATTTTGCCAAATAGGGCGTTTGCCACGATTGTTCGTTCACTATACCAGACTACTAATTTGCCCGAGCTCGTTCTGCCCGAGTTGCGCTGACCTCTCTAATTCAACTCAGTGAAATTCAAGGTCACCGGCGCATGGCAAATGCTCTATTGGCTCTATGATTTGTCGTTTTTATGGCATGATTTGCCCAATGATTTTTTCTTTAATTTTTTCTGGCAGGCAAGGGGTTAAATATGAAATAAAGGCAGACCTGACAACCTTTCCGCTTTGAGCGGAATTTCTTCCGCTCAGACTACATTACTTGCGCCCTTCCGCTCAAGTCCATAAAATTCCGCTTTCAAAACTTAAAAAAAAAAAAAGTGAACACACAAATTCATCGTCTTATATACAGGGCAGCACAGCTGTTGTGCGTATAAGCGACTTTCCAGTTTCTGTTTGCGCACTTCCGTCAAGATGGCGATGATCAAATCGATGTGTGTGATACTCTGGGGAGAAAAGAAAGAGAATAGACAAATATTTCTGCCAAGATTACATGGAAAAGTATCTGTGCATTCAGAAATCAAGAAAGTGTGCATCATGCTTGGTGTACGATGTGCTCACTACACTAAAAGTCTCCTATGGAGGGGGTCAAGACATCAAATGCCACATTATTTATCAGCGTCTTATCGAGACTGCAAACTCCCAGACGTCTTTGTCTGCCCAATTAAGGACAGAGGACCAAACCAAAAGCTTCTATTGTGTTAGGAATAGTTGTGGCACTTCTAGACAAGACTAGTTTTAAACAAGACAAGTTCACAAGAATGAAAATTGCTTGCTTCAAATTATGTTTACATGCAAAAGGTAGGATGCCGTGTCAAAATTCCTCTCAGCTCCCAAAAATTCCTCTTTGGTCTGTTAGGGGGTTGGCAGGTCTGTAAAGGTTTTCCAACGTTAGTAAAATCAACACATGAAGGAACGTGACTTCTTTTTTTTTTGTAGAAAAGGAGATCGGAGTAATATTTCATCCTATGTTGGCCACATTCTGAGGGAAAACGCAAAGTGCAGTCACCCCACTTTCATAGTGGCCCATAGGAGAGCAAAGGGAGGGAACACCGTATTTATCTTATGCATATTCATTTTGGTCATGCAGTTCTATGCCCTCTCTGAGTCTCTCTCTCTCTCTCTCTCTCTCTCTGTCTCTCTCTCTCTCTGTCTCTCTCTCTCTCTCTCTCTCTCTCTCTCTCTCTCTCTCTCTCTCTCTCTCTCTCTCTCTCTCTCTCTCTGTGAGTCTCTCTCTCTTTTTTTTTCTGGGATGATTTTCGGATGATTCTCTTATGGTCTTCGAAACATGAGAAAACACTCAAATTTAGCTGTATATGTATATAATAATAATAATAATTAAGTAGAGGTGCAGTGCCTTTCGCACATGTTAAGATTCTGTTTTGGCACTGCACACCCAGGAGCGAAGCTGTAGAGAGTGCCGAGAGAGAGAGAGAGAGAGAGAGAGAGGGGAGGGAGTGAGAGAGAGGAGAGAGAGAGAGGAGGGAGGAAGATAAACAGAGAGAGATATGGGGGTGATAGAGAAAAACATAGAGAGAGGGATGGAGGGAGGGAGAGAGAAAGAGAGAGGAGAGAGAGAGAGAGAGAGAGAGATATCACATGTTAAGATTCTGTTTTGGCACTGCACACCCAGGAGCGAAGCTGTAGAGAGTGAGAGAGAGAAAGAGAGAGGAGTGAGAGAGAGTGAGAGAGAGATAGAGAAAGAGGGAGGAAGATAAACAGAGAGAGATAGGGGGTGATAGGACAAACATGACAGGATTCTCCCTTTTCATCAACCATCTATATCTCATCTTCAATCTCTCTCTCTCTCTCTCTCTCTCTCTCTCTCTCTCTCTCTCTCTCTCTCTCTCTGTTTTCACTCTTTCTCTCTCTCTCTCTCGTAGCAACGATTATGATAGTCTTGTTTGTTTGTTTGCTTTTTCTTTTCTGTTTGGCAAATCGTGTTTATGTGAGCTCCATCAGTATGGGGCCTTGGCCTTGATCTGATTGAATATTCATATTCGTATTCTCTCTCTCTCTCTCTCTCTCTCTCTCTCTCTCTCTCTCTCTCTCTCCTCTCTCTCTCTCTCTCTCTCTCTCTCCCTCTCTCTCTCTCTCTCTCTCTCTATCTCTCTCTCTCTCATAATCGTAGCAACGCACAAAATCATGAGAAAAGCATAAAGTGAATTGCACAATATAACAATATTAATGCTAAGCATTATGAATTCTCTTGCAACCTAAGCGCATAGAGCTCCACATCTGGTGGAGGAGTGCGCTATATAAATGATTCACTATTATCAGGAGCGAAGCGACTTGGTATCCCACAGCACAGTGAGCCAAAGAAGGACCGTGTCTGTCTGTCAGTCAGTCCGTCCCACGTTAAAGTCAAGAAAGCCGTAACCGATTTTAATTATATTTGGATGTTTGGTCCGTTGCGTCGCCGTGATGGTCTTAGACTAATTTGCAGAAATTAAACTTAACAAAATAACCATTAAATGGCAGTTATTTTCTGTTTTTAACACCTTTCCGCCAATTTCATCCAAACTATTTCACAGAATGTCGTAGAATTTTGAAGTAGGTACTTTTTTTTCTTAACAAACATAACCCCCAAGTTTAGAAAGCATAATTTGACATTTTTGTCAGTTAAAAACGGTTATTTTTTTAGTTTTGCAGTGATCGTAATGAAAATTGGTGGGTAGGTTCATGTTTTCATTCTGAAAATGTACCTCTTCATAAACGACACTTAACTTTTGACAGTTGAAAACCGTTATTTTTTAGTTTTGCAGTGATCGTAATGAAAATTGGTGGGTAGGTTCAGCTTTTCATTCTGAAAATTATAGTGACCTTTTCATAAACGACATTTAACTTTTGACAGTTGAAAACTGTTATTTTCTATTTTTGCAGTGATCTTGATGAAAATTGGTGGGTAGGTTCAGTTTTACTTTCTAAACATGATAATGAACTTTTTGAATAACGACATTTTAGTTTTGACAGTTAAAACCCGTTTTTTTTTAAATTTTCACGGTTCTGTCTATCCCCTCTCTCTCTCTCTCTCTCTCTCTCTCTCTCTCTCTCTCTCTCTCTCTCTCTGTCTCTGTCTCTTTCTGTGGTGGTGACCAGCTTCTTTTTATAGAAGTAAATGCACACACTTTATGGGGTTCGCCGAATTGTCGGCAAAATATGGCAAAATATGACCGAAAAACCGCGAAATCGGCGAAATTTCAATCTTGAATATCTCAACAACGGCTACATGGATCTCGTTCATATTTTCAGAATGTACAACAAAATACACTTGCAACACTTCCCACATAAAATCCAACCAGAACTACGAACCGGAAGTGCCACAGCTATGGTCAGGCAGCTTTTATTTGGTTCACGGAATAGCCAAAACCGGAAGTGACGTCACAAAACTAACTATTGGATATGTTAGCCCAGGTCTGAAAGGAGTTTGTTGACGATATGTTAAATGGTTTGGAAGTTATTCAAATACATGTAAATTTGGTTGACCTACTTTGACTATGTTTTTTACTTTTCAACCGATTTTGCTTACATTCACAGGAAAATTGACGGACACTATTCGCATGCTCAATGTCCAATATTATACCGATTGGCCAATTGTTGGCCGAAATATGGGCTAAAAATGGCAAAATTCGGCCAATATTCAAGCTTGAATAACTCAAAAACGGCTTCGCGGAATGCATTCCTTTTTTCACTGATTATTAAGGAGTATCTTTGCAACACTTCCGACATGAAACTGAGCCAGAAGTGCCAACTGGAAGTGGGGACAAATATTTTCAAGTTTATTGACTCAAAACCCCTTCGACAAAATGCATAGAATGCTATTTAGAGTAAGCAAGCCATAGCAGAGTGTTACAGTGACGCAAAGTGACACTGACGTCATTGATGTCTTGAAGTAAGCTGTGACGTATATAGTAGCTTAAGAAATTGCGGTAGGACACAACAATATCGCCACAGAAAGAGAGAGAGAGAACAATGAACAACAACATTTTATTGAACTGGGCCATCTGCCCATGTCAAAGGGGACAGCGGGGTAGGGTCATCAGCAAATAAGAGAGAGAGATTATGATAGTCTTGTTTGTTTGTTTGCTTTTTCTTTTCTGTTTGGCAAATCGTGTTTATGTGAGCTCCATCAGTATGGGGCCTTGGCCTTGATCTGATTGAATATTCATATTCGTATTCTCTCTCTCTCTCTCTCTCCCTCTCTCTCTCTCTCTCTCTCTCTCTCTCTCTCTCTCTCTCCAATGTGCATTTTTGAGTTTCCTTCTTGTCTGAAGGGACACAACTCGTAAAACGTGCAATGGACTCAGAAACTCAGATATTGCTGTTCAGAGAAAACTCGGAATTTGACCTTGAGTGGCATTCTCCAGTTACGAGAATACTCAACTGTCTTTCCTGTTGTGGATACTGGTAGAATACATAAAAATAGACATAAATATGCCCTAAATAGAAAATTGATATTTTGGGGTTGTTGACTATTTTTGGCTTTTGCTCAAAAACGTTCTGAGCGACTAATTAATTGATATATGATGCTGCTGTAACTGAACCCAGTAAAAGATGTTCCAGGATTTTTTAGAAGCACCCATGCATTTAATTGATATATGATGCTGCTGTAACTGAACCCAGTAAAAGATGTTCCAGGATGTTTTAGAAGCACCCATGCATTTAATTGATATATGATGATGCTGCTGTAACTGAACCCAGTACAGTGACCCCTCCCTTATAAGACCCCATTTTGGATGATTTTTGAAGGTCTTATAAGGGATGGGTCTTATAAGGGAGGTACTTTTAACACTCACAAAGAAGGGCAATGTCTCCGAGAAGTAGGTCTTATATGTCGAGGGAGTCTTATAATTGGAGGTCTTCTAAGGGAGGTTCTTCTGTAAAAGGTGGTCCAAGCATGGTCCTTGACCGGCGGTCAGACATTCTGCTGGACCAGCACCAGGTGTTGTTTGAGGCGTGTCGGTTCCGCAGCGGTCAGTGCGGGGAGCCTGTCTTCAGCACGGACGCCGTCCCTTTGTGCCGCCGACATCTGTCGGCCGCTGCCGCGCCGTCGTCCACCTGCACTGCCGCCCAGGTACTGAGAGGATACATTTGTATGACATGACATGACATGATGTGACATTTGTCTGCCGCGCCGTCGTCCACCTGCACTGCCGCCCAGGTACTGTATGACGCATTGTATGACGTGACGTGACATTTGTCTGCCACTGCCGCGCCATCGTCCATCTCCACTGCTGCCCAGGTACTGGGATGACGCATTGTATGACGTGACATGACGTGATGTGACATTTGTCTGCCGCGCTGTCGTCCACCTCCACTGCCGTCCAGGTACTGGGATGATATTGTATGACATGACAAGGTGCGACGTGATATGACATTTGTCGGCCTCTGCCGAAGTGTCGACAGTCGTCCATCTCCACTGCCGCCCAGGTACGGAAGTGACGCATTGTATGACGTGACATGACGTGACATTTGTTTGCCGCGCTGTCGTCCATCTCCACTGCCGCCCAGATACTGGGATGATACATTTGTATGACGTGACATGACATTGTCGGAGTAGCATTGTGAAGTTTTTCGTAAAGTGAGTGGATGCCCTTCCACCTTTATCTTCCGCCTTTTTTACATGGAAAATAATTGATAAGGTCACTGCTGTAAAAAAAAATTCATGATTTTGCCCATGTTTGACTGGTTTTTTTTACACCCTACCCTACCATATAACACAGTTTCTAAGAAGCTCAAATAAACCCGAGTTCAAACCTGGGTACAGAGGATTTTTCCTCACTCTGCACTAGGCCTTACGGTCTAACCGTGGAGTCTTTAGGATGAGACGATAAACCGAGGTCCCATGTGCCCATGCACTTAGAACACATTAACTCTTTCACCGCCAACGTCGCATTTTTGCACCACAATGATTTAAACACCCATGTCATTTAAACCCTTGAAATCAGGGTGTGTTATTCAATGATATTATGTTCCTAAAAATGGGCAGTAAGGATTGACCCTATTCTAAATGTGTCGCAGAGAAATCCCACAATATTGCAGACAACATATTTTCTATAGTCAAGTAAGCTCAATGGAAAAGTTTGGCTCAAAGATGGCTGGCGGTGAAAGGGTTAAGCCCAGTGGCAACGAAAAAGTCATTTAGTCGAAATTTACCCCCCCCCCCCCCCCTTTTCCTTCCTCATCAGTCACAAAAATCGCATGCAAAAAAACCCTAGGTTTTTGTATGACTGGCTGCGACGCGCTCTCCAGGTGGGAGCAACCCGAATTTCACAGACACCTCCGTGACTGTAAAGTACCTAATACCTAAAAAAAACCCACCTAATATTCAATAATACCTACTGGTGTAGTTGGTTCGAATCGTAGCTCGTAATCCAAGATGTTTGCTAGTGAGCTGGTTCGAACCCAGCTCCGTTCACAGTGTTGTGTCCTCATCCGGGAAAGACACTTTACTCCTATTTTCCTGGTCATTCAGACGAGACCTTAAACCGAGGTCCCGTGTGCGAACGCACGCACAAGATCTTGCGCACACGTTAAAGCCAATTCCACTATTCGGTGTTGCGCCGGTGGGACGGATGACACAAACTCGCATAGGATGCTAAAATGGGTGGTGCTGTACTAGAGCGATGCGCTCTCCTGGTGGGAGCAACCCGAATTTCACAAGAGGCGAGTTTCTGTGACTAGAAAGCACCAAAATACCAATGTTCAACAACAATACACCAAAATACCAATGTTGAACAGCAACAACACACCAAAATACCAATGTTCAACAACAACACACCAAAATACCAATGTTCAACGACAACACACCAAAATACCAATGTTCAACAACACACCAAAATACCAATGTTCAACGACAATACACCAAAATACCAATGTTCAACAACAACACACCAAAATACCAATGTTCAACAACAACACACCAAAATACCAATGTTCAACAACACACCAAAATACCAATGTTCAACAACAACACACCAAAATACCAATGTTCAACAGCAACATACCAAAATACCAATGTTCGACAACAATACACCAAAATACCAATGTTCAACAACAATACACCAAAATACCAATGTTCAACAACAACACACCAAAATACCAATGTTCAACAACAACACACCAAAATATCAATGTTCAACAACAACACACCAAAATACCAATGTTCAACAACAACACACCAAAATACCAATGTTCAACAACAACACACCAAAATACCAATGTTCAACAACAACACACCAAAATACCAATGTTCAACAACTACAACACCAAAATACCAATGTTCAACAACAACACACCAAAATACCAATGTTCAACAACAATACACCAAAATACCAATGTTCAACAACAACACACCAAAATACCAATGTTCAACAACAACACACCAAAATACCAATGTTCAACAACAACACACCAAAATACCAATGTTCAACAACAACACACCAAAATACCAATGTTCAACAACAAACACACCAAAATACCAATGTTCAACAACAATACACCAAAATACCAATGTTCAACAACAATACACCAAAATACCAATGTTCAACAACAATACACCAAAATACCAATGTTCAACAACAACACACCAAAATACCAATGTTCAACAACTAAACACACCAAAATACCAATGTTCAACAACAACACACCAAAATACCAATGTTCAACAACAACACACCAAAATACCAATGTTCAACAACAACACACCAAAATACCAATGTTCAACAACAACACACCAAAATACCAATGTTCAACAACAACACACCAAAATACCAATGTTCAACAACAACACACCAAAATACCAATGTTCAACAACAATACACCAAAATACCAATGTTCAACAACAACACACCAAAATACCAATGTTCAACAACAACACACCAAAATACCAATGTTCAACAACTACAACACACCAAAATACCAATGTTCAACAACAACACACCAAAATACCAATGTTCAACAACAATACACCAAAATACCAATGTTCAACAACAACACACCAAAATACCAATGTTCAACAACAACACACCAAAATACCAATGTTCAACAACAACACACCAAAATACCAATGTTCAACAACTACAACACACCAAAATACCAATGTTCAACAACAACACACCAAAATACCAATGTTCAACAACAACACACCAAAATACCAATGTTCAACAACAACACACCAAAATACCAATGTTCAACAAAAACACACCAAAATACCAATGTTCAACAAAAAACCCCAAAATACTGTATCATTGTTGTAATCACAGCTGTTTCGGGAGGAACATTTAGTTTATCTATACCATCAGAAAACAAACTACTACACGACAAGTGCAAAGTGACGTTATTTTATTCACAAGAGACAAAACAAAACTACTAGATATTTCGGCGAATGCGCCTTTGTCAACACAGACAAACAATTAAACAGCAAATAGCAAAAGGAGCAAAAAGCAGGCAACAGAAGGAGCAAAAAACCATCAACATCAAAATAAAAACAATACTTCCCCTCTACAGTCCAACGCGTAAATGATACAGCAAAGTTGAAACCAAAGAGCAAGGCTGTGAACACAAATCAAGGAAGGAAAAAAAAAAAAAAAAAAATTGAAGTGAGAGAGGTTGGGGACAATCATAGATGGTAGAAGTTGGAAACAAGGGTCAGTTGTGTGTAAGGGGTGGGGAGGGGGAGGTTTGGTGAAGAGAACAAATCTCGTGCTAAAGTGAACATATGTAGCAGAAGCTGACATTACATTTCAATTGAAAAATGAAAAAAACAGAGAGAGAAGGGGGTGGGGGGGATGGAAATAGAGGGGGGGGTTCGCCGCCTAGCGCATCAAACCCATGTCTGACCCCAAAGTGGATTGCCCCACCCTGGCACCGAGGGGTGAGAGGGAAAACGGAAGTTCTCTGAGAAAAAACCCTAGTCAAACACACTTGTCTAAGACATGAAAAATATAAACAAATTTAAAGGATTAAGGGAAAAGAACTCTCTGGGAGAAAAAAACCCTGCACATGTGGTCAAAGACAAGTGCAACAAACCCCTCTCACATGCACACACAAACACATACAACACACTCTCTCTCTCCCTCTCTCACACACAACCACACACTGTCGAAAACTTGTCGTGTAGTTGTTTGTTTGTTGTATGTTCCAGTGACGTTGCAGTCTGTATCAGTTTTTTTATACTATCAGAAGTTTTTTCAAGCCAACTTTTGTTTACCAGGGCTCCCAGGGACCCCCATTTGGGGGTCAATGAAGCACTAAAATTCTAAAGGACCCTCTAAAAGAATGTGCAGAGGGTCCCAGGGATGCACTAGAAAAAATATTTTTAGCATTCACAATGCCACTGGGACCCTCTATCCCGCCTCTATGACCCTCTATACTGTAAGTGAAGGAGTCCCTGGGACCCCTTGTTTTGCGGGACGATTGGGAGCCCTGTTTACCATAAGTAACTTTTCATAAATAACAATCATGAATATGCTGTAGTATGTCACTAAATGAGTTATATTCAGTGGATATTGCTAGACGTTTACTCATGGGCAATTTTATTTATGCTTGCGATACTAAGTGGGTTATCCAAGAACATTTTCTACTAAATATGTTGCATGATACTACTCAACAAAAATAAGTTTTTACCATAAATCTGATGGAAGAAATATATTAAAAATACAATGAAGAACACACAGTCAAAATAATGTTGCCAGCAAAAGCTTGGTGCAGTTTTTATCTAAGATTTCTAGATTCGGTCTTTTAACTAAATAGCTTGATTTTGTGTGGGACGGAACAGCTGTGTAATCAAAGCATTGAAGGCGTCTGCTTAATTATTGCAGACGGAGGAACAAGACCCCACACCACAAACGCCGGACGTGCCGACAGGCGCAGAAAATAATATAACAACATCGCAACCGGACCCCACAACTGCCGGCACCGTTAACAACGACGGCAAAACGTCTCTACCCGGCAGCTCCAGCCCTGCTCTCACAGCTACAGGGGGCGCTGTTCTGCCCGAGGGGGGTGAAGGGGAAGGAGGGGGGAGGGCGGGGCCTAATGCGACGGATGGGGCTCTGGACGAATCGGAAGACCGGTTGAATTCGTCGGGGGACGGGGTGCCTGATTTCGTCGATCTGATTCGCTACGTGGACGGGGAGCATATCGAGGCTATGAACGATGTGTTGGAGCCAAACTTAGAGGACTGAGAGCGATTTGATTGGTTAAGGATGATAATGACTCCATTAACGATGTCTTGGAGCCAAACGTGGTGCACTGAGAGCGATTTAATTGGCTAAGGATGATAGTGACTCCATTACTGATGTGTTGGAGCCGAACTTAGTGCACTGAGAGTGATTTGATTGGCTAAGGATGATAATGACTCCATAAATGATGTGTTGGAGCCGAACTTAGAGGACTGAGAGCGATTTGATTTAGCTAAGGATGATAGTGACTCCATTAACGATGTCTTGGACTTGGAGTCAAACTTAGTGTACTGAGAGCGATTTGAGCAACATTTTCAAAGATCATAGCAAGAGGGAGGGAATGTCAACAATAGTATAGTAACCAGTAGGAGGCTACATTTTCAAAGATCATAACAAGAGGGAGGGAATGTCAACAATAGTATAGTAACCAGTAGGAGGCTACATTTTCAAAGAGCATAGCAAGAGGGAGGGAATGTCAACAATAGTACAGTAACCAGTAGGAGGCTACATTTTCAAAGATCATAGCAAGAGGAAGGGAATGTCAACAACAGTATAGTAACCAGTAGGAGGCTGCATTTTCAAAGAGCATAGCAAGAGGAAGGGAATGTCAACAATAGTAACCAGCAGGCTACATTTTCTGGCCATTTTCCAAGGCATGGTCATTTTCATAGAATTCTCAGAGAAAAGTGAATGCAGACAATCTAATGTCAGACGGGGTTTTAAGCTGGAGGAGACTCCCTTTCTCCAAGTTTGAACAGTTTTGCGTTATCATCTTCAAGAGCAATTGCCTCCTGATCACCATCAACTCCATGGAGTCATGTCAAAGACGTCATTCCGACACTGTTCCAATCCTTTGGAGTCACGTCGGAAGGAGTTTTCCGATCGATTTTGGCGTTTTTTGTGAGTTCGTGTAAACCAATAAAAGGGAAGGAACTCACTGTTCCTTTTAATCCTGAGACCTTATTCTTTTTGTTGTTGTTTCTTTTCTTTGGTATTAAACGTTTTATTCCTTCTTCATACATTTACAATAACATTCATATATATGTATGATTGAACATTCATGATAATAAACAGTGATTTACTGATTACTTGTAAATAAAGATGAATAAAAGAAGAAATAAAGAGAACAAAGTTTGTGTTGCCTTTTTTCTTATTAATAACAAGTATAAAGGTTTTTTTCCCCTTAATATACATTTTAAACCGCTACACCTACCTGTATTAATATAAAAAAATCGGGACTTTACTGGTTTCGTATTGCCTCCAGTATTGTTCCCACCATATTTGTATTTACAAATGTCCCATATGTGTCTGATTCAGACCAAGAGGACGTAAAACATCATTTTCTCGCGCTTAATATATACACAAAGAAGAAAGTTAAGCACCCCACCACTTTTTTGCTGTAGATGAGATGAAATCGAGATTTATTGCAAATAATCAATAAAGAATGAAACAACATTCATTGTTAAATGAAAGTTTGACTATCTGACTATAAGAAAACGCATAATTTAATGCATGGTTTTACAAATGCATTCTGATATTCTGAAACGAAAAGGGTTGTCATTTTCAATTTAAAAAATACCATGTTTAAGTATCAATGCAACAGTTTCATATGGCTATATCAAAAGTTAATTATTGTGGGAAAACGTCATGAGGAGTGTCCAAAACTCATTTGGCAAATCAAAGTTCAGTAGCGTGTGTTTCCTCCCTGTGCCTGGATGACTGCTTCAACCCTGCTTATAACGGAATAATGGTAGCCTTGGAATAGCTATGGGGTGCTTAACTTTTTTCTTTGTGTATACATTTTGTTGTTGTTGTGGAAGTGTATGAAATGTATGAAGAAGGAATAAAATGTTTAATACAACAAAAATGTGTTCTTATTACTTACTTGTGGCGGTGCCATAGCCGATGAGGTTTAACCGAGGCGTGGTCACCGCTACAGCTATCTGTATTAATTTTTAAAAATCGGGACTTTACTGGTTTCGTACTGCCTCCGGTTCTGGGAATAGTTGAGACACATTGAAAGCCTGGGTGAAAGTAAAGATGATTCCAGCCCAGGTTCTGGGAATAGTTGAGACACATTGAAAGCCTGGGTGAAAGCAAAACATTATCTCAATTGTCAAATGACACATTTCAATGTTGTCAGAATCTTCCCAGTCCTGAAGTGGTGACCGCATTAAGATTGATTTCCAGTGTGTGTGTGTACACAGGATGGATGGGTGGGTGTGGTGCTGGAACTGCATGTGTAACATCTCTTATTTGCATCTGCCATCAATGTTGGCAGATTGGTTGATTTTATAAGACCAAGAACCTGATGACAAGAAGACCAGTCCTGAAGACTCTTTCTTTCAGCTTTTCCAATCCTGATTTCAAGAGCATTCCTGAACTACTTTGAACCATGTGAAAGCATAATCAGGGTTCACTTGGAGAAACTGACACAAATTTGATTCAAACATTCGTCTCCACGTCGGAAGAATATGAGTAAATCATCAGGTTTTGTACGTTGTTAAGATTCATGGATTTGTGTTTTGCTATACGTGGTAGAACTTTATGCGGTGACAGTCCTGAGATAACCATAGCTGTTGACGGGACTATAACAGACTAACTAACTAACTAATCTTCGTAAACAACTCCAACACCAGCAAACGAAACAGAAGCAGATGACTCTGGGACGCTTTGATCATCTGTCTTCGTCTGATGTATTGCCTGAGCATGTTGACGTGGAAAACCCTTTCATTTCCACGACTCAGCACAATGTAATCGGACAGACCAACTTTCTTCACGACCTTGAATGGACCTTGTCATTTGAGAAGTAGCTTGTGCTTGTCAATTGGCAGGAAAACAAGCACCTTGTCACCAGGTTTTAAGCTACGAACCTTTGTTTTGTGATCATGCAGTTTCTTGTAGCGAAATCCAGACTCCTTGAGCGAGCTTGGACATATCTGCAAGGTCATTCCTGAGATCCAAAACATGCTGACACGTTGTCTTTACCTCAGCGTCAGTATCTGAGCCTGTCCAAACATGCAGCATTTGTGAAGGACCACGAGGAGTGCGACCAAAGAGAAGCTCAAAGGGTGAGAATCCTGGTTGCTCTGTGGGATTTGTTTGTCTGCAAAGAGACCAGCTTATATCTGTCCCAGTCACTTGGTTTGTCATTCGCAATCTTTTTTAACATAGCCTTGAGAGTGATGTGAAAACGTTCAACCAAGCCATTTTGTTTGTGCGTGGTATGAAGAACTATGAATTTGCTTCATCGACAACAGCCTCATCACATACTTCATCAAGGCAGAGGTAAACTGGGTACCTTTGTCCGAAATAATTTCCTCATGGAATCCAACATGTGAGAAAATGGAGAGAAGGGCCTCTGCAACAGCCTCAGTATCTATTGACTTCAACGGGACCACTTCAGGAAATCTCGTTGCAAAATCAATGCAAGTCAGAATCCCACAATGACCTCTCCCAGATGCCGGAGTCAACAGACTCACAATACCTATTCCAACCCTCTGAAAAGGAATGCTGTTAACCGCCGTTTTGTCCAAATTCCGCCGTTTTGTCTATAGACAAAACGGCGGGGCTACAACCGCCGTTTTGTCCAAATTTTCTATTATGTTTGGACAAAACGGCGCCTGATTTTGAACCGCCGTTTTGTCCAAATGAAAGTTGGAGTTATAAAAACTCATTCTTGACAAGTGCCCATCACAGGCAACTGCTCAAGTGGCTGTGTTTGAAGACGTCCTTTGGGAAAAGTCCTCTGACATGCTTCATATGATCGGCAATAAGCCTTCACATCCTTTCTTATTCCCAGTAGGATTCTCTTGAGCGTGCTACCAGCGGCCATGATCCTGAGAAAATACTATAATGACCCGAGACCGAAGTGGCAAACCTAAGATCCTTTGGAATGACCAACTGCAATGAAGTCTCCTGATGTACGGAGACTTGTATGATCTACATAGAAATGCAGTGAACGTATTTATTGCAACCAAAGATTGGGAAATAGGCCATTGAACAGTGTTCCACTTGATTGTTTTGTTCTTGAACACGTGGTAGAGGTAAATGCATAGCCCTCATTGGCACATGGCAACTTCTTCCACAGAAATCAAAAGTTGAATTTTCATAATTGTAAACGAAAATCCCAGATGGTCTGTGAGAGATATTACCAACATTTTCGCATTTTTTGGTCAAGTATCAGAACATTTCTCAAATAGCAATGGTTACAAAAAGATAAGTTTTAATTAAAGAACATGATTATAAAGGAGATCAACAGAAATAAACGGCTAGCATATGGCAAGGAGAAGAAGTGGTGAACTGTGGAAGGAGGATGGGATTAAGAACCTTCAATGATGAAACTAAGATGATAGTTGACCAAATTCAGCATGTGTCTGTCAGGAGAAGAGCCGTATAAGAGGTCCACCTAGCACACATTTGGCCATGTTCAAAACAAGTGGTAGTTTCGAGGCTCTGGTAAGTTGTTACAAAAAAGTTTTCTTGCCCATTAATAGATCTGATAGTGTTTGTCGATTAAAAATGAAGAATAAGCTGTGTATCTGCATGCTCAATGAAAACCAGAATCTTTCGGTGTAATCGCACTGACTTGGTCAAGATTCAATAATAAAAAATGGCACTAGCCTGCTCTATGGACATACAGTAACGATAGTAAAGGTAAAGAAAACAATCACAACATTGCACTGACTTGAATAGAGTCTAGATCGTAATCTGACCACAAACGCCAGGCTTCTGTTAAAAAAGAAAACAGAAGTGGGCTTTGCTTAAATGGTAAACATTTTAGGACCACCTCTGATGTTACAGGGTGTGCATGCTGAAGTCATCATAGCCACCAAATATATAATCTTTAAAAGCGAGTGCATTCCGACGCTTCTGTATCTTCTGGTGGAAAATCAAAAGAAAAGACATGAAACGTGGCACAGAAATTCCGGGAAAGTTACCTCAAAATTCCAGGAATTCAGCACTAGGTGACGAGCATGTGTTCTGTGTCTACTGCTCGACGGACTTGAAATATCTCATGGCACAGATAAACATGTATTAGATACTTGTGTAGAAGAAAAGGACTTGGGAGTTATATTTGATTCTAAATTGAAATTTGATAGACATATTACAACAGCTGTAAACAAAGCTAATACCTATAAGTCGACACATGCTTAAGTCGACGGATTTATCATTTCCCGGCCAAAAGTGCTCTTTAAAAGACTTTGATAACAACGGATATCTCGACAACGTATAACTCGACGTTCGTCTATGTCGACGAGATTTTTTCTAAACGTCAAACGGATAAGTCGACTTCCTGACTTCCTGACTTTTGTTTTTTCCCCCTGACTTAAGTCACACCAGTCTTGTTCTATTTTGATCTGTCTCTTTTTGAATGTGTGCGCGCCCGTGCCGTGAATGTGTGTGTGTGATTCAGATTCAGATTCAGATTCAGATATTTATTGTCTTTGAAAACCAATAAACATGTATTAGATACTTGTGTAGAAGAAAAGACTTGGGAGTTATATTTGATTCTAAATTGAAATTTGATAGACATATTACAACAGCTGTAAACAGCTGTGTGTGTGTGTGTGTGTGTGCGTGTGTGCGTGTGCGTGTGCGTGCGTGTGCGTGTCCGTGTGTGTGACGTTTGCAATTATGCTTGACAGTTTTATTGTCGTGTGACGTCAACAATTTCCGGTGGGAGAAAATAGGGACGTTCGCGTACCGTAAAATACCGAGTTTAAGCCCCCACCCCCACGATCCTTTGCACAGTTTGAGGCCCCAAAAAGGGGGTGGGCTTACACACGGTATTTGACCTTGTGCTTGAAACATAATTGTAAAAGGAAAGATACACAGCCTGTTACAGGGTGCTGCGGAATTTTTTTTTACCCTAAAGGGCCTGCTACACTACATGTTACATCCCCAATGCCCGGTGAATCCATTCACGCAGGCACGCGCGCGCACACACACACACACGCACGCACGCACGCACGCACGCACACACGCACACACACACACACACACACATACAGACACATACATAATTATGTCACAGTAGAAATGGGAATCCAGTAGGATTCGGAATCCAACTAGTACAAATTACAAAGGGATTAGGTTGTACTGTCTTTTCTAGTGCTGCAGCCAAATGGATTAGGTTGTCTTTTCTAGTGCTGCAGCCAAGGGATTAGGTTGCATTGTCTTTCTAGTGCTGCAGCCAAAGGGATTAGGTTACACTGTCTTTCCTTGTGCTGCAGCCAAAGGGATTATGTCGTCTTTTCTAGTGCTGCAGATAAAGGGATTAGGTTGTCTTTTCTAGTGCTGCAGCCCAAGGGATTTCACCCTTTTACAAGGTATTTCACCCTTTTACAAGGTATTTCACCCTTTGTATAGTGTTTGCCTCCAAATGGGGGGTGGGCTTATACTACTAGATGGGCTAATACTCGGTATTTTATGGTACATAGTTAAAAGATCTTTTCTTTTAGACTCTTTGAGTTTACCATGACTCAACTCAACACTGATGGCCAGTCATAGCATAACTTGCATTCTCGCTGTTTTGCCATGGAAAAGAGTGAGCATTTTTCATACGTCTGGCAAAATTTAATCCACGGACCGGCCCTTTAAGAAACGTCTTTACTGTATACTCTCTCTCTCTCTCTCTCTCTCTCTCTCTCTCTCTCTCTCTCTCTCTCTCTCTCTATTCCTGGTATAAAAACACCTACCTACCTACCTCCTACACACACGCGCGCACGCACGCACGCACGAACACACACAGACGGATAAGTCGACATTTTTGTCTGAAAACGTCTATAAAGTCGAGATATCCGACTGACGGATAAGTCGACATTTTTTTTTGAAAACGTCTGTGAAGTCGAGATATTCAACTGACGGATAAGTCGACTGACGCATAACTCGACATAAAATCAATTGCCGCTGGCACGTCGACTTAAGTGTATTCGACTGTAGAATGTTAGAGTTAATTAGGAGAACTTTTACAGGACTAAATAATAATGTGTTCATTAACTTATATAAAAGTTTGGTTAGACCACATCTGGAGTATGGGAACCAAATTTGGAATCCATATCTTAAACGACAATCAGTTTCAATTGAGCGTGTACAGAGGAGAGCTACTAAACTAATAACAGTTTAAAAAAAAATTGAAAATAGTGAAAGGCTACACAAACTTGATTTACCATCCTTGAAATACAGAAGACTTCGTGGTGACCTAATCGATTAATGTATATACAATTTTGAATGGTCCTGACAATACTAACAAAAGTTTGTTCCAGATTTCAAATTTTTCAAAGACTAGAAATCATGAATTAAAAATATTAACACAATATAGTAGAACTAACATTAGGAGACACTTTTTCAGTAACAGAGTGAATAACTATTGGAACGCACTTCCTGCTCAGACAAAACTTGCACCTGATACTAACAAATTCAAAAACCTCCTGGACAAAGACCCAAACCTGAGTAAATTAAAATACCAGTATGACGAATAGTAATAGTCTACCAAAACCGTCACAGCTGTGCCAACTCCCCCCAAAATAAAATAAAAGTCGCTTGAGAGGCCGCGAGGCCTGGTCGTCTTAATTTGCCTGACCTGACCTGACATTAGTATTGCACACTCAGGTCAGTACCATATGGAAGTTCATTGGTCACACGTTGGATTTACAGATTTTTGTTTGTGGCAGAAGCCACAAACCTATAACTCACTTTATTGGTCAGTCGGTCTGTCAGTCTGTCGGTCGGTCCAAAATTGTTGCACATTTTGCAGAATTGTCGCACATATTTTAAAGGAGAAAAAAATACTCGGACATAAAGTAACATTTCAGTTGTCATATGTACATATGTACAGTCCTTACGTATGGAAATAATTATATACTGAACAGAGCACATGAATCGTCATTTTAAAACGTAGAAAAGCACTCACGGAGAGAAGTCCACCATTCCTCTAGATACTTGAAAGTGACTGTGAAAAGGACCTGAGAGTATACATAGACAATAAACTGAGTTTCAAGGATCATGTGTCTCAAGTTACAGCGAAAGCAAACAGAGTAGTAGGGGTTATGCGAAGGACATTTGATTATTTGAGTGACGATCTCTTTGTACAACTGTTTAAGTCTCTGGCTCGACCTATTCTGGACTATGGTCACTCAGTATGGCAACCCTATAGCAAGACACTGTGCCAAGAGGTTGAAGACGTCCAACGCAGAGCAACAAAGTTGCTTGCCCATCCCAAGGACAAAACTTATCCTGAGCGTCTAGCCCATCTTCATCTCCCTAGTCTCGAACACAGGCGTAAGCGTGGGGACATGATCGACTGTTTCAAGTATGTGCATAATATTTACCAATGTGAGATCCCACACTTCGATCACTTCTCTGGCAGAGACATTAGAGGCCACTCCCTGAAATTATCCAAAGGGCACCATAGGCTCCAGATCAGAGGCAACTTCTTCTCTTAGAGTTATCAACCTTTGGAATAGCCTGCCAGAATCTGTGGTAACAGCACCCTCTGTCAACGCCTTCAAGTCACGCTTAGACGCCTTCTGGTCGAAGCACCCGATGGTCTACGACCCAGAATGCTATCATTGACTTAGTCGTTCGCACCACCACGCGCGCATGATGTCTAAGACTACCACCTGGAATGGTGAACAGGCATCGACGAAAATGGTGTTTTACGTCCCCTTGGTCTGAATCAGACACATATGGGACATTTGTAAATACAAATATGGTGGGAACAATACTGGAGCAATGCCCGGAGGCAGTGCAACACCAGTAAAGTCCCGATTTTTGATCAATGCAGATAGGTGTGGCGGTAACTGGTAAACAGGCATCAATGGATGCCTCAATCACGTCTCAAGTTCAACTTCAACAACTTCAAAATAATAAACATACGTAATACAGACACTGCAACAGACACGACGAGTATGCGGTGCTTCTTTCGATGAGTATAAGTAGGATAAATAGTTTTAAATGTTTTCCAAAAGATATAAAAAGTTACGAAATGGTGCAGAGATAACATTCTGGTTTACAGATTAAAATGATTGAAAAGCCAGGGGAAGCGACTCAGTGTATATAATGATTGCAGTGGTAAAAATAGACTGCACTTCAAATCGAGGCTGCTCTTTAAAATGATGTTTGGTTGTTTTTTTATATAACATTTTTTTTTATTTCCCTCTCTCATCCCTCCAATCCACAATTCCTTACATTCTCTCACACACTCATCCATCAACATGCATTTTTCAATATTAAGCATATTAATTAATATAATTTGTACATGCTTAATAAATATATGAATCAGTCAAACAATAAATTCCATTTACAATCTAAAGTGTTTCTTTGTGCTTTTCAGTTGAAAGTGTGCATGAGTGAGTGAGTTTATAATAGTTTTAAAATGAGAAGGTTGGAGATTTTGTATAACAATAGCTTAGTGATTACTAAGAAAATTGTTTTTTCCATAAGCAAACTAGAAAAATTAACATAGAATTACTATAGATTTAATAGAAAACACATGTTTGTTTACAAAAACACATTCACACAAAAAAACATCCATGGGACATACATAAACTCTCTCTCACTCCCCCTCCCCCTCTCTCTCTCCTATTCATATTTAATATAGAAAACATTATAGTCTTTAATAAACCAGGGTAAGTTCTAGTCTAATCTCTAATGTCTGAAAAACAACAACATAGGTAACTGGTAAGAACCAGAGATTAATACTGTACAAGGACTTGACTATTGCTATTATCAGTGAAGTGCTAAGGACACACATGCATTCACACAAAGCATCAACAGAAACAATACATACTGGTGGTGGTTAAAAAAATAAATATTTTTTTAAAAAGGAATAATAGTAATAGTAGAAAAGGGTCATTTATAAATATAGAATTTGGCAAAAATCAAAATAAAATCCAGAACTTTGTCTGTTTTCACATTTTGTTTCACTCCAAAAAGAACCAGTTCTTTGTCAATAATCAAATTATTACAGTGTTGGCATTTATCTTTAATCAAGCATTGCAGATTTCTCCAAAACCTATTAACAATAATACAGTCAAATAACATATGTGGAATAGTCTGTTCTTCTTGTTCACAAAAGTTACAGGATGGGGAGTCAACAATTTTACATTGAAAAAGATATTTCTGAGTTGGAAGCAGTCTATGTAGGAGTCTACATTGAAACCACCTAAGTTGTACATCTGTAGAAGCTTTATAATATTGAAGAAAAATGTGTTTCCAACTTAGGTTTTCAAAAAGGTTATTCCATTTACTAACAGTAGATGGAGAGGTATTATTTTCATTCAAAATATTTTGCACAAATTTGTTTCCTCTTTTAATACAAAACCAGGCTTTTGGGTCTAAGAGTTTATATCTGTTAATCAACACTATGTTAGTTTTTTTGCAATAGTTACGGACTGCGTTTAAAATACCTTCATACAAAAGAAAAAATATTCTTATACCTTGGTATTTATGCAAAAATTCATAATATGTCATCAAATTGCCATCATCATTTATTAAATGTTTAATCAGAAAAATACCATGATCACACCAATCCTGTATAAAAACCACTTTTCTGTCCCTTAAAATATTAACATTATAATGAATACATTCTGCCATAAATTCATGTACAGAGGTGGGACTGCATTTCAAACACAATTTCTTATAATGCTTCATAACATCTTTCCAGAATGGATTATTAATATCTGTCATAACATAAAAGGTATACAATTCCTTTTCTAAAGTAACAATAAAATCTTCTGGGGGATCCGGCAAATTAATCAACAAATGAACAATTTTGGAAAACGCCAAAGTTTTAATGACTGCAATTTTCCCAAAAGGGGTTATATTTCTTTTCTTCCAGAAAGATAGGACCCTTCTTATTGCGTAAAGCTTATCCTCAAAATTTATCTGTACAGTGATATTGGTATTTGTGGAAAATGTAATGCCTAATACCTTAAAAGTACCTGGCTCCCAAACAAAGTTTTTGTCCCTCATATATTTAATTCCACAGTTTTTTCTACTACCTAACCATATAACTTGGGATTTTTCAAAATTGATTTTTAAGCCAGAAATTTGAGAAAATTTTGTAAGGACAAATACTGCCTCATGAAATGATCGTTCAGAACCATATAACTTGGGATTTTTCAAAATTGATTTTTTAGCCAGAAATTTGAGAAAATTTTGTAAGGACAAATACTGCCTCATTAAATGATCGTTCAGAACCATCTAAACATAAACTAGTGTCGTCTGCAAATTGTGACAACAGAGTGTCTTTGTCATTGATTCTTATCCCTTTAATTTGCTCATTAGAGCGAATCATTAGGGACAAAATCTCAGCACAAATTAGGTATAAGTACAGAGTCGGGGTCCCCCTGCCTAACTCCTCTCTCTATTGAAAACCATTGAGAGTACTGTCCGTTTACTGAAATACATGTAGAAATTTGTGAATAAAATGTTTTAACCCATTGAATCAAATCTGGTCCAAATTTGAAAAATTTAAGACATTTATGCAGGAAAGACCAAGAGACGCTATCAAACGCCTTCTCAAAATCAATTAAAAAGAACATTCCTGGAATATTTTTCTTTTCAGTGTACAACAGCATGTCATACATCATTCTTATATTTTCCCCTATAAATCTACCCTTCAAAAATCCTCTTTGATTTTCATGCATAATATTTGGAAGAACACTCTTTAGACGATTAGCTATACAAGCAGAAGCAATTTTGTATGTGGCCAATTTTTAATAAATCTTTTAGGTTTACCTTCTTTAGGAATACATATTTATTGAGCGAACAAGGAAAACACCAATATCTACAAAGAAAAACTTTAAAAATTCTACAGTAAACCCATCGGGCCCAGGGCTTTTAAAGTTCTTCATGTATTTCAGCGCAGTTGCTGCCTCTTTAAGTGTGACCAAACCCTCTATTGATTCTCTCTCCTCATCAGATAACACTGGCGCATCAGGAAGTTCTCCACAGACAGTTATATCAGATACATCCTCTAAAACTGTAAAGATTTTTATAAAAGTTTTTAATCTCAGCAAGGATACTTTTTTGGTCTGAGATGACTGATCCATCTTCTTTTTCTAGAAAGGGAATAGATTTGTCAAGAAAGTTTCGATTTTCCAGATTGCAAAAATATTTATTAATTTTGTCACCCTGATTTAACCAGCGAGCCCCTGAACGCATTGCCATACCTTCAATTCTGTGTTCCCTGATTTCAAGTAATTCAGTTTTTAAGTTTTCTAAATGAGGAAAAAATGATGTTTCGTTTTCAATTGTCGCACGCCACAAACGATTGCGAATCCGTGCATGTTTATCTCAAAATTACGTTTTTTTTGTTTCAGAAATTACAACTTTGCAAAATAGGGGTAAACAGGTCTGGGTGTGACAATTTTTTCAGCATACTACTGGCATCATTCCTCTAGCCTACATGACTCAAAAGTTAGAGCATTTGAAATGCAATAATAGAAAAAAATGTTTAAAACTTTGTATCTTGATCTATGTTCTAAAAAACATAAAGAGTGCTAGCTTAATTTCTTGGCTTGGGTTCTGCCATTGCCTCCCTAATAAGGAGGAGAATCTAAGCTCCCCCGACCAGAGCAAGCCAACAAAATAAAAGACTTACCAGACCACTAAGGGTCCTAAATTTATATATAAACTTCCAGTCAATATGCGGCAAAAGAGAAGAACTTCCTCACCTTCTTGACAGCATGAAGCCAGACATCATCTTGGGCACGGAGACTTGGTCGGACCCCTCCATCCAGGATGCAGAATTCCTCCCTGACAGACATTCCTATAGAGTGTGCAGGAAGGACAGACAGCGGGGCGGAGGAGGTGTTCTTATTGCTGTTCACTCCACCCTAGACAGCATAGCAGTCCCCGAACTAGCAACAGACTGAGAGATGGTGTGGGCGAGGATCCAACTTTGGGGGAAGAGAGCACTCTATGTGTGCTCTTACTACCGCCCTAAAGTTAGTGACCGGGAGAGCCTCTCACAGTGGGAAGTTTCAGTGACCCAGGCAGCCAGAATACCTAATGCCCTTCTCATTGGGTGAAACCTTAACTTCCCTGGTTGGGACTGGCCCACTATGACCCTGAAGCCCAGATCTCCCTACCCTGACCTGCATCATAAACTTGTCGACATTATCCATGACCATGGCCTAGAGCAAATGGTGATGCAACTGACAAGGCAGGACAACACCCTGGACCTTCTCCTCACAAACAACCCTCAGCTTGTTCCACGTGTGGAGACTGTGCCTGGCCTATCTGACGACTGCATTGTGTATGCAGAGCTCAACATGTCCACACCCAAGAGGAAGCCTGTTGAAAGAACCATCAGCCTATGCAATAAGGCAGACTGTGCCTGGCCTGCCTGACCACTGCATTGTGTATGCAGAGCTCAACATGTCCACACCCAAGAGGAAGCCTGTTGAGAGAACGATCAGCCTATGCAATAATAAGACAGACTGGGACAGCCTGAGGCAGGAGGTGACCAAAATTGAGGAAGAAGTGGAGGCTAAAGGGAAGATGGCAAGTACTGAAGAACTGTGGCAGCTTTTCAAAACTGGGCTATTGCGAGCAGCAAAGCTACACATTCCCTGCAAAACTCTATGTCCCCGCTTCGATGTCCCGTGGATGACTCCCGAACTACGACGCCTGGTGAACAGGAAGAATCGGGTGTACAAAATTTGAAAAAGTGGAAGAAGCAGGGTACAGAGGAGCTCCAAGAAGAAGTCTGTGAGTGTAGACGGGACGTACAGCGCCAACTACGCCGGGCATATTGGGAATATGTCAACAGCACCCCGACAGCAGAGCCCACAGACCACAACCCCAAGTACAAGCGCTTCTGGTCATACATAAAAAACCCAGAGAACTTCCAACACTGGAGTGGCCCCCTTCTAAGTCAACGGGACCCTAATGACAGAGCCCAAGGCGAAGGCAGAGGCCCTGAACAACCAATTCCAGGCCGCGTTCAGCGAAGGCAAGAGATACACCCAAGATGAATTTACAGCAAAATGTGGCATGGAGGAAAAAGATATCCCATTGCTTGAATCTGTGATCATCTCAGAGGAAGGGATCAAACGGCTTCTGGCTGATCTGGATCCTTCAAAGACCAGCGGACCTGATGCATCAGCGCACGGTTGTTGAAGGAGCTCTCTGTAGAGGTTGCCCCCATCCTCACTACCATCTTCCAGTCCTCCATCAGCAGCGGTCAAGTTCCATCAGACTGGAAGGACGCCCTAGTCTCTCCGATTTACAAGAAGGGAGAGCACTATGGCCCCGCCAATTACAGGCAAGTCTCCCTGACGTGCATTGCCTGCAAGATCCTGGAGCACATCATGGTCAGCTCCATGATGAAACACCAGGAGCAGAATAACACCCTGACCCCTCAGCAGCATGGCTTCAGATCCAAACGCAGCTGCAAGACTCAGCTCATTGCACTAATGGAGGAGCTGACAGAGAATCTGGAAGCCGGAAAACACTGACATGATAATCATTGCCACGGCTTTACCAAGGCCTTTGACAAGGTCAATCATAGCCTTCTGCTGCACAAACTACACATGTATGACATAAGGGGCAATGCTAACAGATGGGTGGCAGACTTCCTTCTCGGCCGACGGCAGGCTGTCATTCTTGAGGGCACCCAGTCAGCCTACATCAGTGTGAAATCAGGCATGCCACAGGGATCAGTGCTAGGCCCATGCCTATTTCTGGCATACATAAATGACTTGCCAGAAAAATTGTCTTCAAATGCGAGGCTCTTTGCTGACGACACGGCAGTCTACAGGCTCATCTGCTCAGGGGAGGACCATGCCTGCTTACAGAAAGACCTCCAACGCCTTGAGGAATGGGACAAGAAGTGGGACATGCAGTTTCACCCTGGGAAGTGCCAGACTCTGCCTTTCACCCGCAGCAGGAAGCCCTTGCACCACCCGTACCAACTGCATGGACACATCTTGGACACCGTCCAAACAGCCAAATATTTGGGTGTCACCCTACAAATAACTGGCAGCTGGGATGTCCATGTGAACACCATTACGGCAAAGCTAGCCAGACACTCGGCTTCCTTTGAAGGAACCGGAAGATAGCCTCCACTGAACTGCGAGAGAAAGCCTATACATGGCATTTGTCAGACCTCTCCTTGAGATTGCATGCACGGTCTGGGAACCCCTTCACTCAGAAGAGTATAGACAAGGTGGAAGCAATCCAACGCAGGGCTGCCATATTTGTCTTAAATAGATACCATAGGACAGCCAGCGTTACCGACATGCTACAGAGGCTCAGATGGAATCCACTGCAGCAACGCCGACAAGCCACCAGACTCACCATGCTGTATATACTCAATGGCATGGTGAGTGTGAACAGGAGCAAAGTCATACCCCAGCCAGAGCGGCAACGTAGGGGTAATTCACAACAGCTCCTCATCCCCCAGTGTCGGACGCAGTACCGTCAAAGCTCCTTTTTTCCACGAACAATCAAGGAGTGGAACGACCTGCCAACACCCGCAGTGGAGGCCAGAACTCCAGAGAGCTTCACAGCCGAAGTCTGGAAGTTCCTCAAAGGACACCCGCCTGCTGCACCTGCTGCGGCTGGTGGCCCCACTCAGGGGTCATCAGTCTAACAACCAAGCAAAAGCCCCACCTCCCTTCTCCCCCCTCCCCTGCAGATTCCCATCAAGCTAGGCGTTTTTTCCTTTTGTCTGTCCTCTCTCCTCTTTCTTTAATCTTCGACCTCCTGGCCCTTTCTTCCAGCATATGTGGATGAACCTCCCCGGTTCCGTGGCATAATAATCAGTGTTTTGATTGTGGCTATGTACTGCAAAGAAGAGGAAGAAGCTAGCACTCTTTATGTTTTTTAGAAATGCAAAGATGGTGGGAACAATACTGGATAGCAATGCCCGGAGGCAGTGCAACACCAGTAAAGTCCCGATTTTTTTTTAACAATACAGATATGTGTAGCAGTAACCACGCCTCGGCTAAACCTCATCGCCTATGGTACTGCCACAAGTATGACTGCAATAAACATATTCGTTAGTAAGCAAAGAATGTCCACAGTGAACGTTCAAGCTGAGCAAGAAGACTTTCTACAAGAGAATGGTTGTCCTCTTTGCACCAGATTGAAAGTCCACAATAAAAGCAAACCAGCACTAAGTTAAAAATAGATGGTAAAACTCTTATGTAAAATGACAAAAATAAAAATGTTCTAAAATTATAATTTAAAAAGATAATAGACATGACTAGGGAGGGCCAACTACTGAAATGAACTCCAAAATTTGGATAAAAATACAATTAATATAAAATCTCAGAAGTTGAGCGCCGTTCCCCTTGTCTGAAGGACAAAAAAATTGGTGCATTTGAAATACAGAATAGTTTGCTTTTATAAAACGTTTTTGTGTCCAATGTCTATTTATGAACCTCAGAAACAAACTCAGTTTACCTTGACTTTACGATTTGTTCTGTGTTCTGAAAATAAGAAAATAAGGCGCTGATTTACTTTTTCTCCCAATGGGGGAGATAGACAAATGCCTATGAAAAGACAGCTGTTTCGTCTTGTAAAAGACTCTTCAGTCTGCGAGTCGGCCTGCAAAGAATGTCCACAGTGAAGGTTCAAGCTGAGCAAGAAGACTTTCTACAAGAGAATGGTTGTCCTCTGTGCACCAGATTGAAAGTCCACATTAAAAGCAAACCAGCACTAAGTTAAAAAGAAATGGTAAAAATCTTATGTAAAATGACAAAAATAATAATGTTCTAAAATTATAATTTATAAAAGCAAACTATTCTGCATTTCAAATGCACGAACTTTTTAGTCCTTCAGACAAGGGGAACGGCGCTCAACTTATAACTGAGATTTTATATTCATTCTATTTTTATCCAAATGTTGGATTCCATCTCAGTAGTTGGCCCTCTCTAGTCATGTTTATTATCTTTTTAAATTACAATTTTAGAACTGAGTTTGATATATACATATATATATAGCAGAAAAAATAAAGAAAACACAACAAATGGAAATAACTGTTAAAACATTTATTAAAATTGCAAATATTTCGAGACCATGTCTCTTCCTCGGTGCAAAGCCTCCAAATGCCAACAATACTAGTCACACTCCAAGAAAAAACAAAACAGTAGCAGTGATAAGAATTCAAGACGTAAAAAATTGTTTAAAAAACCAAAAACAAATTGAGAATAAAGATTCGATTGTCTCGTGCACATTCATAACTAATGTTCACATACACACCCTTCTGAGCATTCTCACCAACAGCTAAAAAAACATCATTAAAAAAAGAATATGATTATATCATGCACATTATTAGCTCGTGTTCACGCCCTCACTCTCCCCTGCATCACCACCAATAGGTACAGTTCAACAACAACAAATCGTGATGACATAGGACAGAGATGGACAGAGAGAGGGAGAAAGAGAGAGAGAGGGGAGCAATGAAAAAGGGAAGCAAGGAGCAAGGAAACCCTCTTTTTTGTACCCAGTCAAAGAAGTGAGAGTTGTTTCCCTTTCTATAACTCTTGTGTCATTTCCGGCAGTCAATGACGAAGCCCTTTCTAAATGGCACAATACATTTGTTCTTGGCAAAACTAGCCAGGTTTTACGAACCAAAAGTTTTAGAACACGGGCAGTATTGTTGTGTCCTTGTATCCTTTATATTTGTACTTTCCCAGAGAATGTTTGAAGGCATTTTCGGTGGTCTCGGATTTAGACTGGTGGTTATTACGGTTTTGAAGCCTGTCCCAGTGTCAGACTCGGTGTTGCACGGTTCTGAATCTGAATCTGAATCTGAATCCTCCCCAAGTGAGCAACTCTGGATACGGATCAACATCCGTGGAGCAAAGAGCCTCTATGTTGGAGCCTTCTACAGAGCCCCGGACATTAAAGACCCAGAGTACTTTGCGGCACTGGAACAGTCTCTGACCAGGATTCCACCAGACGCCCATATATGGCTCGGAGGATATTTCAATCTTGCTGACATTGACTGGTCCACTGAGTCGATACCATCTTACGCGCAACATTCTTCCTCCTGCAAGAGACTATACTTACGCTCAGCAAAGACTCCTTTCTAAACCAAGTAGTCGATTTCCCCACCAGAGTGACTGAAGATTCAACCAACACCCTGGACTTATTTTTTTTTACCAACAACAGCAGCCTAGTCAACCGAGTGGAATCTCTGCCTGGTCTAGCTGATCATGATATAATATTTGTAGAAACAAGTCTAAGACCAGAAAAGAATAGAAGCCGTCCCCACAAGACCTTTCTTTTTCACAAAGCTGACTTTCCATCTTTCAAAAAAGACCTACGGCATTCAGACCTTGCCCAAGACCCTGGCAAAGCAGACAACATGTCAGCCAATGATTTGTGGACTGCCATTAAAGACCATACCATGCCATACCGTCCCGAACAGCCAACAAGAAGAAGACCCACAAACCATGGATAGGTCAGAGAGTTAAGCGGATCAACCGCAGAGTGAAAAGGCTACACAAGAAACTACAGAAGGTGCAGAAACCAACAGCCAAAGAGAAAGCCCACCTCCGTTTCAAGAAGATCAAAGCTGATGCCCAAAGACTCCAGAGGCAGGAATACTGGAAGTACATCAATTCCATCATCGATCTACCTGACGAGGGAAGCAAGTCTCCATCTACTCAAAAGCGATTCTGGAATTACATCAAATCGCTTCGCAAAGATAACACTGGAGTATCACCACTGAAAGAAAACGGGTGCCTCCATCCTGACCCCCAAGCAAAAGCAAACATCCTGAAAAGACAATATCAATCAGTCTTTACTCACGAGGACACCAGTGACATTCCAACTCCAGCTGGTGAACCCTACCCAGCCATGCTAGAAATCACCATCAACCAGCAAGGCATCGAAAAACTAATGAAAAACATGAACCCAAGGAAAGTGGCTGGCCCTGACAGAATCCCTGCTATGATCCTGAAGGAGTGCGCAGAAGACCTAGCACCAATTCTAACCCAACTCTTCAGCAAGACACTGAAAGAAGGGAACATTCCGGATGACTGGAAACAAGTTAATGTCACCGCTGTATTTAAGAAAGGCGACCGCAACATTGCAGCTAACTACCGACCCGTCTCTCTAACTAGTCTGTGCTGCAACCTTCAAGAACACGTCATCACCTGCAGCATCATGAAACACCTTAATGATCACGACATCCTCTCTGACTGTCAACATGCTTTCAGAGCACGACAAAGTTGTGAGACCCAACTCCTAACCCTAGTGCACGAACTTGCTGCCGGACTAGACAAGAGAAGGCAGATATACCTTGCCATCCTTGACTTCTCCAAGGCGTTCGACCGTGTCCCCCACCAACGATTGCTCCGTAAACTCGACCATTACGGCATCAGGGGACAGACATACCAATGGATGAAAGACTTCCTGAGTGAGAGACAACAGCGTGTCGTTGTGGGTGGTGATAAGTCAGAAGCCGGTCCAGTCATCTCTGGAGTCCCTCAGGGCACCGTGCTCGGACCTGTGCTCTTCTTACTGTTCATCAACGACTTGCCAGACCAGCTCAGAAGCTCAGTCCGTCTCTTTGCGGATGACTGCATCGTCTACAGGGAGATACGACTGTTCCATCCTGCAGGAAGATCTTTACCATCTGGAGAAATGGGAGAGAACCTGGGGAATGGATTTTCACCCAGGTAAATGGAACATCATGATCATGACCAGATCCAGATCTCCCAAAGCGTTTACCTACAAATTGAAAGGGCACATCTTAAAGAATACAAACTCATCAAAATATCTAGGGGTCCATTTATCATCTGACCTCAGCTGGAAGACCCATATAAATTGTGTGTCAAAAACGGCAAATGGTGTATTAGGATTTCTAAGACGAAATCTGAAGAGCCCAAAAACAGAAACAAAAGCCAACGCATACAAGACCCTCGTTCGTCCCCACCTTGACTACTGCTGCTCAGTCTGGAATCCATATCACCAGGACCAGTTATCTAAGATCAAAATGGTACAACGCAGAGCAGCCAGGTATGCAAACAGCCGCTACCACAACACCAGCAGCGTCACATCAATGCTGGATGAACTAGGTTGGGAAACACTAGAATCTAGAAGACAGAAGATCCAGCTCACAGTATTCTTCAAAATCATCAACAATCTTGTTGACATCAAATGTAACCAATATCTTACCAACATGCCAACACGAACAAGAATGAATCACTCAAACAAATTTCGGCAGTTCCCCCAGAATACAGAATGTTTCAAATTCAGCTTCTTCCCGAGGACGGTTCCAATTTGGAACGCGCTCCCAGCATCTGCAGCAGAAGCTCCCTGCTTGGTATCTTTTAAGCAGGAGCTCAACACTCTGTCATTCTAACTGTATCACTCCCTCCCCAGCAAAAAGTGACAATGATGGTTGGGGCTGTGCCGGTCGGGGTACGTCCCAGGGGACCGCTACGGTAGCCGGATTGGCCTGACCTGAGACATGAAACGCTGGGGAGAATTCTATTTTGAGTTCCTTTGTTTTTGTGTTGATTTTTAGTTTGGTTTATTTTTCTTTGTGTCGCAACGCACAGCGCTGTATAATAATAATAATAATAATAGTACATTTATATAGCGCTGTAAGTGTCCAGTGGGACAGAGCAGCGTAGCTAAATTCAGATTCAGATTCAGAAACCCGTCCAGACTATGCTATGTCGCAGTCAAAATCGTCGCTCGTTCAAATCGGTCGCCCGCTAATATGAGAGTGTGTATTTGCGACATTGAGCATGAACCACAAATTTCACTCTTTCTTTACTTGAACCATTTTTCCGTACTCCAATCTAACCCTAACCCTAACCCTATCCCTAGTGGTTCATGCTCAATGTCGCAAATACACACTCTCATAGTAGCGGGCGACCGATTTTGACTGCGACATGCTACATATGTTTTCACGTTCTATTTCATGACTGTAACATGCACTAGCCTAGGTAGGCACTGTAAGTGTAACAGTGCAAAACTCACAATACCAACTCTTTCTTTCTTGATAACTTGAGATAACAGTATGTGTTAGAAATTCAATGTCTCGGTGGAAACAGTCCAGACTCATGCTTTCTTTCACATTCAATTGCATGTGTGCGCAACGTTAGCTATTGAATTTGAATGTTTTTTTATGTATTGTATGCCGTGGGCCAATTTGGGCCCAACGTACAGCTCTTGTGCGTTAATATTTTATGCATAGCGTGCTGTGGCCAATGGGCCCCAGTATATAGCTATTTATGTTAATATTTTATGTGCAGCAGGCTGTGGGCCAATATGTGCCCAGTGTACAGCTATTGTATGTCCATGTTTTATGTACGGCAGGCCGTGGGCCAATATGTGCCCAGTGTACAGCTATTGTATTTAATGTTTTATGTACAGCAGGCTGTGGGCTAATGGATGTGCTCGGTTACATCTATTGTACATTAATGTGTTATGTGCAGCAGGCTGTAGGCCAATGTGCGCCAAGTGTTATCTATTGTACATTAATGTTATGTGTACGGCAGGCTGTAGGCCATTGTGTGCCAAGTGTCATCTATTGTACGTTAATGTTATGTGTACGGCAGGCTGTAGGCCAATGTGTGCCAAGTGTCATCTATTGTACGTTAATGTTATGTGTACGGCAGGCTGTAGGCCAATGTGTGCCAAGTGTCATCTATTGTACGTTAATGTTATGTGTACAGCAGGCTGTGGGCCAATGTGTGCCAAGTGTCATCTATTGTACGTCAATGTTATGTGTACGGCAGGCTGTAGGCCAATGTGTGCCAAGTGTCATCTATTGTACGTTAATGTTTTGTGTACGGCAGGCTGTGGGCCAATGTGTGCCCAGTGTTAGCTAGTGTACATTAATGTTTTGGGTACGGCAGGGTACGTCAATGTTATCGTGTGTACAGCAGGCTGTGTGCCAATGTGTGCCAAGTGTCATCTATTGTACGTTAATGTTTTATGTACTGCAGGCTGTTGGCCAATGTGTGCCCATTGTCAGCCTTTGTATGTGCACTCACTGACTCAGTGTAAGCTATTGTATGTTAATGTTTACTGTACTGCAGGCTGTGGGTCAATGTGGTCCCATTGTCAGCCTTTGTATGTGCACTCACTGACTCAGTGTAAGCTATTGTATGTTAATGTTTACTGTACTGCAGGTTGTGGGTCAATGTGGTCCCATTGTCAGCCTTTGTATGTGCACTCACTGACTCAGTGTAAGCTATTGTATGTTAATGTTTACTGTACTGCAGGTTGTGGGTCAATGTGGTCCCATTGTCAACTTTTGCACGTGCACTCAGTGTCAGCTATTGTACGTTAATGTCTTGTGCACAGCAGGCTATATGCCTTCGTCTGCCCATTGTTAGCTATTACAGGTGCACACAGTGTGTGTTAATGTCTTGTGCACAGCAGGCTATATGCCTTCGTCTGCCCATTGTTAGCTATTACAGGTGCACACAGTGTGTGTTAATGTCTTGTGCACAGCAGGCTATATGCCTTCGTCTGCCCATTGTTAGCTATTACAGGTGCACACAGTGTGTGTTAATGTTTTGTGTGCAGCAGGCGGTGGGCCAATGTGCACCCAGTCTCAGTTGTTGTATTTTAATGTTTTGCGTAAGGCAGACGGTGGGCCAAGGTGGGCCCAATGTTACCTATTGTAGTGTACATTAATGTTTTATGCACAGCAGTTTGTGGGCCAATGTTTGCCCACTGTCAGCTATTGTACATTAATGTTTTATGTATGGCAGGCGGTGGCCAGTATGGGCTAATATGTGCCTCCATGTACAGCTATTATATATAATGTTTTATATTCGACTGGTTGTGGGCCGATGGTTGCCCAGCTTCAGCTATTGTACATTCATGTTTATATACGGCAGGCTGTGGGCCAATGTGTGCCCTGTGTACAGCGATTGTATTTAATGTTTTATGTATGGCAGGCCGTGGGCCAATGTACGCCTAGTGTACAGCTGTTGTACGTTAATGTTTTATGTATGGCAGGCGGTGCGTGGGCCAATGTACGCCTAGTGTACAGCTGTTGTACGTTAATGTTTTATGCATGGCAGGCGGTGCATGGGCCAATGTACGCCTAGTGTACAGCTGTTGTACGTTAATGTTTTATGCATGGCAGGCGGTGCGTGGGCCAGTCTGCGCCTAGTGTCTTTATTATATTTTAATGGTTTATGCATAGCACTTAGCAGGCCCTGTGCCAATCTGAGCCCAGTGTTCACTATTGTATGTTAATGTTCAATATGAAGTATGTCTGAGTAGGGCAGGTGACAGTGCTGCTTAAATATAATCTCATATAGCTGTGTTGACTGTCAAGACCGTATGACTGAGGAGCTGGTATTTACGGTATATGCCTGTGGACAGCTTTTTAAGGCTAAGTGTATGTCTGTTTTGAATGCTTTTGTTACTATTGTATAGTTGGTTTTCCAGTGCATAGCAGTTTTGCTTCATATAGCTGTTTTATTTTCAGTGTATGCTTGAACTGTTTTGATTTTTATGTCTAGGATTTTCTGTATATCTAGCAGGCCACGTAGCAGTATATAGCTGTTTTCAGTTGACTTTATGTCTGTTTGATATGGCAGTGCTGGTCTGGCAGACAGTATGCTGATGTATAGTAAATAATACCTTTGTATGACTTTATTTCAGTCTCTCAGGCCATGTTTCAATGTGTGTCTATTCTAATGATCAGGAATGCTATATTTCTATCCACGTGCATGTAGACCAGGCTACATCAATATGTAGTAGACCATGTTTCAATGTGTGTCTATACTAATTATCAGGAATGCTATATTTCTATCCACGTGCATGTAGACCAGGCTACATCAAGATGTAGGAGGCCATGTTTCAATGATTGGCTCTACTAATTCTCTAGAATCTATATTATCAGTGCATGGTGTCAGCAGATTCAACATGTGGATGCTGACCCTACTCATTTCAATGCGCATTTCACCGGTTTCATTTTGACAATGTATAGGGTGCACCAATGTGGGCTGTTAATGAATGTGAGGCTATTGAATTTCAGTGTATGAGTTGCAGGCTGCATCCTTATTTTATGTATTTCTTCACAATCAACATACGGACAGCAAGTCCAGTAACTGCCAATGTCCTCACTGTTCATCAAATGTGTGGCGCCTATAATTCACTTGTTTTCGCTGAGCATGGTACGCCAATGTGTTTGGGCCGGTATGCACTTTTTACCAATGTGCATAACACGCCAAGTTGTGTTCCACCTATATGTTCTTTATTTCAGTTTTTCCCATGTGTCCTTAGAGCAATGTGGATGTCGTACATATATGCGCCGGTATGCACTTTTTACCAATGTGCATAACACGCCAAGTTGTGTTCCACCTATATGTTCCTTATTTCAGTGTATATGGCATGCGGATGTGCATTTTTCCCATGTGTCCTTACAGCAATGTGGATGTCGTACATATATGCGCCTTCTGCCACTTTTATGGAACAATGGAACACCTACGTGTGTTGCACAAGAGTAATTCCACATCACCCCTTTTGACCCTTTTTAATGCTGTCACGGGCAGACCCCGTGTCTGAACCCACCCCATATTTTTCCTCTTCCAACTCTACTCCACTATAACGTCGTCTATTGGGCACCCACTATGTCTGCACGCAGCAATATGCCTCATCCCGCTCCACTCACTCCCCCTACTACGTGGAGAAAAGAAAGGAAGGGTAAGATGGTTAAGAGAGCGAGTGTGTGTGTGTGTATCTGTGTGTATGTGGATTGATTAAAATTCTGATTAAAGCCTTGCATGCTTTTGTCGTTTTTCTTTCCTAAGTCGTGTTTTGTGTGAAAGGAATTGTCTTCCGGCGATGCGAAGAGTTCGGATTTTAGAGTTGTTGTAGGACCCTTTTTAGTCTAAATCGAATCAGTTGCGTTTTGGCACCCCTTCTGAAATCGCCTTTCAGGAGAAATTGGGGGCGACCCTGGGACGAGCCACGACTCGTTTGGAATCTTTTTCTGCTGTTCAGTCAGCCTACCAGCCGTTTCAGAGAGAGAAACACCAGCCCTGCCGGTTTGGGAACTACCACCCTCGTTTGGCGTGGGAACACCAGGTCTTGGGCTATCTTCGCTGATGTTCAAGGGCCTTGGGAACGTAGTTTGTACATAGCAGCCACCGGGATTTGTGGTGAGTGTTTAGTTGTAGGTGTTTGTTAGTTTGTCTAAGAGGACTATTATCGGTTTTCGTACAGCCTCAGGTCTAGGCGGACAGTTACGTTTTAAGCTTCGCTGCCTCGTCAAAACGGTGTTCAATTTATAATTGGTTCCTGTAGTTTTCTTTCCTTTTGGTTCTAGAACGTTAGCGGTAAAAGTGTCTTCTTTTGGTTAACGATTTTGGTTCCGTTTCGCCTAATTTCGTTTCCATAGTCCGGTAGCAGTTCTCTCCCATTTCCCATATTCATTCTCGATTCATTTGCAGGTATACTTGGTTTGGGGTTCTTCTGTGCCGGTGACGACCATTGGGGAGCTTCCTTTATTTTGTTTGTATTAATTTTGATGTTGTATTTAGTAACATTTAAATTTTATATTACAATTTTTAATCTTCCTAGCTTTTGAGTCCGAAAACGTGTCACGTGGTTGTGTAGTAGTTTGTTTTGGGAATCATTAAGTTAAATTAAATTAATTAACCAGACTCAGAGAGGGGACTCACCGCGAGGAAGAAATGTATTTGTTCCCTTTTGATTAACTTTGAATAAGCTCTCATTTATTTTCGTGAGCACAGTATTCATTTTAATGAATGTTTTAATAGTTTTGATGTTTATATGGTGTACCCAAAAGTGCGCACTCTTGCTTTTGTATTAATTGTTCTTTTTGCAGCGCTCTAGTATGTTATTGAAATGTAAGGTTGGTGCGCAGCCTTTTGGGATTTGAGGACGCAATACTGTCCCTTTGTGTTCACTGGATTGTTCATTGTTGTGGTGTTCAGAATTTTTGCGCAAATCATCGTGAACTGCGTTCGCCACAGGTATTTAAGAAAAGTTATATTTTCTTTTAAGCATTTGTTTTTCCTGCTTGGAACATGAGTCAAAACTGTAAAAGGCCTTTATGTTCTAACTTTTCGGCAATAGTTATTTTCGGAAATTCCGTTTTTTCTTTCCATTTTCAATCTCATTAATATTTTATGGCAACAACACGCAATTCACGAGGCGCATAGTTGGATATGATTCTGATCCCCGCCGGGGTTAGTCCCTGGATTTTCTATTTCACGTAGGGGCTGAAGCTGCAAGGCCGGTTTCCAGCTGAACGACGCCTTGACTGAGACTCGCCCTGCGTCCCGGACTCGAGACCCCTTGCTGTGGAGGAAGCACTAAGGACCTGTCAGCGCACCAGACCCGAAGCCCCCCCCACGGAAGTGTGGGCTGATCGTCAACCCAGCCCACTTCTCCTTCGTCGTCGGATCCTGCACTTCGCCTGTGGAGTTGGACTCTGGAACGTTCTTGCGCACTCGCGGTGAATGCATTTTGTTTTGTTGTTGTTGTTTAATGAGATTTCCTTTGTTAAAAGAAAAAGTAGTTCTGTTCCATTCTTTTCTTATTTGTCTAAAAGGAATCGTTGTTGAGCCTTACTGAGGACATAAAGGCTTTACGGCTTATGCTAATTAGTTTTCATAGTCAGTTCATTTATTTTGATTGCCTTTCGAGGGATATTTGTGTTTAAAAAAGAACGAATAGTAAAGTTTTCTTGTCAATTTTATTACTTTTGTTTGGTCTGGTGTGGGTGTGTGAGTGTTTGGTTGTGCGACTCAGAGATCCGTCTACCCTTAACTGACCCCTCCCTAGCACGTACTTCCTTGCGCAAAACTGCAGGAGTATCGTGAGAAATGCCCCCTTTTCATTGTGGATTTTTGTGTATCTTGTTTTGTTTTTCAGCCTGACATGCCATAGTGGTTCTGCCACGTCTTGCTGTACCACACCCATGTAGGATTGCTCTACCGAATCTGTGCTCAGTCGTTCAATGTCCACTGTATTCACAGCTTCAGATATGCATACTACGGGAACGTGATTGAATTTTGAACACTTCTTTCCTCTGGCAGGACACTTGCCAGCGTCGTGTGAACGACCACATGCAACATGTAGCTCCTTTCCTTCCTCCACCCGGAGCTTATTTTGCTGGTCCAGGCCGCCGGCTGCGTAGAACATGATGACCACGAGAGCCACGAGAGTGCACAGCGGGCACTTCAGCATGCACCTGTTGGGACTTCACTAGTTCGTAGTGGTGTGCTGTGTCAGCTGCTGATTTGTGGGCGAGGGCAGATATATCCTCGCGCTGAGTTTGTAAGAAAAGTGTTTATCTAACAAGCCTATGACAAACCTACCCCAGACGGCTTCCACTTCTTTATCTTTGAACTCACAATGGGCGACTAGGTCACGCACCCTTCTAACAATCTGCTCCACACTTTCAACAGCATGTTGATTGTGGGAGTAAAGTCTGACTCGTTCATGGCAAATGTTTGTTTTGGGAATGAAATGTTCATTGCATTTGGTGAGTACTGCATCAAAGTTGCTGCTTTGTCCCTATGTGAACTTAAAAGTCTGGAATATTGTCTCTGCTTGAGGCCCCATTGCATATACCAAGGCGCTCACTTGGACATCACCATCTTCCTTGTGAAGCTTCAATGCCAAGTGAAAGCAGCTAAACCATTTGCACCATTCCGGCCACGCCACAAGTCGACAGAAATCAAAGTTCTCCGGTGGGCTAAGCTTCGCCATTTCTGATCAGGATGTTACAGTATGGGGTGAAACTGACGTAAGGAGACTTGTAGTTACACGATGACACCATGCGACGTATGGATGGCTGGGCGGAGGGCTAGGATAGCCAGGATTCATTCATACAATATACACAAATGTGGAGGCATGAACTCACGAACATGGCGACCAGCCGGAAGCCTCTTTATTATCTAGAGACCCAAACCAATATGCTGTCTTATCATCCAAATCTACCCAAAAGGCCACCATGCATAATAGTACTATTACACCTACCTGCTTTCAAAGTAGCTTTATGCTGTTATGAAAGCTAGTGGTTCTACACACGAATCTGTTTGGGAAAAAGTCAGTGATGACATCATTCTCAGTTTCTTCAGCAGATCACTTGCCACACCACCACTGGCTGCATCGCCCACTCCTATTCCTCCTTTTTATCAACAATCTCCCGGACCAGCTCAAATCTCAAGCACGACTATTTGCAGATGACTGTATTGTCTACAGACAGATTAAGAGCACAGATAACTGCAAGAGGATATCAACACCCTATCAGCATGGGGAAAACGCTGGGGGGTGGAATTCCACTTCCAAAAATGCAATGCAATGACATGCTCCAAGTCCAGCAAACCTATCGCCTTCAAATACTACCTGAAGGGCCACTGCCTAGAAGAAATGCCAAGTGCTAAATACCTAGGAGTGGATATTACCCAGTCAACACAGCAACTCGGGACTATATCGATCGGATATCGTACCGTACACGCTTCATCGGCCTCGGCAGAGCCATCCCTGTCTCTTGTATGGCAAGAGGCTTGCATGCCAAGACGGCTTGACCCAGCAAATTAATTTCTGTGATTTTCTCTAAATAAATGCCCGTTCAGTATGAATAAGTGGTATGTGATTACCTTGCAACCCAAAACAAGTGTTATCTAACAAGTTTATCATTATTCATTTATTGACAATAAATCTCCATTACCGAGCAAACATTGCGTAAGAATGAAATGACGAAATTGTGAATGAAATAGCCGACTCTCTCTGTGGTTTCATGAGTGAATGACGTATGGATGAGATGACGTAAGAATGAAATGACGAAATTGTGAATGAACTGACCTACTCTCTCTGTGATTGATCGTGCTAGCATAATATGGGAGGACTCCCAGTGGTGCAAGACATTTTTTGAAAATATACAAGTTTATTTATGTTTGTGAAAAGTATATCGCTAAAATGTTTGCATTGTTAGAATATAATGATTATTTTAAACATATTCATTTCTTAGTAACTACTAAAACCGCGTTACTAAAAGAACAAATCTCATAAAACTGTCAACAAAAAAAGTATTTAAGGGATATAACTCTTGGCATGAGTCCCGTGCGAAAATAGGGATGGGGGTGAACAAATTTATGGGGTTCAGTAGCAAGCACGGGGATCAGTAGCAAGCACTGCATTAATCTTTGTTATGCAGAGTATAGATTATTTCATCTATTATTAAAAAAAAACTAGATTTATTTCATCGTTGGGTTTTTTTCTACAGGCATTTGAACAATAATATTTAGGGAAATTTTTGTCAGTACAACAATTTTCCAAAATTTCCTATGGACTAAATTGAATTTTTTTTTAAACTTTGACATATATTCTAATACGAAATAGGTTGTAGTATTAGGCAAATTTTACTGAAAGTTGTAAGTCACTTTAGTGCATGAAATAAATCCAGTTTTCAGTGGACCTGATTTTACCAGAAAATTGTCCAACCCCCCACATTTGGACCATGAATTACAAGAAAAGTAGCACGGTGACCCCATTTTGTTTCTTCCAGTTTTGACCTTAGGAGTATGTGTAGATTCTATGACAAAAATCTTAATCATTTGTCATCGTGGGAAGTAAATGGCGCGTATCCCCTTAAGTGTGTGTATGTGTGTGTGTCTGTGTGCGCACGCGCGCGCGCGTGTGTGTGTGTGTTTGTGTGTATCTTGTGTGCTTGCTTTTATTTTTACATTATTATATGATTATGTATGTTTATGTTCTCTCTCTGTCACTTTTTTCCTTCTTTTTCTCTCTCTCTCACTTTCTTTCTATCTCTGTCCTCGCCTCTCTCTCTCTCTCTCTCTCTCTCTCTCTCACTCTCCCTTAGTCTTTGCCTGTTTGTGTGTCTGTATGTCTGTGTCTAGGTGTAAGGGGGGGGGGGGGGGGGGGGGGGGTTGCAGCTGGGGTGCTTGCTGTCTGCGTGGGCTTGAGTTTTGCGTGAATCTGGTAATTTAAATTTGAATCTGTGATCCCTTTACTAGCTGTATAACTTATATGTGCCACCTTTCTACTTTTATTGGACGAATAAATATTGTGATTGTTATTGGTATTCTTCCATAATATCCCTGGAGCTCACACGTCTTTCACCAGATGGCTGAAATCTCACTGCTTCGCCGTGTTACCCGTGTGTCAGTTCCCTGTCAATTTACCAGTTAAAAGAAAAGGCTTTATCATCAAGTCAAGAAAATTGATTGAATGTGCATACATTTTTTGTGGGGTACACATCTTAATAGTGGATTTTGTCATTACTGTACATCTTTGTTTTTTGGTATGCGTTCTTTGTTGGAAATATATAAAATTTCCTAATATAATTCTGAACAGATAAATAAAGGCTGAAATTTGGAGTGATGTGTATAAATTGATTTTTTTCTCATTAAAGCTTTTTTAAAAATCTCTCTCTCTCTCTCTCTCTCTCTCTCTCTCTCTCTATATATATATATATATATATATATCTCTCTCTCTCTCTCTCTCTCTCTCTCTCTCTCTCTCTCTCTCTCTCTCTCTCTCTTTAATTTAACTCCATGATGGATAATGTGATTTTGGAATCAAAAGAAACGTTAATATTTGGCGATTTTAATATCGATTTAATGACAAATATTGACAAATTTGACCTTTTGCATCCAAACCAGTCAGGTTTTAGAGAAAAACATTCATGCCATACAGCTTTAATAAATCTGGTCGACCAATGGCTTGCTAACATTAATAATGACGAATACACAACAGCACTTTTCGTAGATTTTGCAAAGGCTTTCGACACCATTGACCACTCTCTACTCCTTCGTAAATTATCAATTTATAATTTTTCAGCTGACACTGTTACACTTATATCTTCGTTTCTAAGTTCCCGTCAACAATGCGTTTGTGTAGAAAATAAATTTTCAAATTTCAGTGGTATAACAAGTGGTGTGCCACAAGGTTCAGTTCTTGGCCCTATTCTTTTTTCTTTATATGTCAATGATTTACCCCTCTCTGTTTCGTCCCCATGTGATCTCTTTGCTGATGATACCACGCTTCACTCGTCACATCAAAATATAAACACTGTATATGTAAACTTGCAGGAAAGCGTAAATAAACTCGTTAAGTGGACTGACTGTAACCATATGTCACTGAACGCAGAAAAAACTAAACACATCTTAATAACTACGAGACAGAAACGTCAAAACATCCAAGATACCACACTAAATATTTGTGTAAATAATAACAAAATACAAGTAAAGTCTCACAAAGTGTTAGGTATAACTATTGATAATAACCTATCCTGGAATGACCACATCTCTCAATTAAGCAGAAATACATCAAAGAAAGTCTTTCAGCTATCAAAAATAAAACATTTTATCACTTACGAAGCTAAGAAACAGTTCTTTAGTGCTCACATCCAATCATTAATAGACTATGCCTCAACACTTTGGGATTGTGCCAGTGAAAAGACATTGAAACCACTTGTCAGCGTTCATAATCGCGCCTTAAAACTGGTTCTTTTAAAATCAAATTCTTTAACTTTGGAAGATTTTAAGGTCCTGAATATTCTACCACTAAAAAAACAGACTAAAATTTAACAAAGGAAGGCTTATGCACAAAATAATGCTTGGAATGGCGACTGCCAGGATAACAAATAAATTTAAGTTGAATAATAAGAGACACACACACAAAATTGTTCTTCATAGACCAATATTAGATTTATATAAATCCAGTCTGCACAATTACGAAGGTTCACTATGGAATGCATTACACGTTTATTTAAAACAAATATCAAGTCATCCATCTTTCATAAAACAATTCAAGGATTATATTATTACCAATGATTTTTAAATAATGTATCATCACACCTGACACATGCCTGTATATTCGTCTGTTCATCTGGTCTGTTTACCTATTGTCTTACCAAGCTATCTGAACATCGCACCCCCCCCCCCACCCCATCCTCCGCCCCCTCTCTCTCTCTCTCTCTCTCTCTCTCTCTCTCTCCTCTCTCTCGCTCTCTCTCTCTATCTAACTCTCTCTCACACACACACACATGCCTTTTTCAATTTCCTTATTATTGTCTGTCTGTTGTCCTTAACTCTTCTCCCCCTTACAGTGCTATTTTGTATATATTGCTATTCTTGATGATGGTTTGAAAGATTACTTTGATGCTTATATGTTATTTTTTAATGTTTTTGCATTATTTATTTGTTGGTCTGTTGGTTTTCTTGTTTGCCCACAGGGCTGCGTTTAAAAAAGCAATGCTTATCTCATTGCCATGTATAAAAACAAATTCGTTTCGTTTCGTTTCTCTCTTTCTCTCCCCCCCCCCCCCCTCTCTCTCTCTCTCTCTCTCTCTCTCTCTGAGATCTCTCTCCTCTCTCTCTCTCTCTTCTCTCTCTCTCTCTCGTCTCTCTCTCTCTCTCTCCTCCTCTCTCTCCCTCTCGCATATATTTGATTTTGATTGATTGATTGATTTAATTTAAAGTCTGTACACAAAAATGGTGATATTATACTTAAATAAATACATAAATTAATTAAACAAAAACAAAACAGACATAACGGATCAGGTGACTAAATATTTACATTATAATGATGGGTGAGTAAAGACCAATGTGTGTGTGTTGTGTGTGTGTGTGTGTGTGTGTGTGTGTGTGGGTGTGTGGTGTGTGTGTATGTGTGTATATGTGTGTGTGTAGTGTGATGCATGTGCTATGAGCTGAATAAAGCCTGTGTGGACGTTTGTGTGAGAGAGAGAGAGAGAGAAAGAGCGAGATGAGAATAGAGAAGAGAGGATGAGAGAGAGAGAGAGAGAGAGAGTAGTATGTCCGTGATGGGGGATAGCGAAAAAAGCAAAAAAAAAAAAAAAAAAAAAAAAAAAAAAAAAAAGGATGTTTGGGCAAAGAAAAATACATTAATATAACTAACGTTATCAATTATAGTAATTTTGCAATTCCAGAGCTGGATATGACAGAAGCTATTTGAGCATTTCATGGCTTTGTAAACTTACATCTTGCTAAAAGTTCCTATATTTGCTACTTGAATCCCAAGACAAGGTTGATAGCGATTTAAAATGGACATTTCTAAAAGAATGTGTTGAAACTGATAGTGGGTTGACCCACAAGCGCATTCTACATCTTTAGAAAATTTTGGTCTTCCATGAAATTTAATCGAATTTGTAATCAGTCTAGAACGATCTTGAAATG
>CM065703.1:5165374-5177562 GCA_017654935.2 Phymorhynchus buccinoides | reverse complement strand
GGTTTTAGTTGCGGAAGATCTTTCGTGTGCGGGGCCGCTTGTGCGGAATAGTGCTGTTTTCCTGTAGAGTTGCCGGGCGAGTCGAGTGTGTCGGACGTACCGGAATGGGGAAATGTTTGTTTGGTTCCATGTTTTTTTTATGGTGTTTTGTTGTGGCAAAGAACAAAAGCATGCCAATAGAAAAAAAGAAGTGAGAAAGGGGGGGGGGGGGGGGGGAAAGTTCGGTTGAATCACATAATTAAGGGTCTTTGTCTTGGTCCGCAGTTGGCATCAGTGAAAGTGGGGGGCTTCAGTTTGTGCCTCTGAAAGTGTGTGAAGGAGCTAACGTTTAGTGTGTTTTTAGTTTGTTGTCTGGTCCGGGTTCGTTGGCGAGAAACGTTTAGTGAGTTTAGTTGTCTGCTGGGGTGTGGGTCGGAGAAAGTTTGAGAAGAGAGGTTGTTGAGTAGGGTTAGATTGCAGAGATTCAGCTGAGAGAGACAGGAAAAGAAATAGACAGGGCGAGAAAAGTAAAGGTATCAGGTTAAAGATAAGAGCTTGAAAACTGAGGAGTAGAGTATTGGTGATCTAAACGAGTGGTAAAAAATTTTTTTTGGCTGGGGGTAGCCAGTGAAGTTTGCTGTAAGAAGAGGTTTTGTGTACCTAGACTGAGCTTTGTGTCTGGTGTTGTACAAGTCGTGCTGTGCGCACCGAGTTTTTGGACCTTTTCAATCAAGCAATCAATCAGTTCAATCAAAATTTATTGTCTGATGAAAAAAGATAAAGAAAATCTTTGTCTGGCATGCATATAAAACATATAAAAACATAATAAGAAACATTTATTTAGAAAACTCTCTCATCCAAAATCAAATTTACGCAAAGTTTTTTCCTTATAAAATAAATAAATAATATATAGTAGTAACTTACCATCCAAAATAAACAACTAGCAAGCAAAACACACACACACACACACACACAACACACACACACACACACACCAGCACACACACTGACGTAAGTGCTCTGCGCGACCCCTCTTCTTATCTACACCCTCACCCCCTCTTCCTTTCATTTCTCTGTTCCGGCCGCCACTTTAATTGCATCCACCATTCAAACGAACGCCGATATAAGGGCATTTGTCCTCTTTGAAGCTCGATTCACCTCCCCTGTCAGGCATGTAACACCTACAGAGGTTATCTCCCTATACCCCCCCCCCCCTTCTCTCCGTTCCCACACGAGAAAGTGACAAGCCATAGAGGACCTTCTTATCCCACCTTCTCCTGTGATTATCAGAAGGCATCGTGGGCCGGCCGATCATCCCGGACTCACAAGCACCAAGACGGGAACGCCGCCAAGACGAGCCGCACCAAGACGGTCCGCGAGGAGACCCACGCTTGAACCGCTGCCATCCCCCGCAAACCGTACCCGGAACAAACTGGGAGCTACTCTCACTGACGAGCAGCCAGCCAACCAGCACTCGCCGAATCACTACGGGGAACTTGACAACAGCTAAGTCAGCGGACAGTAGCCAATCACTTGCAACTTTCCTCCCCCCGGACAATGAGAGAATTTAGTAACCTTCCGGCTTGGGCTAACTTCTAGAAAGACAAAAGTCTTGTAAATCTTTCGGATCATTTTGTTTTTTTTCATTCACATTTTGTTTTGGCAACCATTGAGCTGCTTATTATTATTGTTGATAATTTTTATGCAGACTTTCTGTGAGTTAAATAAAATACAAGTGTCAAATTAATCAGAGAACCCTTTGGTCAGACTGTGAGGAGTGGGATTTTGTAATTTCATGTAAACACCTACTTCTCTCTGTCTAGCCATTTGAGCAATTAAACCACTGTATTTCTTAAAACCATACGAGACAGAAACCGGGCACAATGTAAAAGTTATTAGATGAAAAGGGGCCGGGAAAGTTGCTCATTCCATACCTAGAAGAAGTGGCTAAAGGCAAATTTTCTACTTGAAAATTTAAACACACCTAAAAGGTCCCTAGAGGCTTAGCCTTTTAACCCATTACCTCGTCACCACACACGCACGCACGCACGCATGCACCATCCACCCACACATACCCAGCCTAAAAGTAGACCAATACAGTTTGTGTATGATAACATGACATATGCATAAAACGAATAAAATGAATAATATGAATAATAATTATAACAAGCAAATGTATAATAGAAGTATATAAAAAACAAGTTAGTTTATAAAAAACAAACAACAATAGTGCTAGAACAAATATATAATATTAATGCATACTAAAATCAGCACGCATTCACAAATCCTCTCTCTCTCTCTCTCTCTCTCTCTATCTCCTCTCTCTCTCCTCTCTATCTCTCTCTCTCTCTCTCTCTCTCTCGGGCGGGCTCTCTCCTCTCTCTCTCTCTCTCTCTCTCTCTCTCTCTCTCTCTCTCTCTCTCTCGTTCTCTCTCTCCTCTCTCGCTTCTCTCTCGGGAGGGCTTTGGTCGGGTTTGTGACATGAGACGAAGCGAAACATTAACACTCGTCTCATGGGCAAAAATGTGACCGAGATTTGCTTTGTTTGTGGGATAATTGGACATGGGCTTCTTACCGCCCATGGGCTTTTGCCCTGTATCACTAGTAGTAGTAATGACAGTAGAGAAGTAAATGTCAGTAAAGAGGTGTTTGTATCTATTTATTTGTTTATTTGGTGGTTAGTTTTATATTTGTCTGTTTCTATTGCTGATGTTGATGCTTTGACTACCAAATGTGTCGTTGCTATATACTGTTATGTTGTTGTTTTTTGTGGCGATTTTCCTGTGTCTCAATGTTCATTTCTAGTATTAGTAGTTATGTATTGCCACAATTGCTTGTTAGAACCTAAAGGTAGAACGAAGGAGGACACCATATATGCTTTTTAGAAGAACCAAGGCCATTTTTTTTTGACAACTAAATGTGATTTAATATATTTTAAAATTGGAAAAAGATCTAGGCCCAATGATATAAATATTTATTTTGCTTGTAACAAACCAGTTTCGGAGTCCTCCTGAGTTCTTCTGAAGTCTTCTCCTCTCCTCTCTCTCTCTCTCACTCGCCCTCTCTCTCTCTCCCTCTCTATCTACCTCTCTCTCTCTCTCCCTCTCTCTCTCCTCTCTCTCCCACTCTCTCAACTCTCTCTCTCTCTCTGTCTCTCTCCCTCTCTCCGATCCTCTCTCTTATCGTCTGTCTGTCTCTCTCTCTCTCCTCCTTCCCACTCTCTAGAATCTCTCTCCCTCTCTCCTCTTCATCTCTCTCTCTCTCCCTCTCTCTCTTTCTCTCTCTCACCCCTCTCTCTCTCTCTCTCTCTCCCTTCCTCTCTATATCTCTCTCTCAAATCTCTAATCTCTCCTCTCTCTCTCTCTCCCTACTGTACTCTCTCTCTCCTCTCCTCTCTCCCTCTCTCTCTCTCTCTCTCTGAAATCCCTCATAACGCTCTCTCTCATCTCATCTCTCACCCTAAAGTAAATATCCCAATCCTCTCTCCTTAAGTGAGATCTCTAATTATCTCATAATTATCCCTCTCTCCTATAGCTTAAAAGTCCTCAACAGCAGAGAGTCTCTCCTCTCTCTCTCTCCCTACCTCTCTCTCTCTCTCTCTCTCTCTCCTCTCTCCTCTCTCTCAACCTTCGTCTCCTTTTGAGGGCCATACATCCATAGTCCCTCTTTGTAGCTTATCACATTTTTCCTCAATAAAAAATCGTGTTCGCGTTCACAGTTTTTGATTAAAAAAATGTGTATATTCTGTAGAATAATCAGCTGCCGTGCAATCACACCATGTAACAATATATTTTGTATACTAAAGCAGTAGTTTTCTTGAGGATTCGGACTTTAAAATGGCTATACATCATACACACATTGCGCCACATAAAAAGTTACAAAATGACGCTCATAAGTTGGCATACACACACACACACACACACACTCGCACATTACACAAGCAAACACAAACAGCTAACCGAACATCTCGTTGAATGTATGCAAACGTATGGAAAAAAAGGAAATAAAAACAACTCCATATACATAAAAAAGAAAAAAAATAAGATCTAAAAAAAGCTAGATAAAAGAAAAAAAAAAAAAATATAAAAAAAATAAAAAAAAAAAAAGGTGGTTCCGAGAGGTTCGGCTTGCCTAAAAGGAAACACTTAGTTAAATTACACAAATCAAGCAACAAAAAAAAAAAAAAAAAAAAAAAAAAAAAAAAAAAAAAATTTTGCAATAAAAAACAAAAAAACAAACAAAAAAGTATAAAAAAAAAAAAAAAAAAAAAAAAAAAAAAAAAAAAACAAAAAAAAAAAAAAAAAAAAAGAAAAAAAAATAAAAAAAAAAAAAAAAAAAAAAAAAAAAAAAAAAAAAAAAAAAAAAAAAGAAAAAAAAAAAAAAAAAAGAAAAAAAAAAAAAAAAAAAAAAAAAAAAAAAAAAAAAAAAAAAAAAAAAAAAAAAAAAAAAAAAAAAAAAAAAAAAAAAAAAAAAAAAAAAATATTTTAAAATTCGATAAATCGGGACTATCTGGCGATTTAAGTTAGTAAAACAAACGTCCCACATCTGCACGAGCAAGTATTAATGTGCAATGTGTATGGTAGTCCCTACCTCCACTATGGGGGGGGGCAAAAACTTCGGGGGGGGGTGCACAGGGTTACAGGTAAGGGGATATTGTCTATATAGGGGATTGTGACATCAGGGGGATTTATACAAGGGGGATCACGGGGGTACATATTCAAACGTCACCAGATGAACTTTCTAGACACATTTTCGTCGATTTTCTGAACTTTATTTCATCGTGACTTCTTCAGAATCGATCCTCCATAGCAGACACTCACCAACATAATCGATATAAAGGGACAGACACAAACTCACTTACAATGCAGTCCGCTTATGACACTTGTGAGGCATGTGTTCGTGAAGGTACCAATCCGGCTGAAAATAACTCTACTTAGTTCCTTTGAACTATACAAATGTGATACTATCAATACGTGAATTAAATAAAATAGTTACATTTATGAAAAAAAACATTTTAAATTTATCATCAGAAAAAAACACATTATAGTACTTTTTAATTCAGGATGCAAACCCAGAAAAACTTCCAGATTCTTTTAGACCATCAATGGCACGAGTAATCAATTATACGCAGAGTGTGAAATTTCTGGGTGTTTTCCTTTCATCAAAACTTACTTGGACACATACATACAGATTACACATTACACAAAGCAATCACGGCTTTAAATTTTCTCAAAATTACAAGTAAACAGCGTTGGGGACAAGATACAAAACACGCTTCTATGTCCGCGCTAATTCCGCTTGTACGATCTCGATTAATTTATGCACAGGACACACACACAAACACACAACACACACACACGTTACACACAACTACAACACATCAACAGCCAAGTTTTTAATGTCGCACTCGGATAACTCAACAAAAACGAACAATCGGGTATCAAATACAAAAACGGATGTGGCGTTCTCAAAATGGAATATCGTTCTCAACATGTCTGCACAAGTGCGAAGAGTTAGGAATTAGGGTTAGGGTTAGGGTTAGGATAAGGGGCTTAGAGGCAGGGTTAGGAAATACGAAAATAGGGTTAGGGATAGGCTTCTCCTCTTTTAGGGTCAATTATGTCCGGAAAATACACAAAAGATAATTCCTTTGGATGGTAAGTCATGAATTGATTCCGCACATGCTCGACATAACAAGAAACAATATTGCCTATTTTGAGAATTAAGCCACCCTGGTTCAAATCTGGGAACAAGATGGAAGTACCGTTTTTGTCGGAGTGGGTAGTCACTTCTGGCCTATGTAAATTGCGAAGAGAAGGAGAGCGTAGATCAATAAAAACACGCAGAGTGCGAGACAAGTTCTGAAACGTTTTGGCCCCCATCTCACTAGTAATCCTTCTTTTGTGTTGCTTTTGAATTTTTTTTTAAAAGACAGAATAATTTGAAAGACAATTCATTGCAATATAAAACTGATCCTTCTAAACTCTAAAATCTTAATAGGGCATTTATCTCGCTATAGTGCTTTTATAAAAATAATATTTCTTCTATGTCTGTGTCTATCGTGTCTTCCTGGGAGATCCTCTCTCTATCTACTCTCCCATCTCTCATCTCTACTCTCCTCTCTAAAAAATCTCTCTCAGAAAAAGAAGAGGAAGAAACTCTCTTCTCTTATCTCTCTCTCCTCCCTCTCTTTCTCTCTCTCTTGCTAGCTATTTTAATGGCATTACAATATACTGCAGAATTACCTATAAATGCTTGTAAATCTATCTGTCCTCTGTGTGTTAGATTCGAAATCAAGCATTACAAGCTATTAAATGGGCCCAAAAAGTTAACAAACGCCTTGAAATTATCTCTTCCTCTAGAGCTCAAAGATTTATATTAATCAGTTATCGAGTAAAGACATTCTGTGATAACTTTTTCTTGGGTTCCATCCTATTGTGGAATATACCCTCAAAGGAATTGGTTGATCGAAGCAGCTAGAAGTGCAGCGATCATAATTCTGAGGGAACGATTCATCTTAAATCCTCCCTACCAGGTCTGCATGAATATTATAAACATATTGAAAAATTATCCAAACACAATGTTGACATACATGTTAATGACTTCAGACAGTCAATATTCACGCTGTTGTATAAAAGGCTCAAGTACAATGAATTCCAACTTAATTTTAAAACAGCTCAAAGATACAAGTTTAAGACAAATCGTTATCTTTGATGTTTAAACTTCGTTTAAATGCTTTTAAAACAAAATTTTCTAAAGCCGTTAAGTGTATATGTGGAAATCAAATATCTATAAATCATTTGCTCCTATATTGTCCTAGAATTAAAGAACAAATCAACAAAACTGTTGGTGAATTGCTGAACCATCAAACGCCTTTAACCATTTAACCATTGAAAAAATCTTAAACAACTTTTAATCTCCTTAAAAGTTTTTCAGAAATCCTGCACATAAGTCCTGTTGGTATTTTTCTTTGAGTTACTAATTAATTGTTGGGGGGTTGTTTTAAATTGTGTTATTATATTTTTGTTGTTTAGCCATTTTGAGAAATTAAGACACACTTGTTTAACTCTTCATGTTACATAAAGTCAGTTTGAAATGTTACTGTATGTACCCCCACCCCCCTTCCCTCCCATCCTTGTCCCTATCCCCATCTGATAGTTCGAATTTGTAATTTTATTATGCACTCAGTTTAGATTTGTGATGAATAGATGTGTAGGGGGTAGAAACACATATCATAATACTACCATTCACGCACTCACACACACTCTCACTTCAGTAGCTATCTGATGTAGGCTTAATTAATTTCACACACACACTTTTTTTTTGTTGGGGGGGGGGCTAATATAACTTGCGGGTGAACAGACGCTGGCTAAAATAACTTGCAAAGCAGTGGAAAACGAACACACACAGAGCAAACGACACACACCCACCCACACACACACACACACACACAACACACACACACACCCACACAAACACACACACCACACACACACAGCCACTCACACACAAGCACACACTGTTGCTGCCATATTTGATGTGCGGAAGCGAGGGTGCTGACTGAGCATGGGGCTGCAGGCTTATCAGTTCAAATGCTGTTGAGATGGCGTACTGCTGTCTGGAGGTAAGACCGCCTCAGTCTGTCAGTACGTGCGCTTGAAACTGATCAGCCTGCCTGACCTGCCAGAAAGTCTGTGCCTGCAACACCTCACACAGTGGGTGACTGGAGTCCCCCTGGATGGCCCTCAAACGCCTAACTGCCCTCTTCTCAAATACCTCCTGAAGGCTGGCAACAGGAGCACCGATCAGCCTGCCAGCTGTCTTGGTGATCTTCATCAGCCTGGCCTTGTCGGAGTTTGTCAGTAAAATATTGTGGGATGCCAGGAGAGAAGGGAATTACAGTAATCAAACTTGGACAGAACAAGGGAACAGAGGAGGGTTTTGGCTGCTTCAAAAGTGAGAAGGTGGCGAATGCTGCTGATTTTCCTGAGTTCATGGTAAGCTGAGCGACAGATGTTTGAGACGTGTGTGTCCATGGAGAGAGTGTTTAGGAAAGTGACCCCTAAGATCCTTGCAGTGGAGGAGAATTGATTGCATGTGTCACCGACTTTGATAGAAGAGGGGGTCGAGTCAGGTAATGGCTTGTTCTATGAGTGATTGAGTAGGACTTCGCTTTAGTCATCGTTAAGTTTGAGTTTGTTTGATTTCATCCAGTGTTTGATGTCAGTGATGCATGTCTACATGTTGTTGATGGTGTCTTGAATCTGTTCTGGTTCTGAAGAGGCATGTAGCTGTGAGTCGTCAGCAAAAGACTGACTTGGGATGTTGTGCTGGGATGTGATGGAAGTGAGGGGCTTGGAATATAAAATGAAAAGGACAGGGCCTCCTCCTAAACATTATCCTTGTGGGACACCACACTCAGGAACAGAAGGTTGAGAAGAGTTGTTTTTGATAGAGACAGTCTGTGTTCTGTTGGTCAGATAGGATGATGATGAAGCCACTGAAGTACTGTGCCAGAGATGCCGTATGAATGATGAGAGACGATCATTGAGGATGTTGTGGTCTATTGTTTCGAATGCTGCTGAAAGATCTAAATAATAGGGTAAGAACAGAGAGCTTTCCAGAGTCAGCAGAGTGAAGGAGGTCGTTCATGACTTTGAGCAGAGCTGTTTCTGTGCTGTGAGAAGGGCGATAAGCAGACTGAGAGACCGGGAAAAGGTTGCTGCTGTGCAAGTGTTCAGAGAGCTGGAGGAGAACGATCTTTTCTGTGATCTTGGATAGGAAAGATAGATTGCTGACAGGGCGATAGTTCTTGAGATTGTTCTGTACAGGTGCACTTGATGTCATTGTGTAGCTAGAGCGTGAAAACACTAGATCAACCAGCAGTGCGGCACAGCAAAGACAGTAACACAACAAAGCAATGCTGTCCTCTTCAGTCCAATCTACAGTAGTAATCTTTGTTGAAACGATTTGAGAAGAACATCACCAGGGTGGGTTTTTTTAAAATAAGAAAGTGAGAAAATAGAACATTTTGCAAAATTAAATATTGTTATAAATCTGAGTGCTTGGACAAATACGATGAGAGCCTATTACATTTTAAAAGCGTCATGGCATTATTAATGTTATCTTTGAACTAGATAATTATAATAGAATAGAGTACATCTGTATCAAAAAGCTCGGATATAGCATTCTCGTTTTGAATCCCTGAGGAGAGAGAGAGAGAGAGAGAGAGAGAGAGAGAGAGAGAGAGAGAGAGGGAGAGAGAGAGAGAAGAGAGAGAGAGAATGAGAGAGAGAGAGAGATAGAGAGACGAGAGAGAGAGAAGAGAGAGAAGACGAGAGAGAGAGAGAGAGAGAGAGAGAGAGAGGAGAGAGAGAGAGAGAGAGAGAGAGAGAGAAGTGCGAATGCGAATGCGAAATGTTTATTCAGTTCAGGCCTAGGCCCCTCACTGAAGGGGTGTCAAGTAATACAATGCATGTAGATATAATTACATAAACAACCATAATCACGAAGCATTGAATTAATTAATTAATTGTACAAACATAAAACAGAAGACAATTCAAGCCTATTAAGAAATCATTAACTGTAGCCTTTTCTGGGCTTTGTAGACATACATAGCCAAGTTCACAATAGTTTTCTCATTTTGACATGCCATTAAGAGATTCAAACGAAACAGACAAGGGTTATTATAATACTTTGCTTGAATTAGTTTCATTCTTAGATCATGCAGCACAGGACAAATAAAAAGGAAATGTAGTTCATCTTCTCTACCTATATTACAAAGTCGGCATTTCATTCCATGATCATTTGATATTCTGTATCTTAACCTATGACAAAGTAAATCAGAAACACCAAAACGGAACTTAGTTAACCCTTTCTATTCATGCCATATTTCAGCCACATATGGTTCATTAAATAACATGAAGTTTTTAAACAACCTGTAGTATTGGGGATTCTTCACTGTTGAACGTATGATCATGTCCAGTCCTTACTTCTACAATAAGATACTAGGGTTTGCTTCAAGACTTTTAAAAAGCCTGCAATGCACTGAACATAGGTGATTAAACCAAACAAAACTAAAATGCCATTTGGCATTGAAAGGGTGACGAACACTGGTAACATATCATGTCATTTTGATTCGACATTGGTATCCAAATTACATGACGTTTTAAACAACCTTCACTGAGCAAATCTATCACTATTCATCGTATGACCATGTGTTAACTTTAACCAATATCATTTAATACATTTTATATAAGAATTTATATATATCGGAAACCTTCCTAGCTCTGCATAAACAAGATCATTAGGTGAGAGAGCATCAACATTTAAGAGAGAGAGTTTCAGAGCAAACAGATGTATCTTTTCAATTTCCTTGCCCTTTTCTAACGAGAGAGAATTTCCGAACCATAGAACGAGCTGAGACAGAGGATTGTAGCTGTGAGAGAGAGATAACTTCTGAGATAGAGAGAGCTGAGAGAGAGACTACAATCCAATTTGAGAGAGAAGAGAGAGAGAGATAGAGAGAGAGAAAGAGAGAGAGAGAGAGAGAGAGAGAGAGAGAGAGAGACAGAGACGGAGAGAGAAACTAAATACAGATTGAAAAATAGTTTTTGTTGTGGGCTGATGGAAAACTGCGGGTGTTGGGTGCATTAGTGTCTGTGTCTGTGAAGCATAAGAGAGAAAGAGATGGAAGGGGGGGGGGGGCGGGGTACGGGGGGACTTTCAACACTTCAGTGCCATGGGTCCCACGGTCTCCCTACAAGCTAGATCCCTCGGTGGCGAAATACCCTCCTTTACGAAACACAATTATGGGGTGTTTTTGTTTCATATTTACTCTAAGATCTAAATCTTTATTTCAGCAGAGATATAAGGCCCATTATTCCAATCTGTCCTCTGGGCGAAAACTAGACTAATACAAAACGCAGAGAGAGAGAATAGAGCAGAGAGAGAGAGAGAGAGAGAGAGAGAGAGAGAGAGAGAAGAGAGAGAGAGAGAGGGCGATATATATCTCAATCTATTGTTTATGTGTTATCTGTATTTATGATACTGTTGTAACCAAATCAGAAGGGGCTGTTGCCTATCTGATTAAACGTCCGCTTGTTTCTCTCCACTTTTTCTGTCTAACTCTCTCAGTCTCTCTTCTCTCTCTCTCTCTCTAATTCTCTCTGTCTCTCTCTCTCTCTCTCTCTCTCTCTCTCTCTCTGCTCTCTCTCTCTCTCTTCTCTCTCTCCTCTCCTGTCTCTCTCTCTCTCTCTCTCCTCTCTCTCTCTCTCTCCCTCTCTCTCTCTCTCTCTCTCTCTCTCTCCTCTCTCTCTCTCTCTATCTCTCCTTTTTGTATGGAATCAGCAGAAGATGAAATACACTTGCTCTTGACGTGCCCTGTATTGTATGATCTTCCTATGCAATTCATTGCAGGGAAATGTTATGCTAATCCATGTTTGTTTAGATTCTCTTTGTTAACCCTTTCACCGCCAGCCATATTTGAGCCAAAAATGTCCATTAAATTTACCTTGGTAGAGAACAAAATCCATCTGCAGTATTGGGGATTCTTCTGTGACATAATATGAAATAAGGTCTATCCTTACTTCCCAAAACTAAGACAATAGGGTCTTTGGATAATATACCCCATGTTGATGCCTTTTAGTGACGTGGGTGTTAAATCACTGTGCTAAAATGTGACTTTGACGGTGAAAGGGTTATTGGCATCAGACAATGAAAACACTGTACGTGGTGTGGCTCTGTTTCTTTATGCAGCTTTTCGGTTGCGAGAAGCGGTTTTGTCATGAATAATTTGATTGCTAAGCTGGTTACATTTATCTTATGATGTACTTTGTATTCAGTGGTTATTGCTTAGTATGTGTATAACGATAGCGTCCTTTGTTCATATGGGGCTTTGCCCTTTTTGTGAATAGAAAATTCATTTCTCATCTCTTCTCTCTCTCTCTCTCTCTCTCTCTCTCTCTCTCATCTCTCTCTCTCTCCTCTCTCTCTCTTTCTCTCTCATCTTCTCTCTCTCTCTCTTTCTCTCCCATCAATCTAGACAGCAATTGATTGTGTCTGAGTTGTGATTATCGGGCAAAGGGGTTAGGGGAGAGGGATGGGTGGGGGGTGGAGATGGGATTTTTTTTATGGTATTGGAGGTTCTCTCTCACTATACCATTCTCTCTCCTTGTGCTTCTCTTGCTCTCTGTCTCTGTCTCTATGTG
>CM065703.1:5137874-5162874 GCA_017654935.2 Phymorhynchus buccinoides | reverse complement strand
ATCAGTGTTTACAGACCTACTCATTTCTGTTCACGAGCCTCCTCTCTCTCTCCTCTCATCTCTCCTCTCTCTCTCTCTCTCTCTCTCTCTCTCTCATCTCTCTCTCTCTCTCTCTCTCTTCTCATCCTCTCTCGTCTCTCTCTCTCTCACTCGCTCCCTTTTCTCGCTCTCTCTGTGCGTGAGTGTGAGATAGGCGCGCACACGCACACGCACACACATGACACATGCACACACACACACACATTACATGCACACACACACACACATGCACACACATACATACACACACACACACAAAGAGATAGAGATACAAGAGGAGAGAGAGAAGAGAGGGAGAGACGAGACAGAGGGAGAGAGAGAGAGAGAGAGAGAAGAGAGAGAGAGAGAGAGAGAGAGAGAGAGAGAGAGAGAGAGAGATATGAGAGAGAGAGAGAGAGAGAGAGAGAGAGTACGAGAGAGAGGAGGGGGTTATATTACACATAACAATACGTTTAGAGTCTGAACACACGGCCATCGTGATGACGTCACCATTATCCGGGTCCTTGTCCTTCAGAGTGAACAACATACGCTGGCCGTCTTGACAGATGCATCTGTGTGCCGGACAACCACACTGTCATGTACAATATTGTCAGTTTGACACGTTTTGATTTTGGACATGACATTGATCTACATAGTTGTTCTAGCAAGTCTAATTGTTCTGTCAATCCTTATAATGAAGGAACTGCCTGCACTTTTTTATATAACAATTACGAACGTGCAAATGTTGAAGCATCTGGCATTTCCAAATTGTTTGTGTCTATCGATAAAAGAGAAAATGGAAAAGCACAACTGAAAGCAATCAACAAAACATTGTTCTACCTGTTTTTCTCCTTTCTCCCGGAACGAAAAACACCCGAGAAGCTGCCCAGTGGTTTGTGGAACTGTTCTGTTGGTCACTATGCCAGCTTCCAGCATCACATTGCCTGTAATCTGAGGACAGACTGTGAAGATGGACGGGATGAAGCAGTACACTGTCCTTACAGCAGTGCCCAGTGTCAGGGAATGGTGTCCATGTGTGGACGATGCTATAAATTTGTGGGGGGAGATCAAATATCAGAAGGTGACAGATCAGGTGGAATCGACAAAGCCAGTGCATACTGCAATGTGTACAGAGGGTCCTTAGGATTCCCTACATGTGTCGCTGATCCCTATACCATGCTTGTGGACATGTCAAAAAGACACTGGATTGGAATGGGCGAACTTGTGGCAGGCATATATGTAAACAGTTTGTCAATACCTAAAATGTATAAACTCAGTGCACACAGTGCAGACAGAACAGTATTTCACCATTCTGTGATGATAGATGAATATTATAACGGTCAGGACGAATGTGCCTGGCTCACATTGAAATGCATGGATATATCTTTTAGAAGATGTCGCTATTTGTTAGGTCCACTCTCATTGCATGGTGCGTTACTCTGTGAAATCAAACCAAACCAGACTGACACCAGTTCCTCTCAACCAAACAGAATCTCCATCACTAACACACAATCCTGGCTGTTTGAAAGGCAAACCTCCTTGACTGTGTGCCACAATGGTCAGGTGACGCACACATTTATGTTGTGTAGTTCCCTCCGCCATGAACTATGTGGTCCGCAGTTGGTTCCTCCATGTCAGTATTCTAACGAAACATCGTCCATTAAATTGACTGAAACGATGAATCCCTCGGTGCCTGTAATTCCCGTGTTCACATGCAGTGATGAGTTTTCTACCCGTCTGTCCTACACCTTGATATGTGACCTCATACCTGACTGTGTGAATGACGAATCTTTCTGTGAACATCCTCTTTGTCACAACACATTGTTCACATGTACATCAGGACAGTGTATGGTATATGACAACGTGTGTGATCAAACATCCCAATGTCAGGATGAATCAGACGAAAGGAATTGTGACACCTTCAAACAGATTAAATTCAATAAATACATTTTTCCACCCCCTTTTCTAATCAGCTTCGATGGCATCGCCGAGTTCACCACAATCCCGATGAAGTCCAATGAGTCATGTCCTGACAGTTACTATCTGTGTCCTGGACCATTCAGGGAATGTCTGCCGGGGTACACACGATGCAATGGAATGTATGACTGCAGACAGCATGAGGACGAGCAGGGATGTACAGACATGACATGTCCAGGATTCTTTCGATGCCGGTCTTCACTGGTATGTGTCCACAATGACAACCTGTGTGATGGATGGCCTCACTGCCCGATGCATGATGATGAACTAGGCTGTGACATGACCTCCTGTCCTCAAGGCTGTCTCTGTCAGGGCCACAGCTTCCTTTGTCCTCAGCCTTTCCAAGCAGCACTCTTCCCTCAGATTCGATCTTTGGATGGCACAGGTTCAGGGTTGACACCATCAGATCTCAGCAGTAACGTCTACCTGATTCACCTGGTCCTGGCCAGGTGTTCTTTGACCAGGTTATCTGAACTGAAGTGGTCAAATGTACGACTTCTGGACCTCAGTGTTAACAAGCTACACTATTTTAACGTGTCTTCTTTGATCGGCTTACAAAACCTGCAATCTTTATCCCTGTCTGGTAATCCTATCTCATCAATCAATGTTCATCCTTCTTTAGTTATTCAACACAGTAGCCTCACTATGATAGATTTGTCACACACAGAGCTGATATCCGTGGACCCTAATGCATTTTCCCAACTAGACAGCTTACAGAAACTGAATTTAACACGTATTATGTCCCTTTACGCAATAAGCAAAAACGGTTTTCAACACATTCAACAGCTAAAAGAGCTGCACTTGGAAGGAACTCCTGTCCAAGTGTTTTCACCTGACATTTTCAAAGATCTTTCCCATCTTCGTTTCATCTCTACAGACAACTATAAACTATGCTGTGAAGAAATACTTCCTGATAAGTTTGATCCTTCATCATGCCATGCCCCCAGTGATGAGGTTTCGTCGTGTGAAGATTTGTTACAGTCATGGATGTACCGTGGATTTCTGTGGCTGATCACCTGTCTGACTGTGTCGGGTAATGTCTTCTGTTTCTGTGCACGAATCTTTGCCAAAGGCAAGCCCTCTTCCTCTGGTTTCAGTGTATTTGTCACCAACCTGACCTTGGCCGACTTTATGATGGGGGGTTACATGGCTGTCATTGGAATAGCTGATGACTCCTTCCGTGGCCGATACCTCCATGAGGACGACACCTGGAAACAGAGTTTGGCCTGTAAGGTGGCTGGTTTTCTGTCTCTGTTGTCCTGTGAAGTGTCATCCCTCATCATCTGTCTGATCACTGCGGATCGTTTCATTGTTCTCTGCTTTCCCATTCAGCACACTCCGGTTTGAGAGAACATCAGCGGCGATGGTTTGTGTGTTGATCTGGCTGGCTGGCTGTGTGTTTGCCCTGGTTCCCTTACTTCCTGTGGCGTCACACTGGGAGTTCTACAGCCAGACAGGGATCTGTATTCCGCTGCCTGTGACGAGGAAAGAGTTCAAAGGTAAAGCCTATTCCTTCAGCATAATGATCGTGTTCAACTTTGTTCTGTTTGTTTTTATCTCGGTGGGCCAGGCTTTCATCTACTGGACAATACAGAGCAAAGCTTTGAAGACCAGCTCTACCAAAGTGTCACAGGACATGGTCATAGCTCGGCGGCTGATAACGATAGCACTGACGGATTTCCTGTGCTGGTTTCCTATTGGATTGTGTGGAATGTTAGCCTTAGCTGGTGTTCCCATCCCAGAAGAAATCAACGTAGGTTTGGCCATATTTGTATTACCGTTGAATTCCGCCATCAACCCCTTCATGTACACGTTCAACACTCTGGCAGAAAAGTGGAGAAAATCAAAAGATGCCAAAATTCTTGAATGGTTGGAGTCCCAGACTATAGCTGGCAGCACAAAATAAAAACGGCATGGTATACCGGTATGTTCCCATGGTGCCAGTAAACCGAAGGGGAGTTCAATAAAATAAATAATGCTGTCAACAATGTATCCAAAGTGATAGAATGCTTTCAACACTCTCCAACCGATAATGCCCCTAACTTGAAATCTGGCCTATCTTGAAAGTACTCACGGTCGCGTGTGCCTGTGTGTGCGTGTGTGGGGTCTGTGTGTGTGGGTGTGGGTGCGTGCGTGCGTGTGCGCGCGCGCGCGCGTGTATGCGTGTGTGTGTGCGCGCGTTTGTGTGTGTGTGTGTGTGTGTGTGTGTGGGGGGGGGTGATGGGGGGATAGGTGGGCGTACGTTGGTGGTAGAACGTGTGAGGTGCCCCTGTGTGTGGTTAAAACATAGTACGACTGAATGCTTATATCCACCCCAAAATCATGAATTAGAACAGAGTATGAGATGGAAGAAAATACAGAAGCATTATGAAGAATGGAAATATGAGAGAGAGAGAGAGGGAGAGAGAGAGAGAGAGAGAGGAGAGACGAGAGAGATGAGAGAGACGAGGAAGAGAGAGAGAGAGAGGAGAGAGAGTAGAGAGAGAGGAGAGAGAGAGAGATAAAGAGAGAGAGGATTAAAGTGAAAAATTTCTTTTCAAACAACAGTTATGAAATGCACGATCTAACGACTTATTGGTCTTCGTTTATGACATCAGTGATTTGGACATTTTTAGAGGAATTGGAGAGAGAGAGAGGAGAGAGACGAGAGATGAGAGAGAGAGAGAGAGAGGAGAGAAGAGAGAGAGATGAGAGAGAGAGAGAGAGAGAGAGGAAGAGAGACGAGATTGTGGGAGAGAGGGAGAGGGGGGGGGGTGGGAGCGAGAGAAGAGAAATAGAGACAGACAGAACAGACAGATAGACAGAGAAGACAAAATAGTTAAAATAAAAGAGATAAAAAAAGAAGATCCAGCCTTCTGCAAGTGTTCGCAATCTTTTTGGCATCACTTTGGACCAAACACTTCCACTACTTTCTTTTAAATTCCAAATTTCCTCTGTCCTGTCGTGCTTGCTATATGGAACTTAAACTCCGTCGCATTGCTTCTGTTCGGTCATCTTCTCGTCTGAAGACGCCACTAAACTCTTATCTCTGCGTTTGTTTTCCCCTCTCGATTAGACTACTGCCTACTGCAATTCCCTTCTTGCTGGCTGCCCACATAGCCTCCTCGCCAAACTGAAAAAAAATTCAGAACAATGCTGCTCGTCTTTGTACTGAGGTCTTCCAAATTCTCTCTCTACCCCTATGCTTGAATCTCTTCACTGGCTTATGTGTTAACCTTCTTGTCTAATAGTCTGTTTGTTACCAAACTAAAAAGCATTATGGTTATGACGATAGTGCCTTAAGTCTTTGATATCAAGCGTTTGTCGTTTCGAGAAGAGCTTTCTACATTTCTATGCTATGACCATGCATTTCAATGCTATGACCATGCATTTCTATGCTATGACCATGCATTTATATGCTATGACCATGCATTTCTATGCTATGACCATGCATTTCTATGCTATGACCATGCATTTGTAGAAACGGACAGCAGAAAATAGAAACAGCCTGCAGTAATTCTGCAGTGTTATTAAAACATTTTTCCTATAACTTGTTTACTTAACTGTACGGTTTATCTCAATTATTAGTGTGTGTGTGTGTGTGTGTGTGTGTTTTGTGTGTGTGTGTGTGTGTGTGTGTAGTGGTGTGTGTGTGTGTGTGTGTAGTGTGTGTAGGTATGTGTGTGTGTGTGTGTTTGGGTATGTATGTGTGCTGTGTGTGTGTGTGTTTGTGTGTGTGTAGGTGAGTGTGTGGTGTGTGTGTGTGTGTGGTGAGTATGTGTGTGTGTGTGGGTTGGGTGTGTGTTTGTGTTGTGTGTGTGTTCTGTGTGTGTGTGTGTGTGTGTGGTGGTTTGTATGTGTGTGTGTGTGTGTGTGTGTGTTGTATGTGTGTAGTGTGTGTGGTGTGTTTGTGTGTGTGTGTGTATGTGTGTGTGTATGTTCGTGTGTGTGGTTTGTGTGTGTGGGTGTGTGTGTCTGTGTTGTGTCCCAGGTCGTGTGTGTGTGTGTGTGTGTGTTGTGTGTGGGTGTGTGTTGTTGTGTGTGTGGCAAGAATTAAGTTTGGTGATATTAATTCTCTTTATGATTGCTTAATGTATTTGGTTTTGTGCTTAATATTCCCCTTTTGTGATTAATTGACTTTTGATACCAAGGCATCTAAAGTATTATCTTGTCTATATTTATGCAAGTTAATCTTACTGCTTGCTTTTAATTTATGAATAGTGCACGTAACTAAAGGGCTATCTTTATTATGGTTAAATTACTTTGTGTGTGTACTGTGTGTGTGTGTGTGTGTAGTGTGTGTGTGTGTTGTGTGTTTGTTTCACGTGTGTGTGTGTGTGTGTGTGTGTGTGTGGTGTTGTGTGTGTGTGTGTGTGTGGTGTGTGTGTGTGTGGGGGTGTGTGTGTGTGTGGTGTGCTCTATTTAATTGTCATTGTTTCCATATCTACTTGTGCCTATTAATTGTGTAGAATTGTCTCCTTCAATGTATGTTGGTGTAACTGACCAGTTAATGAAATGTCGTTATTATTTATTCCGTATTTTATGCGCAAGCGGGGCAAGCACACTTCTTCTGTTTTGAAGACAATAAATTGATTTGATTGATTGATTTGATTCTAACAAATGAATACAGTACATTTCTACTCCGACTCGCACAGCATCTTTTAATTGGATTTTTCTAATTGAAATGTCTCTGTTTCGTAGAAGTTCTGTTGAAATATAAATGCTACTCGTGATCTGAGTTAATGTTAGAGTGATGTTTTCTATTGATTCATTTTAATGGATTAAAAAAAAATTATCTGTCGTTGGATTTATGTTATTGCACCTGATGTAAAATTATCAGTCTTGAGATAATAAAGTATGATTGAGTGAGTGAGTGAGTGAGTGAATGACTGATTGATGTAGAAGATGCAACATTGAGCAGATTATCAACCTGATGGATCCAGGCGGGGGTTTTAAAAAAAAAAATCATGAATGCGTCTTAGTCAGTCAACACGGGGAATAGTATGCAACTTAGACTAAACTCCCAAACGATTGACTGTTTAGCCTAATTTACACGCTACTACCCGTGTTAACTTGTTTGAGACACACTCATGATTACCGCCCGGAGTCTTCTGGGTTCAGCTCAGGTTGAGTAGTGAGCCATCACGCCAGCAGCATGTCAGCAGCGACCCAGTGTGGCTTCAACCATTCAGGTTCCTTGTGTTGATGGTTGAACATGTGAAATAGGACCATGTCTGTAACCAAGCTGTTCCAGCGTGGCTTCAGCCATTCAGGTTCCTTGTGAAATGAACCCAGGACCATGTCTGTAACCAAGCTGTTCCAGCGTGGCTTCAGCCATTCAGGTTCCTTGTGAAATGAACCCAGGACCATGTCTGTAACCAAGCTGTTCCAGCGTGGCTTCAGCCATTCAGGTTCCTTGTGAAATGAACCCAGGACCATGTCTGTAGCCAGGCTGTTCCAGTCTGGCTTCAACCATTCAGGTTCCTTGTGAGACGAACCCAGGACCATGTCTGTAGCCTGGCTGTTATAGTGTGGCTTCAACCATTCAGGTTCCTTGTGAGACGAACCCAGGACCATGTCTGTAGCCTGGCTGTTACAGTGTGGCTTCAAACATTCCGGTTCATTGTGAAATGAATCCAGGACCATGTCTGTAACCAGGCTGTTCCAGTGTGACTTCAACCATTCCGGTTCCTTGTGAAATGAATCCAGGACCATGTCTGTAACCAGGCTGTTCCAGTGTGACTTCAACCATTCAGGTTCCTCGTGAAATTGAACCCAGGAACCATGTCTGTAGCCAGGCTTGTTACAGTGAAATAAACCCAGGACCATGTTTGTAGCCTGGCTGTTCCAGTGAAATAAACCTCAGGGACCATATCTGTAGCCTGGCTGTTTTTCCAGTGAAATAAACCCAGGACCATGTCTGTAGCCAGGCTGTTCCAGTGAAATAAACCCAGGACCATGTCTGTAGCCAGGCTGTTCCAGTGAAATAAACCCAGGACCATGTCTGTAGCCTGGCTGTTCCAGTGAAATAAACCCAGGACCATGTCTGTAGCCAGGCTGTTACAGTGTGGCTTCAACCATTCAGGTTCCTTGTGAAATAAACCCAGGACCATGTCTGTAGCCTGGCTGTTACAGTGTGGCTTCAGCATTCAGGTTCCTTGTGAAATGAACCCAGGACCATGTCTGTAACCAAGCTGTTCCAGCGTGGCTTCAGCCATTCAGGTTCCTTGTGAAATGAACCCAGGACCATGTCTGTAACCAAGCTGTTCCAGCGTGGCTTCAGCCATTCAGGTTCCTTGTGAAATGAACCCAGGACCATGTCTGTAACCAAGCTGTTCCAGCGTGGCTTCAGCCATTCAGGTTCCTTGTGAAATGAACCCAGGACCATGTCTGTAGCCAGGCTGTTCCAGTGAAATAAACCCAGGACCATGTCTGTATCTAGGCTGTTCCAGTGAAATAAACCCAGGACCATGTCTCTAGCCTGGCTGTTCCAGTGAAATGAACCCAGGACCATGTCTGTAGCCAGGCTGTTCCAGTGAAATAAACCCAGGACCATGTCTGTATCTAGGCTGTTCCAGTGAAATAAACCCAGGACCATGTCTGTAGCCAGGCTGTTCCAGGTGAAATAAACCCACTGACCATGTCCTGTCAGCCTGGCTGTTCCATGTGAAATAAACCCAGGACCATGTCTGTTGTAGCTAGGCTTCCTCCAGTGAAATAAACCCTAGGACCATGTCTGTAGCCAGGCTGTTCCAGTGTGGCATCAACCATTCAGAGTTCCTTCTGTGAAATGAACACAGAGGTCCATGTCTGTTAGCCAGGCGTGTTCCAGTCTGGCTTCAACCATGTCAGGTTCCTTGTGAAATGAAACCCAGGACCATTCGTCTCCCGTAGCCTGGCTGTTTTGGTTCAGTGAAATAAACCCAGGACCATTGTCTGTTAGCCTGGCTGTGTTTGTTCCAGTGAAATGAAACCCAGGACCAGGTCTGTAGCCTGGCTGTTCCAGTGAAATAAACCCAGGACCATGTCTTGTAGCCAAGGCTTTTGTTCCAGTGAAATAATCCCATAGGACACATGTCTGTAGCCGGACGGCTTGTTCCAAGTGTTAAATGAATTCCAGGACCATGTCTGTAGCCAGGCTGTTCCAGTGAAATAAACCCATGACCATTTAGGTCTCTCGGTAAGCCTGGCCTGTATTCCAGTGAAATAAACCCAGGACCATGTCTGTAGCCTGGCTGTTCCAGTGAAATAAACCCAGGACCATGTTTGTAGCCAGGCTGTTCCAGTGAAATAAACCCATGACCATGTCTGTAGCCAGGCTGTTCCAGTGAAATAAACCCAGGACCATGTTTGTAGCCAGGCTGTTCCAGTGAAATAAACCCAGGACCATGCCTGTAGCCTGGCTGTTACAGTGAAATAAACCCAGGACCAGTCTGTAGCCTGGCTGTTACAGTGTGGCTTCAGCCATTCAGGTTCCTTGTGAGACGAACCCAGGACCATGTCTGTAGCCTGGCTGTTACAATGTGGCTTCAGCCATTCCGGTTCCTTGTGAAATGAACCCAGGACCATGTCTGTAGCCAGGCTGTTCCAGTGTGGCTTCAACCATTCAAGTTCCTTGTGAAATGAACCCAGGACCATGTCTGTAGCCAGGCTGTTCCAGTGAAATAAACCCATGACCATGTCTGTAGCCTGGCTGTTCCAGTGAAATAAACCCAGGACCATGTCTGTAGCCTGGCTGTTCCAGTTGAAATGAACCCAGGACCATGTCTGTAGCCAGGCTGTTCCAGTGAAATAAACCAAGGACCATGTCTCGTAGCTAGCTTGTTCCAGTGAATAAACCAGGAGGACCAGTCTCTTTGTAGCCTGGCTTGTTCCTGTGAAATAAACCCAGGACCATGTCTGTAGCCAGGCTGTTCCAGTGAAATAAACCCAGGACCATGTCTGTACGCTAGGCTGTTCCAGTGAAATAAACCCAGGACCATGTCTGTAGCCTGGCTGTTACAGTGTGGCTTCAGCCATTCAGGTTCCTTGTGAAACGAACCCAGGACACATGTCTGTAGCCTGGCTGTTCCAACTAGAAGGACAGAGTTGCTAGTGAGAGCATCTCTCACCTATTCTATCCCGTCCACTTACCTCCTATATGACCTCCACAGCCTATGTTCCTCAATTTGGCTAAAATTGATGCAGAACCGTTTCACAAATTATATTAACAAAATTCACCCACCCACTATGGCACATGTATGATCTATTAAGCCATCACAGCTTTACATTATCTGAGTCAGGAAAAGGAGGGTTGCATAATCCGTCGTTTGTGATCTGGGATCTTTGTGATCCGGGATCTTTGGAAAAACCCTTCCACCATAAAAAACGTGACGTCATTTCCGGGTCCATTCTTCATCCGGTATTGAAGTCAGAGCAGTTATTGGAATCTGTCATTTGGAAAGAGCAATCTAATGTGAATGGGAATAACAAGATGGCAAGCCGTATAAACTTAATCCCAGTTCGCTAACAATGAGAGAGAGAGAGAGAGAGATCTCGACGAGTAGCGAGAGATGAGAAGAGAGAGACTTTAAGCAAGGATGAGCAAAATGATGAGAGGGATGAGAGAGAGAGAGATAAAGAGAGTGTAGGGATCTGAAGAGAGAGGAGAGAGAGAGGGGAGAGAGAGATAGACACTTGACACTTGAAAACTTTATAACGCAAGGATTGAGATTTTAGGCCAAGCCAGAGAGAGAGAGAGAGAGAGAGGACAGAGAGAGAGAGAGAGAGAGAGAGAGAGAGAGACGAGATAGAGAGAGAGAGACAGAGAGAGAGAGAGACGAGGGAGAGAGAGAGAGAGTGTTTGAGAGAGCGAGAGAGAGAGAGAGATGAGAGAGAGAGAGGAGGGAGAGAGAGAGAGAGAGAGAGAGGAGAGAACGAACGAAACGAAACGAACGAACAGCGAAGGTTTTTATGAGAAAGCGGATAAGCCAATAACGACGTTTTTTTTCACCCAGCCTCCAACCAAAAAGCAAAGAAATTTCAAAAATTACAAAGTAAAAAAAAGGACATCATAAAATAAACAAAAACAACAACCTTAAATCTAGGGCGTGAAACGGACGCACCGGCAAAGCATATAAAGAAGATTAAATTACATCATAAAGAGGAGTCCTGAGACAAGGCAAGACAGACAGAAGACAGACAGACAGAGGGACTGACAGAGAGGAGGGCGGTCAAAATAAAATAAACGATGGAGAAATGAAGTAATAAATGCAGAAAAAATAATGCATAGTAAATAACTGTACACTAGAAGAAATTAACAATAAGCATACATTATAACAAATGAGATATTGGAAAAGGATACAAAGAGACATTCTTGGATAGTATGAGCCAGAAGTATCGTGCATGAGTATACTTTGACTTATTGATCAAAAGCTGTATTGTTGGGGAAAGCAAAAACCTTAGAACGTGAAACGCTACATCACCTGTGACCAATGATATCATTGGAAACTTGGCTTGGCCAAGACTATCCTAACTACCTATACCCTATGAAAAAAATGGGAGCCTCGTAGGTTGTCCGTGCAAACGTTCCGTGTAACAGCTTCAAAAAACGGCTATTTTCTGCGCAGTGACTTACTTTTATTACAAGACCTTCATCTGATCCCCATACTAAGATATCCTAAGTACCCTATAGGTTCAAAGCAACCTATAAGTCAAGCAAACACAAATGTCAAAACGCAAACCGGAAATTGAATCCGCCAATCGAAGGTACATGTTCGAGTTGGGAATTCATCTTCCACGGTTCCATTAATGAAACTGACTGCCAAAATCACACAACAAATGATCACGAACTTCAAGAATAAGCACTAAAAAAGAATCTACCCGGCAGCACTCAGGTTTTTTCGCCCCTCTTTCACTTGTTAACTTACACCTCCAGCTCCAGCACGTTTCCCGCCACGTTGCTTCACGTTCTGGCACAGTCACCAGAACGTGGCTGAACCTAGCAGGGTCTTGGCACAGAGTGGTGTCGTCCTCCATCGTGCCGTAACGTTCGTAAGGATTGTGGTGGGGACTGTCGCGTTTTAGACCAACCGAGACATCGGCCAAAGAGGACAGTTAAACAGGCAGTAAGTAGGAGGAGAAGGAATAAAATAGTTAAACGGGTGCACAAGATGTCACTATTTTACTCATTTCTGTCAGTCAGAAATATCTACGTCTAAGGGCATGCACAGAGTCTGGAAAAAAGGTAAAGGAATTAAAAAACAATTGTCTCCTACCATCGTATCCTATTAAATTAGAAAACAGTGCTGTTCCAACATCATCAGAGAAAACAGAAGCATTTGTACAAACACTTTCAACAAATAATTCATCATCTAGACTTAATTAAAATATAAAGAATTACAGATAACAAGAAGAGAAAAAGTCCGGTTATTGTGATCCAACACCGGATCCAAATCATTACTTAAATTCACCTATTGCATTTGAAGAATTTAATGAAACACTAGAGTCATTCTCTTCTAATAAAACAGCTGTTGGTTTAGATGGCATTTCATATCAGTTGCTATGCCACTTACCTTTGTGTTGGAAGCAATTACTCCACTTTTTTTAAAACCAAAAATGTTGGTTAAATGGAACTCTCCCTACTTTCTGGAAGAGGACAGTTGTAATACCGATTCCAAAACAAGGCAAACCTAGGTCTGCAATTGACAGTTATCGACCAATAGCACTAACTTCTCAAGTTGGCAAGATATTATAAAAAATAGTTGAAAAACGCATTCTACATTATTGTGAAAAGAATAATATCATCCCCCACAATCAAGCAGGGTTTAGAAAAGGTAGAAGTACGACCGATCACCTTGTTAAACTTACGAGTCATGTTAAAAAACAATTTGCTCGTAGAAAAAGTACACTAGCCACATTTTTCGACATTAGAAAAGCGTATGATAGTGTGTGGCATGCTCGTTTACTCTATAAGTTGAAAATATTGGGATAAGTGGGGTAATGTATCAGTTTATTAAATGTTTCTTATCTGGATGATCAATGTGTACTAGAGTTGGTAAATGTTATTCTTCATTTCAAGATATTGATATTGGAATCCCTCAAGGTTCTATTATTGCCCCAGTTCTTCTTACAATTCTTATTCATGATCTTCCTAAAGTACCATCCAAAAATATACATTTAGTGCAATATGCAGACGATATTGCAATTTGGATGAATACAAATATTTTAAAAAAAACAAATAAGAGAACGATAACATAATTATGTGCAAAAACTATATCAAATTGAAATAGATAAACTAGATAAATATATGAAACAAAATGGACTAGAACTTTCTGGAGAAAAGACACAATTGATGTTATTTAACAATGGTAAAAATCCAAAATGTTTGCCTGCACTTGTATTAGAAGATAAAACTCGTAGGTGTCAATTTCACTCCTAAATTAAACTGGCGCTGCCATATCAAGCACCTTATAAACAAAGCAAGACAAAGGCTAACGTCATTGAAAATAATTAGTTCACAGTCATGGGGTCAAGATACTCAAACACTCATACATCTTGCTACCAGCCTGGTTCGAGCAAAACTGATTTATGGGCAGGAAGTTTATTTTTCGTCTTCTCAAACATTACTAAAACGGTTACAAAGTATAGACAGTAAAGCTATCAAAGTAGCACTGGGTGTACCAGTACATACAAAAACGATTAATACATATAGAGAAGCTAATTTGTTGTCACTTGACGATCAACGTAAACTAGCCACTGCCAAGTATGTGACTAGAAGTCTTTCAGTATCTAATTCAGTGACAAATGAAATATTTCTTGATTCAAGAAAGGATTTTCCTAAAAGGGCACAGAATCATTCTTACCTTCAGCCCATTATAAATTATACGGATGATTTATTTAGGAAATGTGAGATCGATACTTCATTGATTTCAAGTACACCAACCATGCCTACTGTTCCTCACTGGGAGCATAATTCTCCAAAATTTGATATAGATTATACTACTCTGAAAAAAGACAATAACATCAATTTAATAATAGTAGAAGCAAAAGAACACCTCCAAAATACATATCCACATAATCTTAAGATTTACACAGATGGCTCGGTTTTAGAATCTTACACAGGAGCTGGATTTGTGATCCCTGATTTAAAAGTCAGAAAATCCTTTTGTTCAGGAAAAGACTTTTCTGCATATAATGCAGAACTTTATGCAATTATAATGGCACTATCCTGGGTAGCTGATATGAATATTGCAATTTATAGTATTTTACTTTGTGTTGACTCGACATCTGTTCTTTATAGTTTACAAAACTGGAATGCAAACACCAGAAGATATTTAATTTTTGATGTAAAATATCTAATGCATTCTATTATGTTTAACGTAGAGTTTTGCTGGATTCCATCGCACTGTGGTATCGTTGGGAATGAACTACCTGATAAATTAGCGAAAGAAGGTGCTAGTAGAAAATCTTCAGATTGTTCAATAAAACTAGAAAAATACGAAATAAATTCAATGTTAGAAAATAGTATATATAATGAAGAGCTTCCTTCAAAATCTAAGATATTATTATGTTCAAGATCTTTATCTAGCCTTATCTATTAAATTCGATTAAACTCGTGGAGGACCAAATTTTCTAAAGATGTAGAATGCGCTTGTGGTCACCCGATATCAGTTCAACACATTCTTTTAGAATGTCCATTATTATCATTGTTATACAAACTATCTGGGATACAAGTTGCACAAATTGGAACTTTAAAAGATGTAGTTTACAGTCATGAAATGATCAAAATTGCTACAGTCATATCCAGCTCTGGAGTTGCAAGATTACTTTAGTTCATGATTTGATTTAACTTTAATTTTGTTTTCTATGACATTTGGGTTTTGGGTTTTTGTTTGTTTTGTTTTTACTAATTTGTTAGGGATTTTTTGCGTGTTTTTTTTTCTTCCACATTCACAGACATAAAATCATATGCATAGTTACACTTACTCATACACACGCACTCATACTCAAATACACACACACGCACACATACACATTCGCGCGCACACGCACACACACTAAAAAACTTTTTTTTTCACTTTTTTTTCCAGTCTAATATCACCATTGTGTGAACAGACTTTAAATTAAATCAATCAAATCATCATTCACCTGTACCTTCCGCGTGTTGTTTTAGCACGCAGGTAACGCATTGAATGGAAAGCAAGTTTAAAGATTACAAATTTCAGACGACAGTTCAAGCTGGGAAAATGTTTGACCCGCTGATGTTAGAATCTACACATCACTTGGGCGACAGACTTCTCAGGGAACAGATCTTGTAGTGTGCCAGGAAAAACTTACATGCTTCATTGCTGTAAGTTCGGCTTTCAACTGCCCGGCTGGAGACGACACATAATTAAGTTTTTGTGTGAGGAGAAAAAGTGGAGTCAGATCTGGAAGAGAAGTCTGGGGATGTGAAAGAACAAGGAGTGGAATCCAAGTCGCAAGACCCTGACTTTGTTCTACCTCCCTGCCCATGTCACTGCCGTTTGTCATCCCGGCAGGGTTTCTGGACGGGTTGTCCTGAGCGAGCTTGTTTAGCTCACCCACGAGTTGTTGAGCTCTAGGTGTGCCTCTGCTGCTGTCCTGTGGGCCTGAGAAGAGCCTCGTCCCTGTTTCTACCTTTCAAGACAATCGCGGAGATGAGGGTCTCGACCATCTGGTTGTGGTGTGCCTGGGGACAGTAACCTCAGTCCTTCTCATCAGAATGACCCATCGTCAACACCGTCGTCCCGTTCTCCATCTACGCTGGAAGAGTGGGGAGTTACCGTGCTCTCTGTACCTTCGTCCTGAAGACCAACTTCAACGAAGACAATTCAACCATCTCCAAGGATGAACTTTTCCGTGAACTACTGACACACAGAGCTGAGTGTTAAAATTATATGTTTGACATTGTGGTGATGTCTGTCTGTACTCTTCTATGATTAACACTTACCTGGGTGGGAGGAAGAAGGATCCTAGGAGGTAATTTGCTGAGTAACAGTTTCGAGCATAGCTCTTCGTCTGACTGAATTTGCAGTGGTGTGTTGGCAACCTGTCTTCACCGACTGAGTATTGTTCAGGGGAGGAATGGGTGAACACATATCAGGAATTAAGTGTGATTGGGAAGAGAAAAACATAGGGCAGGAGTAGGAGGGTGGGAGGAGGGCAAGGCTGAGCAGTTGTTGGGTGGAGATAAAGTTATCCCAAAGCAGGGGGTGGGTAGGTGGGTGGGTGGGTTAGGAGGGTTGAAGAAGGCAAAAGAAATGTAACTGTAATGGAACAAGCAGGAGGGTGATGGGGAAACAAGAGGGCAGAAGGCTGAGGGTAGGCCAGGGAAATGGGCTGGGGGCTGGGGGATGGGAGACGGTGTAGTTACTGGCGGGATTTGAGACCACTGGGGGCCATAGTGTTTCATGACAATCATGGAAGACTTCATGAATTTTCTGCATCGGGATGTGGATGAATTTTACCAAACTGCTGTTATCTGAAGGGCATTTTGATTGTAGTTCTGGCTGTTGAAGTGGAGGGAAACAGGAGTTGGGCAATGTAGTTGGATGCTGCGTAAATGTTCTGTGCATCTCTCATTCAGGCTGCAATAGGTCTCACCAATGTCTATCTTTTGACACAGGTCACTGCAAAGCATACTTATGCCAGGTTTGATGTCCGTCACGGTGATGTTGACCGTTTTCTGAGGGTAGCCTCCGTCCACCACCACCACCGGGTGATACGACTCCTGCGCCTCCCTGTCCAGCTGCCCAGGTCGGAGGAGCCGTCCGTGTTCTGCACCACCTGCAGACCAAAGCGGTAAATGGCAGGAGAGAGTCTGTATTCCTGAACGGAGCTGCTACCTCCCATGTCCTTGTCTTCAGCCCTGCTGAGCCGCACCTCGCAGTCCACCTCTCCGGGGCACACCGCTTCTCGGTCGATCCTCTACGAGGTGCGGATGGTGCTGGTGGTCTGGTTGATGTTGGACAGGGAGGAGTGGGCGTTGACCGACACGGAGAGGGTGTCCTTGAGGTTGACGGCGTCCTGGCCATCTACCGAGGTGCGGATGGTGCTGGTGGTTTGGTTGATGTTGGACAGGGAGGAGTGGGCGTTGCCCGACACGGAGAGGGTGTCCTTGAGGTTGATGACGTCCTGGCCATCTACCGAGGTGCGGATGGTGCTGGTGGTCTGGTTGATGTTGGACAGGGAGGAGTGGGCGTTGCCCGACACGGAGAGGGTGTCCTTGAGGTTGATGACGTCCTGGCCATCTACCGAGGTGCAGATGGTGCTGGTGGTCTGGTTGATGTTGGACAGGGAGGAGTGGGCGTTGCCCGACACGGAGAGGGTGTCCTTGAGGTTGACGACGTCCTGGCCATCTACCGAGGTGCAGATGGTGCTGGTGGTCTGGTTGATGTTGGACAGGGAGGAGTGGGCGTTGCCCGACACGGAGAGGGTGGCATGAGGTTGACGACGTCCTGGCCATCTACCGAGGTGCAGATGGTGATGGTGGTCTGGTTGATGTTGAACAGGGAGGAGTGGGCGTTGCCCGACATGGAGAGGGTGTCCTTGAGGTTGACGGCATCCTGAGGGTCCAGCTCCCCCTGGGTCAACATGTCCCGCTCTATGTTTTTGGTATTGTTATTGGTATGTTCAAGTCACATAGACTTATCTCTGTGAAATTCGGGCTGCTCTCTCCCAGAGAGAGCGTCACCGCAAGCGCAGCGCCATAGGAGTGACCATAGTGGTGCCCAGAGTCTGGTGGTAAAATTGGTTCTCAAAAGTAAAAACGTTGTTTTTCCAAATATGGTTGACTATTCCCATTGTGAGAGAGAGAGAGAGAGAGAGAGAGAGAGAGAGAGAGAGAGAGAGAGAGAGAGAGAGAGAGAGAGAGAGAGAGAGAGAGAGAGAGAGAGAGGGGGGGGGGAGGGGAGGAGAGAGAGAGAGAGAGAGAGAGAGAGAGAGAGGAGAGAGAGAGAGAGAGAGAGAGAGAGAGAGAGAGAGAGAGAGAGAGAGAGAGAGAGAGAGAGAGAGACCTTGAAAAAACATCCACAATAGGGTCTTCAGTGGGAGGTAATTTTAATAATTACATGAGAGGTAGGTCTTAAGTCAAAAGTGGGAGGGAGTCTTAATAGGGAAGGTCTTAGTAGGGAGGTTCCAGTGTAGTTCTGACACTCAAAATATGACGCCCCGACCGTCAGACCTGTAGCAAAGTTTATCACGAATGGCCATATTTGTCACAGAAAATAAGAAAATTGGTCATGGCGTTCTGAAAATACCATTTATCGCTGCATGTTCTGGTAGATCGAAAACCGTCTAGTTGTGAAATTTGAAACTGTCGAAACTGTGGATTGCTACCATTCGAAGCTTTTGAATGGCAGACGTCACTTCCTGTCTATGGCTGTGTGCAGATATACGCGCAAATTCATCTCGGAAACCCATGCGCAATCAGCCAAAAAAATCTGGAAGTAAGAAATATGAAAGAGTGTGCACATTACACGCGGAAACCCATCCGTAATCCCATCCGCTTATTTCTTATGTAAATGTATGGGGTTTCCGTATGGAACTTGCGTATTGCGGATGTAATGCACACAAGGTCTTAATGCATTTTCAATTGATGTCGTGTTTTAAGTCCATATTTTATTAGATTTAGTTCGCTTTAATTCTGTATCTATTTGTTTGTTTGTGTTAATATACAGCAAGTATGAAAAATGGCTACTCTATGTCCATATGTTTACTGTTGTAAAATAAAGGTTCATTATCATTCTCTCTCTCTCTCTCTCTCTCTCTCTCTCTCTCTCTCTCTCTCTCTCTCTCTCTCTCTCTCTCTCTCTCTCTCTCTCTCTCTCTCTCTCTCTCTCTCTCTCTCTCTCTCTCTCTCTCTCTCTCTCTCTCTCTCTCTCTCTCTCTCTCGTGATCTCCCTTGCTGGCTTCCGAGCAGGGTGAATTTCCACCCGAGTTCTGAACATTTTGCTGTTGTTTTTTAAAACAAATCAGACAATGACGGTCAGAGGACTTCCATCAAGTTTAGAACGCATGCTGAACACATTGCTGCAAGAACTGACCCTGACATCTTGGAAGGTGGAGGGTAGGGGAACGCAAACGACCATCGTACTTCGCTTGATTGAACAAACATGTCAATCCCTAACTTCACACACTGGTCACGACAACGACAACACCATCAGTTATCGCCGTAAATGTCCATCGCAGTTGGCTAGGGACAGGAAGCGTGCTGAGGAGCACAAGTCAACCAAGCACCAAAAGGCAAGTCAATCTACCTCTCCCTCTGGATTGCTTCTTCCGACCCCACCCACTTTATTCTATGACACAGAGAAGAACAATGTGTCGGACATGTTTCACGCTGACAGTCCGGTCTGTGTTGACAAGTATGCCAACAAGACGGGTTTCGCGCAACACACGTGCTCTCCAACAGTAGAAATGACACAGACTTTCAGTTGACACCTGTCAACGACAAAGAAGTGCAAATTCAACCGGATTTAGACCTGCTTGAACCCGTGACTCAGTCGGTTTTATTCGAAGACAATGACAACCAGAATGAGGAAGATGTGGGAGACATGGAGGACACGCGCAGCAGCAGTGGGCCTGACGACGACTGTGAACCCAACAACACCAAGGAGCCAACTCCCGCTGATCAACCTGCTGCATCGGCCATCGACGACTGTGAACCCAACAACACTAAGGAGCCAACTCCCGCTGATCAACCTGCTGCATCGGTCATCGACGACTGTGAACCCAACAACACCAAGGAGCCAACCCCGGCTGATCATCAACCTGCTGCATCGGTCATCGACGACTGTGAACCCAACAACACTAAGGAGCCAACTCCCGCTGATCAACCTGCTGCATCGGCCATCGACGACTGTGAACCCAACAACACCAAGGAGCCAACCCCCGCTGATCAACCTGCTGCATCGGCCATCGACGACTGTGAACCCAACAACACCAAGGAGCCAACCCCCGCTGATCAACCTGCTGCATCGGCCATCGACGACTGTGAACCCAACAACACCAAGGAGCCAACCCCCGCTGATCAACCTGCTGCATCGGCCATCGACGACTGTGAACCCAACAACACCAAGGAGCCAACTCCCGCTGATCAACCTGCTGCATCGGTCATCGACGACTGTGAACCCAATGTCAGGAAAGGCATAATTCCGAAATTGACGATATAATATGTCAATTTATTAATGTATAAAATTTGGTAAATATATTATGTTGTAAAACTAAAATGCGTGTTGCAGATTTAAAAAGTAACTCCTTGTCGGAAATATACTTTACCCTTGGTAAAACCAAGTTTTGTAGAGCTGTTTCTTTATAACACGTGTAGCACGTGAATTTCGTAAACTTATTGCTAACTCGCTCGACTGCTCACACAGCCAGCAGCCAAATAGGACACTGTCTGGTTGTGCACAACTGTGTCTGGCGATGTTTAGCCAGAAGGCTGCGCCCTTTTAAACAGTCGTTTTTTTTAACCGGGTTTTTCGGAAGTCCGGCTGTGTGGCCCAGTCCCCCCTGTAACCCCTTCCTGTTGGGTGGACCTCCGACCTGTGGAGCCGGAGAGAGGAAGGGAGACCAGCCTCGCGCTTCTGAGGGAGCCGCTGGCTGAGTGTTGGTGCCAAGGACATCAACGGACCTGTAAACGTTTGGGTGGAGAACAGGAGGTGCAACCAAGGTGACCTTTGGTGGAGAAGACGGTGCTTCGCGGAGACAGATAAGTTTTTTAGTTGGTGTCACGAGGAACGGTGTGTTTGTAAAAATTATCCTGTCAGTGCCTGTCCCAAGACGAACATTTTTTTACTCATACAAAGGGACCAAAGTTGTTCTCGTTTAGTTTAAGAATAAAGGGGTGATAATCGGAAAGTTGTGTTAGTGTGTTAAAGTCCAAGTTAAACTCTGGTTAAGAACGCGCGTGGATGAGAGAGAGACAAAGTGTGTGAGAGTTTGTTTCAGTTTCTTTACACCCAACAACACCAAGGAGCCAACCCCGGCTGATCAACCTGCTGCATCGGCCATCGACGACTGTGAACCCAACAACACTAAGGAGCCAACTCCCGCTGATCAACCTGCTACATCGGCCATCGACGACTGTGAACCCAACAACACCAAGGAGCCAACCCCCGCTGATCAACCTGCTGCATCGGCCATCGACGACTGTGAACCCAACAACACCAAGGAGCCAACCCCGGCTGATCAACCTGCTGCATCGGCCATCGACGACTGTGAACCCAACAACACTAAGGAGCCAACTCCCGCTGATCAACCTGCTGCATCGGCCATCGACGACTGTGAACCCAACAACACCAAGGAGCCAACCCCCGCTGATCAACCTGCTGCATCGGCCATCGACGACTGTGAACCCAACAACACCAAGGAGCCAACCCCGGCTGATCAACCTGCTGCATCGGCCATCGACGACTGTGAACCCAACAACACCAAGGAGCCAACCCCCGCTGATCAACCTGCTGCATCGGCCATCGACGACTGTGAACCCAACAACACCAAGGAGCCAACCCCCGCTGATCAACCTGCTGCATCGGCCATCGACGACTGTGAACCCAACAACACCAAGGAGCCAACCCCGGCTGATCAACCTGCTGCATCGGCCATCGACGACTGTGAACCCAACAACACCAAGGAGCCAACCCCCGCTGATCAACCTGCTGCATCGGCCATCGACGACTGTGAACCCAACAACACCAAGGAGCCAACTCCCGCTGATCAACCTGCTGCATCGGCCATCGACGACTGTGAACCCAACAACACTAAGGAGCCAACCCCCGCTGATCAACCTGCTGCATCGGCCATCGACGACATCTGCAATCGAGCTTCCATGAAGATAATGGCAGAACTGGGCAGAAATAGAGTGACTGGCGAACAACTACAGATGAACAAGAAAGGACCTGGGACAGGAGAGGCGACGTGAGAACGTGATAGAATCAGAAAGTAAAGTGAGTGTTGACCAAGTACAAGTAGGCCTACACAGATTCTACCAGCGCTGTGGCTCTGGATTTATAATGAACTTTAAATAATAATCAGTGATTTGGTGTCCATGTCACGTTGATCGATTTGTTCTACATGTTTGATTTTAGTATTGCTTTGTTGGTCTAGCTGACAATGTATCTAGGGGCTAGTAGCCTAAAGATAATAAACTATTGTTCATTGTTCATTCTCTCTCTCTCTCTCTCTCTCTCTCTCTCTCTCTCTCTCTCTCTCTCTCTCTCTCTCTCTCTCTCTCTCTCTCTCTCTCTCTCTCTCTCTCTCTCTCTCTCTCTCTCTCTCTCTGAGACCGAGATTTGCTTTGTTTCGTGGGATAATTGACATGGGCTTCTTACCCGCCCATTGGCTTTTTGCCCTGTCTTACACTAGTAGTAGTAATGGTAGTAGAAGAAGTAAATTGTAGTGAAAGAGGTGTTTTTTTATTTATATTTATTTGTTTATTTGGTTGGTTAGTTTTCTATTCTGTTTGTTTTTATTGCTGATGTTGATGCTCTGCCTACCATGTCGTTGCTATATTACTGTTAGTTGTTGTTTATTTGTTGGCGATTTTCCTGTGTCTCAATGTTCATTTATAGTAGTAGTTTATGTATTGCATGCTTAGAACCAAGGACAGAATGAAAGACTAGGCCCAGCCTAAATTCTTTTCCTTGTAAAATAAAGTTTCTGAAGTCTGAAGTCTGAAGTCTCTCTCTCTCTCTCTCTCTCTCTCTCTCTCTCTCTCTCTCTCTCTCTCTCTCTCTCTCTCTCTCTCTCTCTCTCTCTCTCTCTCTCTCTCTCTCTCTCTCTCTCTCTCTCTCTCTCTCTTCTCATCTCTCTCTTCTCTCTCTCTCTCTCTCTCTCTCTCTCTCTCTCACACACACACACGTACACACACACACACACACACACACACACACACACACACACACACACACACACACACACACACACACACACGACACACGCGCGCGCGCGCGCGCGCGCGCACATACATTGAAATGTAACGATCTCAAACTTTCACGAATTCCAGCCTAGCTCCCAAGCATAATGGTCGTCACCCTTGCTGTTCAGAAATAGCAGTGGGATGCCAATGGCAAGCACGCAAAGACCAGCACCCCACACACGCTCCATCCCATTAGGCCCCCCCTTCCCCTTCCTGCACCCACCTCCCTCTCTCACCCCCGTTACTCCCCTACCCCCTACCCTCCACGCACCCCGTATCACACAATGTTTCTTCATTTTCCCTTTTCTATCATACCATTATTTTTAATTTTTTTGTATTACAAATTTCCAATTAAATTCGTCCTCAGCTAATCTTTTACTTTCCGTAGGATCTCATTTCCGGAGCGACCCATGCGTCCTGAATTATGACAAGAATGCGGAAGTTCTTGCACGAAGCAGATGAGGAATGTCAGGAATTTGGTTTTACGGTCTGGCATAATTTGTCAAAATGCATTTTCTTTGTCTTTTCTTTCTTGCTTTCTTTCTTTCTTGTTCTACTTCTTCTTCTTCTTGTGCGTGCGTGCGTGCGTGCGTACATGCATGTGTGTGTGTGTGTGTGTGTGTGTGTCTGTCTGTCTGTCTGTGTGTGTGTATATGTGCGTACTCGCGTGCGTGTGCGTGTGCGTGTCTATGTGTATCTTGAGAGGAGAGAGAGAGAGAGAGAGAGAGAGAGAGAGAGAGAGAGAGAGAGAGAGAGAGAGAGAGAGAGAGAGAGAGAGAGAGAGGGGGGGGAGAGAGAGAGAGAGAGAGAGAGAGAGAGAGAGAGAGAGAGAGAGAGAGAGAGAGAGAGAGAGAGAGAGAGAGAGAAAGAGAGAGAGACTGACAGATAGACAGAGTGAGTTTCTTTTTTTGCATGACATATGTTTTCCTTGTTAAGTTTTATTTTCATTATTTAAATGGGCGGATTTGTAAAAAGGCCTCAATGTGCCCAAATCTTTACCCATTAAAATGTTCAATCAATCAATCAATCTTCTTCTTTTTCTTCGAGCTTCCTCTTCTTCTTCTTCTCCTTCTTCTGCTTCTCTCTCTGCTCTCTTGATAACTTATAATTATATCTTCTTAAATTATTATGTTCGATTCAAAGGATGCTTTTGCGAACCGAAAGGAAGGGAGGTAGTAAATAACTAACTAAATAAGAAACACAAGGTGTGTAATAAAGTGGGAGAGATTTCTGTCCTTTTATATCCATTCATCCTCGCAATTCGTATTTGGTTGCTCTGTTATTGTTGTTTTTAAATGCCTTTTCCTCGTGCATTATATCATTAATAAAAGCGGGGGAAACCCGAAAGGGTGCATTTATTGCTGTTTCTTCTTCTTCTTTTTAAAAATTCAAACTCTACGGAATATAAGACAATTGCACCGAGTGATAGTAGAAATGGGGGAATGGGTGGGGGAAACAGTACACAAGGGAAAAGGCTAGCGGTCTGTGTGTCTGCATGTCCTCTTGTCCATGTGTCCACGTGTCGATGTGTCCGAATGACCACTGGTCGTTGTCACTGACCAATACTCATCTACATTGTACAAAGTGCAGTAGTACTCATGACACTATAAGCCGTTAAACAGTGAACATGTGGAATTTATGTCAATGTGATCGCTGGTCAGTGGCAGCGACCACTGATCATCTGCATTACATAAGCGCATAAATTATCTGGTGACAAGGAAAAAAGCTGTTAGGAATCAAAATTTGATTTTACGTCAAAATGACCACTGGTCATCTACATTGGTGCAGTAGTACTCGTGACACACTAATAAGCTGTTAAATAGTGAAAATGTGGAAATTACGCCAAAGTGACCACTGAACACATAGACACTCGGACACATCGATACGTGGAGACATCGACACTCGGACTTGTCGATACTCGTACGCATCGACACGCGGACACGTGGACACTCGGACACGTAGACACTCAGACACACGGACACATAGACACTCGGACACACGGACACATAGACATGACCCCAGTGGAAATGTTTTGTTTTTTTAAATTGAAGACTGTAATGATTGTTGCCTTTTATCAAGAAAGATGTTTTGCTGAAATGAGAAGGG
>CM065703.1:5127874-5132874 GCA_017654935.2 Phymorhynchus buccinoides | reverse complement strand
TTATAGCGTAGATATGCGTAGTGACACTTTTTTGTACTCAGGCTTTGTAGATAGCAACGGGAGTACTTTGTGATAGGAGGGAAGGCCAGGCCGGTGCGTTTCTCTTTCTCTCTGACTGTCTGTCTGTCTGCAAGAATGTGTGTAACGCAGAAATAGGTGCTACCTCCTAAAGCCTAAACTGTTGCATCCATCCTATTGGAAATTGGCAGAGTGGTGGCGCCCTCGGAGTAGGACGTCACTCACGCTGGCTCCACAACTAAGACATTATTGTCGTCAGTAGGATGGATTAGTAGGTGGTGTCCTGCATACAGGCTCCACTGAACTCCACGGAAGTGACTCAGCAGCAGTGCAGAGTCTTCCAGGTTGGTTGTCTCCTGACGGCCTGACATAGATTCGTCCCCCTTGGACTGCTGCTCTCGGATTCTGCGACTTGAACAAGCTGGGGTGTGACTGCGAGTTGGCACTCGCAATGTGCGATGTGGGAACAACACCACTGTACGGCCCAGAATATGGGACAGCAAACAAGATTTGGCAGAGTTGTCACTAATATCGCGACGATGATGGGCCTCCCGTTTATGTTGTTCCGTTCACCGATGGGATCGGACAACATGCAATCACACCCCTATTATGCGTCTCCCTACATATCTCTCACAACCATGGGTCAAAGTAGCTCCTGAAATCAGGAATGAAAATGGGACATTAGGTGGATGCCTCGTGCCTCCATACCGGGAGCTGACAATCTCGCCCACTCCACGTGTCTCTCCCTGTGGGGATACTGGAGAGACGACGGGCAGGGGGGGGGGGGGGGGGGTCTCTTTCGAACAAACAGGCCCCCACCTTCTGGAAGTTTTGTGCTTGTGACTTTTCTAATCTGCCACTCTCTTTGACTTTGCCTTTTTCTTTTTGCTTTCTGTCGTCTACTATCTTTCTGACTTATTGGCCCATTCTCCTGCCTTTTTAAAAAAAAATCTTCCAAATAATGTTCTTCTTTGAGCTACTCCAAAATGGGAATGTCAGCTGAATGGAGCGGGGAGACTACTGAAAGCTGAAAACCGGACACCCGGGCCATTATGGCCGCATGGCCTGAAAAGACAGAAGAAGGAATGGTCATCTTGTCATCAGGAACAACGGTCTTACTAAATCAGAAGAGTCGTGTGCTAACATTGATGGCAGACGGACAGAAATATGGCGATCAACAGGGCCGGACCAAGTGATTCGTAAGGGAGGGGGTCCGCCGGGGATCCAGAGAGCTGCATCGTTTCTGGGTTAGGGAACAGTGGCTATCTGGGGGCCCTGGGGGCGAAGACCCGGGACTGTAGTGCAAAGTGGGGATTATTAAGGCAACATGTGAGACATTTTCTTACTTTTAATTTTCTCCTCTGCATAAGGTACATGCTTGGAGGAGAGTGAGGTTTCCGGAAGCAACCCCTGATAATAAAAAAAAAGCAATATTGACCACCACCACCCCTTCCCACAACATGCTACAGAAACAACACGGTTCACACATGCAGCCACCACTACAGGAATGGACACGTGCTGCTCTGGAACGGGAAGGTTTGTTCAGGAATGGGAAAATTGTGTGTCCATTGGAATGTGTCATTTCGGGAATGGATATTTGTTGCACAGGAATGATTCAGGGAAGATTCATTATCCATTCAAATGTGTCATTTCCTGAATGGACATGTGTTGCACAGGAATGAATCAGGGAAGATTCAGAGTCAATAGGGCATTTGCCGCGAGCCGGCGAACTTGAATTTAACAGAGTTTATATTAGTGAATTGAATTAGAAAGGTCAGCGTAACTCGGGCAGAACGAGTGCGGGCATATTAGTAGTCTAGTATAGAGAACGAATGCTCGTGGCAAATGCCCTATTGAAATATGTCACTTCAGGAATGGTCATTTGTTGCTCAGGAATGATTCAGGGAAGATTCGGGGTCCATTGAAATGTGTCATTTCAGGAATGAGAGAATTTAGTTCTCTTTCACCCATGCATTACGCCCGAAGGAAATGCAAAGAACAACGACTCTGGAGAAACTCTAGGAAAAGATAAAAATAACACTACGTCTGGAGCTAGTATTGCATTCCATAAAGTCAATATTAAGGAATAAAAGTTAGGGGGGGAAACACTTGTTGCAATACAAGCGTTAGGTTGTAAAATAATCTTCACACTTGAATGCATACACGAGATTTTTTTCAGATGTTTCGTGAAGTCATGTTACACTCTGAAGGATCACGGACACAACTGATAATAGCTGTGGGACTTCGTCTGTAACATTGATTTGCTAGTGGACACTTTATTTGCTATGGGATTGGCTCACTGATGCAACGCCTTTATCTGTCTGTCTATGGTCTGTCTACCTGTTCTCTCTCTCTCTCTCTCTCTCTCCTCTCTCTCTCTCTCTCTCTCGCTCTCTCTCTCTCTATCTCTCTATCTGTGTAGTGTGCTAGAATCTCAATCTCAATCCTTGCGTAATAAAGTTGTCAAGTCTCTCTCTCTCTCTCTCTCTCTCTCTCAGATCTCTCCTTCTCTCGCTCTCTCTATCTCTCTCTCTCTCTCTCTCTCTCATCTTTCTCTCTTCTCTCTCTTTCTCTTTTTGTTTTCATTTTAGCGAACTGGGATTACGTTTATACGGCTTGCCATCCTGTTATTTCCCTTCAAATTAGATTGCTATTTCCAATTGACAGATTCCAATAACTGCTCTGACTTCAATACCGGAAGAAGAATGGACCCGGAAATGACGTCACGGTTTTACCAAAGATCCCGGATCACAGACGACGGATTATGCAACCCTCCATTTCCTGTCTCAGATAATGTGAAACTGTGATGGCTTAATAGATCATACATGGGCCATGGAGGGTGGGTGAATTTTGTTAATATAATTTGTGAAATGGTTCTGCATCAATTTTAGCCAAATTGAGGAACATAGGCTTTGGAGGTCAGATAGGAGGCAAGTGGATGGGACAGAATAGGTGAGACTGGGGGGGGGGAGGAGGGGGGGGGGTTTATTTTGTTAAGACGCGCGCCGCGGGCGCGGTGTCGTGTGTGTGTGTGTGTAGGTGTGTGTGTGTGTGTGTTTTGTGTGTGTAGTTAGGGGTTGGGAGAAAGAAGAAATAGTTACAGTTGAAAATAGTTACATATCATTGTACCCCCGTCTCTATGTGGCCCCCAATGTCAGTATGTGTCCCCCTCTCTGTGTGTCCCCATCTTATATAATTTTTATCTCTGTCTGGTTTTTTATCCTAGCCATAACGCTACCCCTAACCAAAACACTGACGGAGGCCCTTCAAGCCGTCGTCACTCGCTTTGCTGAAGCAGCTAAGGCCTTTGGCCTCAGACTCAGCGTAACATAGCCAGCAAGTGGAACTTACCATCTCCTGCATGCTCAGCACTGATGGAAACAAACAACAGACATACCCTACACACGCATACACAGGGGCACACACGACCGTGAGTACTTTCAAGACAGGCCAGATTTCAAGTTAGGGGCATCATCGGTTGGAGAGTGTTGAAAGCATTCTATCACTTTGGATACATTGTTGACAGCATTTACCTCCCTTTCGGTTTACTGGTACCATCTAAACATACCGGTATACCATACCGTTTTTAGTGTGTGCTGCCAGCTATAGTCTGGGACTCCAGCCATTCCAGAATTTTGGCATCTTTTGATTTTCTCCACTTTTCTGCCAGAGTATTGAACGTGTACATGAAGGGGTTGATGGCGGAATTCAACGGTAATACAAATATGGCAAAACCTACGTTGATTTCTCCTGGGATGGGAACACCAGCTAATGCTAACATTCCACACAATCCAATAGGAAACCAACACAGGAAATCAGTCAGTGCAATAGTTATCAAGCGCCGTGCTATGACCATGTCCTGTGACACTTTGGTAGAACTGGTCTTCAAAGCACTGCTCTGTATTGTCCAGTAGATGAAAGCCTGGCCCACAGAGATGAAAACAAACAGAACAAAGTTGAACACGATCATTATGCTGAAGGAATAAGCTTTTCCTTTGAACTCTTTCCTCGTCACAAGGCAGCGGAATACAGATCCCTGTCTGGCTGTAGAACTCCCAGTGTGACGCCACAGGAAGTAAGGGAACCAGGGCAAACACACAGCCAGCCAGCCAGATCAACACACAAACCATCGCCGCTGATGTTCTCTCAAAACGGAGTGTGCTGAATGGAAAGCAGAGAACTATGAAACGATCCGCAGTGATCAGACAGATAATGAGGGCTGACACTTCACAGGACAACATAGACAGAACACCAGCCACCTTACAGGCCACACTTTGTTTCCAGGTGTCGTCCGCATGGAGGTATCGGCCATGGAAGGAGTCATCAGCGATTCCAATGACCGCCATGTAACCCCCCATCAGAAAGTCGGCCAAGGTCAGATTGGTGACAAACACACTGAAACCAGAGGAAGAAGTCTTGCCTTTGGCAAAGATTCGTGCACAGAAACAGAAGACATTACCCGACACAGTCAGACAGGTGACCAGCCACAGAAATCCACGGTACATCCATGACTGTAACAAATCTTCACACGACGAAACCTCATCACTGGGGGCATGGCATGATGAAGATTCAAAGTTATCAGGAAGGATTTCTTCACAGCATAGTTTATAGTTGTCTGTAGAGATGAAACGAAGATGGGAAAGATCTTTGAAAATGTCAGGTGAAAACACTTGGACAGGAGTTCCTTCCAAGTGCAGCTCTTTTAGCTGTTGAATGTGTTGAAACCCGTATTTACTTATTGCGTAAAGGGACATAATACGTGTTAAATTCAGTTTCTGTAAGCTGTCTAGTTGGGAAAATACATTAGGGTCCACGGATATCAGCTCTGTGTGTGACAAATCTATCATAGTGAGGCTACTGTGTTGGATAACTAAAGAAGGATTAGCAGTGATTGATGAGATTGGATTACCAGACAGGGATAAAGATTGCAGGTTTTGTAAGCCGATCAAAGAAGACACGTTAAAATGGGTAGCTTTTAACAC
>CM065703.1:5100231-5127374 GCA_017654935.2 Phymorhynchus buccinoides | reverse complement strand
TCGACGAGCGTAACCCCACCAACACTAAGACAACCCCGCTGATCAACCTGCTGCAATCGACCATCGAACGCTGTGAACCCAACCAACACCAAGATGCCACCTCCCGCTGATCACCCTGCGTGCATCTCCATCGACGACTGTGCACCCCCAACAACACTAAGGAGCCAACCCCCCTGATCACCTGCTGCATCGGCCATCCGACGACATCTGCAATCGAGCTTCCCTGAAGATAATGGCAGAACTGGCAAAATAGAGTGACTGGCGACCAACTACATGAGGAACAAGAAAGGACCTGGGACAGGAGAGCGACGTGAGAACGTGATAGATCATAAGTAATGACTGTTGACCAAGTACAAGTAGGCCTACACAGATTCTACAGCGCTGTGGCTACTTGGATTTATAATGAACTTTAAATAATCTCTCGTGATTTGGTGTCCCATGTCACGTTGATCCGATTTGTTCTACATGTTTGATTTAGTATTGCTTTGTTGGTCTACGCTGCAATGTCATCTAGTGGCTTAGCCTAAAGATAATAAACCCTTGTTCATTCTCTCTCTCTCTCTCTCTCTCTCTCTCTCTCTCTCTCTTCCTATCTTCTCTCTCTCTCTCTCTCTCTCTCTCTCCTCTCTCTCTCTCTCTGAGCACCGGAGATTTGCTTTGTTTCGTGGGATAATTGACATGGGCTTCTTACCCGCCCATTGGCTTCTTTGCCCTCTTTGCTGTATTACCCCTAGTTAGTAGTAAAAATGGTCGTAGGAGAAGTAAATTGTAGTGATAGAGGTTGTTTTTTAATCTATTATTTTGGTTAATTGGTTGGTTAGTTTTCTATTTTATTTGTTTTAATTGTTTATGTTGATGCTATGCCTGCCATGTCGTTCCTATATTACTGTTAGTTGTTGTTTATTGTTGGCGATTTTTCCTGTGTCTCAATGTTAATTTAAAGTATTAGTTATGCATTGCATGCTTGGAGTCAAGGACAGAATGGAAGACTAAGGCCCAGCCTAAAAAAAAATATTTTCCTTGTAAAATAAAGTTTCTGCAGTCTGAAGTGTCTCTCCTCTATTCCTCTCTCGTCTCTCTCTCTCTCTCTCTCTCCTCTCTTCTCTCTCTCTCTCTCTGTCTGTCTCTCTCTCTCTCTCTCTCTCTTCTCTCTTTCTCGCTCTATCTTCTCTCTCTCTCCCTTTCTTCTCTCTCCGTCTCTCTCCCCCCACACACACACACACAATACAGACACACACACCACACACAAACCACAACACACAAACACACACCACACAAACACACACACACATCACCACCACCACGCGCGCGCGCGCCGCGCTGCCGCGCGCACATACATGAAATGTAACGATCCAAACTGTTCACGAATTCCAGCCTCAAGCTCCAAGCCTAATGGTCGTCACCACGTGCTGTTCAGGACTTAGCAGTGGGATGCCAATGGCAAGGCACGCAAAAGACCAGCACCCCACACACCCTCCATCCCATTAGCCCCCCCCCCCTTCCCCTTCCTGCACCCACCTCCCTCTCTCACCCCCGTTACTCCCCTACCCCCTACCCTCCACGCACCCCGTATCACACAATGTTTCTTCATTTTCCCTTTTCTATCATATCATTATTTTTATATTTTTTTGTATTACAAATTTCCAATTAAATTCGTCCTCAGCTAATCTTTTACTTTCCGTAGGATCTCATTTCCGGAGCGACCCATGCGTCCTGAATTATGACAAGAATGCGGAAGTTCTTGCACGAAGCAGATGAGGAATGTCAGGAATTTGGTTTTACGGTCATGGCATAAATTCTGTCACAATGCACTTTTCTTTTCTTTCCTTTCTTGCTTTCTTTCTTTCTTGTTCTACTTCTTCTTCTTCTTGTGCGTGCGTGCGTGCGTGCATACATGTGCAATGTGGTATGTGTGTGTGTGTGTGTCTGTCTGTCTGTCTGAGTGTGTGTTATATGTGCGTACTCGCGTTGCGTCGTGCGTGCTTTGTGCGTGTCTATGCTGTATTTGAGAGAGAGAAAGAGAGAGAAAGAGAGACGAGAGAGAGAGAGAGAGGAGAGGCGAGAGAAAGAGAGAGAGAGAGAGAGCGAGAGATGGGGGGGGGAAGAGTGAGCGAGAGAGAGAGAGAGGAGAGAGAGAGAGAGAGAGAGAGAGACCTGAGAGAGAGAGAGAGAGAGAGGTAGAGAGAGAGAGAGAAAGAGAGAGAGAATGACAGATAGACAGAGTTGAGTTCCTTTTTTTGCATGACATATGTTTTCCTTGTTAAGTTTTATTTTCATTATTTAAATGGGCGGATTTGTAAAAAGACCTCAATGTGCCCAAATCTTTACCTATTAAAATGTTCAATCAATCAATCTTCTTCTTCTTTTTCTTTTTCTTCTTCTCTTCTTCTTCTTCTCCTTCTTCTGCTTCTCTCTCTGCTCTCTTGATAACTTATAATTATATCTTCTTAAATTATTATGTTCGATTCAAAGGATGCTTTTGCGAACCGAAAGGAAGGGAGGTAGTAAATAACTAACTAAATAAGAAACACAAGGTGTGTAATAAAGTGGGAGAGATTTCTGTCCTTTATATCCATTCATCCTCGCAATTCGTATTTGGTTGCTCTGTTATTGTGGGTTTTTTAAATGCCTTTTTTTTACCTTTCCCCCTTCCTGGCGGAAGCATTATATCATTAATAAAAGCGGGGGAAACCCGAAAGGGTGCATTTATTGCTGTTTCTTCTTCTTCTTTGCTGTTTCTAACACATCTTTCTTCTTTCCCCTCCCTCTTCTCTTTTTTTAAAAAAAAAGTCAAATCACTCGAATCAAAACTCTTCTAATACGGAATATAAGCACAATTGCAAAAACCGAGTGAGAGTAGAAATGGGTGGAATGGGTGGGGGGAAACAGTACAACAAGGGGAAAAGGCTAGCGGTCTGTGTGTCTGCATGTCCTCTTGTCCATGTGTCCACGTGTCGATGTGTCCGAATGACCACTGGTCGTTGTCACTGACCAATGGTCATCTACATTGTACAAGGTGCAGTAGTACTCATGACACACTAATAAGCTGTTAAACAGTGAACATGTGGAATTTATGTCAATGTGATCGCTGGTCAGTGGCAGCGACCACTGATCATCTGCATTACACAAGCGCATAAATTATCTGGTACATGGTGACAAGAAAAAAAGCTGTTAGGAATCAAAATTTGATTTTACGTCAAAATGACCACTGGTCATCTACATTGGTGCAGTAGTACTCGTGACACACTTAAGAAAGCTGTTAAATAGTGAAAATGTGGAAATTACGCCAAAGTGACCACTGAACACATAGACACTCGGACACATCGATACGTGGACGACATCGCGACACTGCGGACACGTCGATAAGAAAAAACACATCGACACGCGGACACGTGGTAACACTCGACATGACACCATAGACACTCGGACACACTGGACACAATAGACACTCGGACACACGGACACATAGACATGACCCCAGTGGAAATGTTTTGTTTTTTTAAATTGAAGACTGTAATGATTGTTGCCTTTTATCAAGAAAGATGTTTTGCTGAAATGAGAAGGGGTGGGCTGAGGGTGAGGGTTAGAAAGAGGGAGCAGAGAAAGATAAAAAAGAGAGAGTACGTGTGAATGAGAAAAAGAGAGAAGAGAAACAGGGAGAAGAGACGGAATGTGAGACAGCGGGAAGACAACGGAAAGAGAGAGAGAGAGAGAGATTCAAATGGTTTAATGTACATAGGCCTTGGACCCTTATACAAACCAAAAGCATATAGTAATAATAATAACAATAATCAAAGAATAAAAATAATAAAAAACAATGCATGATGAAATAATGATAATAATAATAATAATAATAATAATAACTATAATACTAATCATCATCATCATCATCATCATCATAAATATTAATCATAATAATAATAATCATAGTAGCAATAATAATACCACTACTACACTACCACTACCCCCCACCACTACTATGTACTACTACTACTACTAACTACTACTACTAGCTAGACTACTACTACTAACTACTAATACTAATACTATATAATACTAATAATAATAATAGTAATGTCAGATAAATGAACAAACCTACATGAAAAGTGTGCCTGATAACATAATACACTTATATACAGAAATATGCACAGAGATGCACAGTAATTACATGCATATCAGTCGAGAAATACGTAGTATACTCTCGGGGTTGTTCAGAACAGAATAGTATGTACAGCATTACATGGGTTCAAAAAAAACAACAAACAACAACAAACAACAACAGCAGCAGTCATCATAATAATTAATAAACGTAGCTATTAGCAATACCCATCGGAATTATTCAGTAGGTCAAATACAGTGAGTATAATAGAATTGATTCAATTAACATTGTTTATTAGACGCTGTCGTCTGTTGATACCATGAAAGACAAACCTGGATAGATTACCTGTATGATAATCATTTTTTTGCTTTAGAGAAGAGTATTTAGAGGCACAACTACTGACTCTTTCAGAGATTTTGTTCTTAAATCTGAATACATTTCACATTCAAATAAAAAGTGGGTTTCGTTTCCGCTATTGTAGTACAAAATGGACAACACTTTTTTTGTATGTGACTCACTAAAGCGGTGTGCATTATTATTTAAAGGCAATACTCCTAATCGTAGCTGCGCACCGGCAACACTAAGACAAAAAGAGTCCATAGATGTCAAATATTTTTCTTTTTCAAACATTATTTTGAAAGAACGATAGATAGAATATGTTTCTCTGTCTCTAATCGCCCCAGACCATTTTTGCATAAACATATCCACTAACCGCTGTCTGAATAAATACAAAAATATTTTTAGATTACCAGTACCTTGCTGACGCCAGACGATTCCAAAACATGTTATGCATAGAATTTCTCTTATATGAGTAACCCAACAAGTCTTTCCTTTTTCATCGAGATTCAAAAGCATTTCATAAGCTTTACGGGGCAGTCGTTGCTGGTCCATTGCTAACATTTTAAACCAATATCTAAGGCAGTTTACAAAAGAGTTCACAAACAGCGGATACCGTCCTAATTCACCATATATCATTTATCCTTCTGTTAATTGATCGAACAGGAACGCCTAAAAGACCTCGAGAGAGAGAGAGTTAGAGAGAGAGAGAGAGAGAGAGAGAAGAGAGAGAGAGAGAGAGAAGATGAGAGAGACTATGATAGAGAGAGAGAGAGAGATACAGAGTGCGTCGAGAGTCTTTGAGAGCGAGAGAGAGAGATAACAGTTAGAGAGATAGTTCAGGCAGCCAGACAGAAAATAAAACACAGATACAGTAAAGCACAGAGACAGGCAGCGGCAGACAGAGAGACATAGAAAGGTCAAGAGAGAGAGAGACAGACAGACAACACAGAGACAGAGATAGGAACAGAGACATAAAGTACTGCTGACCCTCAAGCGCAATCAAAAGCGCGAGAACATTCCATCTTATTCCAATGTAAATCCAAATCAGATATGGAAATTAGCACTGCCAGACAAAGAGGAAAAGAGGAAAGAAAAATGAAGAGAGCGAGAGAGAGAGAGAGAGAGAGAGAGAGAGAGAGAGAGAGAGAGAGAGAGAGAGAGAGGCGAGAGAGAGGAGGAGCGGTTGTATTGGCCGAGAGAGATGAGGAGTGTAGAGACAGACCAGACTGAGGGAGGAGAGGTTGGGAGATAGAGAGAGAGGAGTGACATAGAGAACAAAGACGCGACAAGAGAGGAGACAGAGATAGAGAGACACAAAAAGGACAAAGGAGGAGACAGATAAAAGGAGGAAGGAGGATCGGGGGGGGGGGGGGGCGAGGAAGTAACATTAACAGAGAAGAGGGGATCGGGGGGTAAAGTGGATGGGGGTTAGGGGGGGGGGGGGTGAAGAAGGAAATGAAGCACGTGAATGATAGTGGGGTTGTAGGGAAATGGGAAGGAAATTGAGAATGAGAGAGCGAGAGACGGACAAACAGATAATCACTGAGACAGTCTGCCAAACACACAAACAGACTGGGGACTCATAGCAAATCTTTGTTTTATGTAGTACAAACCATTTTGCTGCAGTAAACAATAAAAATAAAAACATCTCTCTCTCTCTCTCTCTCTCTCTCTCTCTCTCCTCTCTCTCTCTCCTCTCTCTCTCTCTCTCTCTCTCCCCATCTCGCTCTCTCGACTCACTGCGCGCGCGCGCGCGCGCGCGCGCGCGCGCGGTGTGTGTGTGTGTGGTGTGTGTGTGTGTGCGTGCGTGTGCGAGCGCACGCACGCACGCGTTCCTGTAATATATTGTTCGTTTCTCTTAGAACCACAAACATATTGGACGATCCTTGTAAAATAGTTTTTTTTAGGAGTTCAGTATTCATTCTCTCTCTCTCTCTCTCTCTCTCTCTCTCTCTCCTCTCTCTCTCCGGCTCTCTCGCTCTCTCTCTCTCTCTCTCTCCTCTCTCTCTCTCTCTCTCTCTCTATCTCTCCCTCTCTCTCTCTCTCTCTCTCTTTCTCTCTCTCTGTAAGCTCGAGATGCACGCGCACGCGTGCTGCAATGTATTGTTCGTTTCTCTTTCCATATTCCTAGTTGTCCAGTTTTCTTCTCTCTTATTCTAGCTTCTTGGGAATTACAGGGAGGTAATTTGCACAGGGACATAGATCTCAATGTGTGGTGTCGGCAATAATTAGACAGACATATCGGTGTGTGTGTGTGTGTGTGTGTCGTGTGTTGTGTGTGCGCGTGCGTGTGTGTGTGCGTGTGTGTGTGTGTGTGTGTGGTGTGTGTGTGTGTGTGTGTGTGTGTGTGCGTGTGTGTGTATGTGTGTGCGTGTACGTGTGTGTGTGTGTTTGCGTACGTGCTTGCATGCTTGTATGTATGCGTGCGTCAAGTGAAGTCAAGAATACTTTATCAGGCCTATCTCTCGTGGATAAATTTGGTTGCAGGTGCAATACACATCAACAAACACAACAAGACAATGAAATATTGAGCATCACAAACATCATTGAGCATCACAAGAGGTGCTGAAGGTGTAGATTCTTTTAGTGCTTATTCTTGAAAGTTCGGGATCAATTTGTAGTGTGATTTGCTGAGTTTCAATTAAGGAAACGTCAAAGATGAATTCACAACAGTCAACATGTAGGCTACCTTCGATTTGCGATTCAATTACCGTTTGCGGTTTGAAAGTTGTGTTGCTTGATTTATAGGTACTTAGGCTAATAGGAATGGGGAACAGATGAAGGTCATTAATAAAAGGTAAAGGTCACTGGAGCAGAACATGAGCCGTTTTGAAGGCTGTTAACACGATAACGTTTGAACGGAGCAACCTACGAGGCTCCTATTTTTTTCATGTGGATAGGCAGCTAGGATATCTTGTCCAAGCCAAGTTCACAATGAAGATCACTGTTCAACGGTGGATGTAGCGTTTCATGTTCTAGGTTTTGTCTTTCCCCAACAATATAGCTTTTGATCAATAGACGTCAAAGTAGTACCAGCGAGTATGACCAAATTCACGGTTGTTATAGTAATTGGGACTACACGTACCCAACGGGATTATTCCCCGTGACTAAAGATTGGACGTGATCATGGATCATAGCTACCAAGTTCCAACCACAAATAATCCAATCAGATTTCAATTTTCACGGCGTGACGTAATCATGCTACAACACGTCACTGCTTTGACCCACTTCCGAACTGAAACGAGATTATCGCTCAGGATTATAGCGTAGATATGCGTAGTGACACTTTTTTGTACTCAGGCTTTGTATATAGCAACGGGAGTACTTTGTGATAGGAGGGAAGGCCAGGCCGGTGCGTTTCTCTTTCTCTCTGACTGTCTGTCTGTCTGCAAGAATGTGTGTAACGCAGAAATAGGTGCTACCTCCTAAAGCCTAAACTGTTGCATCCATCCTATTGGAAATTGGCAGAGTGGTGGCGCCCTCGGAGTAGGACGTCACTCACGCTGGCTCCACGACTAAGACATTATTGTCGTCAGTAGGATGGATTAGTAGGTGGTGTCCTGCATAACAGGCTCCACTGAACTCCACGGAAGTGACTCAGCAGCAGTGCAGTGTCTTCCTCGGTTGGTTGTCTCCTGACGGCCTAACATAGATTCGCTCCCCTTGGACTGCTGCTCTCGGATTCTGCGACTTGAACAAGCTGGGGTGTGGCTGCGAGTTGGGACTCGGAATGAGCGATGTGGGAGCAACGCCACTGTACGGCCCAGAAGATGGGACAGCAAACAAGATTTGGCAGAGTTGTCACTAATATCGCGACGATGATGGGCCTCCCATTTATGTTGTTCCGTTCACCGATGGGATCGGACAACATGCAATCACACCCCTATTATGCGTCTCCCTACATATCTCTCACAACCATGGGTCAAAGTAGCTCCTGAAATCAGGAATGAAAATGGGACATTAGGTGGATGCCTCGTGCCTCCATACCGGGAGCTGACAATCTCGCGCACTCCACGTGTCTCTCCCTGTGGGGATACTGGAGAGACGACGGGCAGGGGGGGGGGGGGGGGTCTCTTTCGAACAAACAGGCCCCCACCTTCTGGAAGTTTTGTGCTTGTAACTTTCTCTATTCTGTCACTCTCTTTGACTTTGCCTTTTTCTCTTTTCTTTCTGTCATCTACTATCTTTCTGACTTATTGGCCCATTCTCCTGCCCTTTTTTAAAAAAAATCTTCCAAATAATGTTTTCTTCTTTGAGCTACTCCAAAATGGGAATGTCAGCTGAATGGAGCGGGGAGACTACTGAAAACTGAAAACCGGACACCCGGGCCATTATGGCCGCATGGCCTGAAAAGACAGAAGAAGGAATGGTCATCTTGTCATCAGGAACAACGGTCTTACTAAATCAGAAGAGTCGTGTGCTAACATTGATGGCAGACGGACAGAAATATGGCGATCAACAGGGCCGGACCAAGTGATTCGTAAGGGGGGGGTTTCCGCCGGGGGTCCAGGGAGCTGCATAGTTTCTGGGTTAGGGAACAGTGGCTATCTGGGGGCCCTGGGGGCGAAGACCCGGGACTGTAGTGCAAAGTGGGGATTATTAAGGCAACATGTGAGACATTTTCTTACTTTTAATTTTCTCCTCTGCATAAGGTACATGCTTGGAGGAGAGTGAGGTTTCCGGAAGCAACCCCTGATAATAAAAAAAAAGCAATATTGACCACCACCACCCCTTCCCACAACATGCTACAGAAACAACACGGTTCACACATGCAGCCACCACTACAGGAATGGACACGTGCTGCTCTGGAACGGGAAGGTTTGTTCAGGAATGGGAAAATTGTGTGTCCATTGGAATGTGTCATTTCGGGAATGGATATTTGTTGCACAGGAATGATTCAGGGAAGATTCATTATCCATTCAAATGTGTCATTTCCTGAATGGACATGTGTTGCACAGGAATGAATCAGGGAAGATTCAGAGTCAATAGGGCATTTGCCGCGAGCCGGCGAACTTGAATTTAACAGAGTTTATATTAGTGAATTGAATTAGAAAGGTCAGCGTGAGTCGGGCAGAACGAGTGCGGGCAAATTAGTAGTCTAGTATAGAGAACGAATGCTCGTGGCAAATGCCCTATTGAAATATGTCACTTCAGGAATGGTCATTTGTTGCTCAGGAATGATTCAGGGAAGATTCGGGGTCCATTGAAATGTGTCATTTCAGGAATGAGAGAATTTAGTTCTCTTTCACCCATGCATTACGCCCGAAGGAAATGCAAAGAACAACGACTCTGGAGAAACTCTAGGAAAAGATAAAAATAACACTACGTCTGGAGCTAGTATTGCATTCCATAAAGTCAATATTAAGGAATAAAAGTTAGGGGGGGAAACACTTGTTGCAATACAAGCGTTAGGTTGTAAAATAATCTTCACACTTGAATGCATACACGAGATTTTTTTCAGATGTTTCGTGAAGTCATGTTACACTCTGAAGGATCACGGACACAACTGATAATAGCTGTGGGACTTCGTCTGTAACATTGATTTGCTAGTGGACACTTTATTTGCTATGGGATTGGCTCACTGATGCAACGCCTTTATCTGTCTGTCTCTGTCTGTCTCCCTGTTTCTCTCTCTCTCTCTCTCTCTCTCTCTCCTCTCTCTCTCTCTCTCTCTCTCTCTCTCTCTCTCTCTCTCTCTATCTGTGTGTGTGTGCTAGAATCTCAATCTCAATCCTTGCGTAATACAAAGTGTCAAGTCTCTCTCTCTCTCTCTCTCTCCTCTCTCTCTCTCTCTCTCTCTCTCTCCTCTCTCTCTCTCTCTCTCTCTCATCTCTCCTCTCTCTCTCTCTCTTCTTTTTTTCATTTTAGCGAACTGGGATTACGTTTATACGGCTTGCCATCCTGTTATTTCCCTTCAAATTAGATTGCTATTTCCAATTGACAGATTCCAATAACTGCTCTGACTTCAATACCGGAAGAAGAATGGACCCGGAAATGACGTCACGGTTTTACCAAAGATCCCGGATCACAGACGACGGATTATGCAACCCTCCATTTCCTGTCTCAGATAATGTGAAACTGTGATGGCTTAATAGATCATACATGGGCCATGGAGGGTGGGTGAATTTTGTTAATATAATTTGTGAAATGGTTCTGCATCAATTTTAGCCAAATTGAGGAACATAGGCTTTGGAGGTCAGATAGGAGGCAAGTGGATGGGACAGAATAGGTGAGACTGGGGGGGGGGGGGGAGGGGGGGGGGGGCGCGCGCGCGCGCGTGTGTGTGTGTGTGTGTGTGGTGTGTGTGTGTGTGTGTGTGTGTGTGTTTGTGTGTGTAGTTAGGGGTTGGGAGAAAGAAGAAATAGTTACAGTTGAAAATAGTTACATATCATTGTACCCCCGTCTCTATGTGGCCCCCAATGTCAGTATGTGTCCCCCTCTCTGTGTGTCCCCATCTTATATAATTTTTATCTCTGTCTGGTTTTTTATCCTAGCCATAACGCTACCCCTAACCAAAACACTGAGGAGGCCCTTCAAGCCGTCGTCACTCGCTTTGCTGAAGCAGCTAAGGCCTTTGGCCTCAGACTCAGCGTAACATAGCCAGCAAGTGGAACTTACCATCTCCTGCATGTCAGCACTGATGGAACAGACATACCCTACACACGCATACACAGGGGCACACACGACCGTGAGTACTTTCAAGACAGGCCAGATTTCAAGTTAGGGGCATCATCGGTTGGAGAGTGTTGAAAGCATTCTATCACTTTGGATACATTGTTGACAGCATTTACCTCCCTTTCGGTTTACTGGTACCATCTAAACATACCGGTATACCATACCGTTTTTAGTGTGTGCTGCCAGCTATAGTCTGGGACTCCAGCCATTCCAGAATTTTGGCATCTTTTGATTTTCTCCACTTTTCTGCCAGAGTGTTGAACGTGTACATGAAGGGGTTGATGGCGGAATTCAACGGTAATACAAATATGGCCAAACCTACGTTGATTTCTCCTGGGATGGGAACACCAGCTAAGGCTAACATTCCACACAATCCAATAGGAAACCAGCACAGAAAATCCGTCAGTGCTATAGTTATCAACCGCCGTGCTATGACCATGTCCTGTGACACTTTGGTAGAGCTGGTCTTCAAAGCGTTGCTCTGTATTGTCCAGTAGATGAAAGCCTGGCCCACAGAGATGAAAACAAACAGAACAAAGTTGAACACGATCATTATGCTGAATGAATAGGCTTTACCTTTGAACTCTTTCCTCGTCACTGGCAGCGGAATACAGATCCCTGTCTGGCTGTAGAACTCCCAGTGTGACGCCACAGGAAGTAAGGGAACCAGGGCAAACACACAGCCAGTCAGCCAGATCAACACACAAACCATCGCCGCTGATGTTCTCTCAAACCGGAGTGTGCTAAATGGGAAGCAGAGAACAATGAAACGATCCGCAGTGATCAGACAGATGATGAGTGCTGACACTTCACAGGACAACAGAGACAGAACACCAGCCACCGTACAGGCCACACTTTGTTTCCAGGTGTCGTCCGCATGGAGGTATCGGCCACGGAAGGAGTCATCAGCGATTCCAATGACAGCCATGTAACCCCCCATCAGAAAGTCGGCCAAGGTCAGGTTGGTGACAAACACACTGAAACCAGAGGAAGAGGTCTTGCCTTTGGCAAAGATTCGTGCACAGAAACAGAAGACATTACCCGACACAGTCAGACAGGTGACCAGCCACAGAAATCCACGGTACATCCATGACTGTAACAAATCTTCACACGACGAAACCTCATCACTGGGGGCATGGCATGATGAAGGATCAAAGTTATCAGGAAGGATTTCTTCACAGCATAGTTTATAGTTGTCTGTAGAGATGAAACGAAGATGGGAAAGATCTTTGAAAATGTCAGGTGAAAACACTTGGACAGGAGTTCCTTCCAAGTGCAGCTCTTTTAGCTGTTGAATGTGTTGAAACCCGTATTTACTTATTGCGTAAAGGGACATAATACGTGTTAAATTCAGTTTCTGTAAGCTGTCTAGTTGGGAAAATACATTAGGGTCCACGGATATCAGCTCTGTGTGTGACAAATCTATCATAGTGAGGCTACTGTGTTGAATAACTAAAGAAGGATGAACATTGATTGATGAGATAGGATTACCAGACAGGGATAAAGATTGCAGGTTTTGTAAGCCGATCAAAGAAGACACGTTAAAATAGTGTAGCTTGTTAACACTGAGGTCCAGAAGTCGTACATTTGACCACTTCAGTTCAGATAACCTGGTCAGAGAACACCTGGCCAGGACCAGGTGAATCAGGTAGACGTTACTGCTGAGATCTGATGGTGTCAACCCTGAACCTGTGCCATCCAAAGATCGAATCTGAGGGAAGAGTGCTGCTTGGAAAGGCTGGGGACAAAGGAAGCTGTAATCCTGACAGAGACAGCCTTGAGGACAGGAGGTCATGTCACAGCCTAGTTCATCATCATGCATCGGGCAGTGAGGCCATCCATCACACAGGTTGTCGTTGTGGACGCATATCAGTGAAGACCGGCATCGAAAGAATCCTGGACATGTCATGTCTGTACATCCCTGCTCGTCCTCATGCTGCCTGCAGTCATACATTCCATTACATCGTGTGTACACCGGCAGACATTCCCTGAATAGTCCAGGACACAAATAATGGCTGTCAGGACAGGACTCATTGGACTTCATTGGAATTGTGGTGAACTGGGAGATGCCATCAAAGCTGATAAGAAAAGGGGGTGGAAAACGGTATTTTAAGATTCTAGTCTCTTTGAAAGTATCACAATTCCTTTCATCTGATTCATCCTGACATTGGGATGTTTGATCACACACGTTGTCATACACCACACACTGTCCTGATGTACATGTGAACAATGTGTTGTGACAAAGAGGATGTTCACAGAAAGATTCATCATTCACACAGTCAGGTATGAGGTCACATATCAGGGTGTATGACAGACGGGTAGAAAACTCATCACTGCATGTGAACACGGGAATTACAGGCACTGAGGGATTCATCGCTTCAGACAATTTAATGGACGATGTTTCGTTGGAATACTGACATGGAAGAACCAACTGGGGACCACATAGTTCATGGCGGTGGGAACCACACAACAGAAATGCGTGCGTCACCTGACCATTGTGGCACAAAGTCAAGGAGGTTTGCCTTTCAAACAGCCAGGATTGTGTGTTAGTGATGAAGAGTCTGTTTGGTTGAGAGGAACTGGTGTCAGTCTGGTTTGGTTTGATTTCACAGAGTAACGCACCATGCAATGAGAGTGAACCTAACAAATAGCGACATATTGTAAAATATATATTCATGCCTTTCAATGTGAGCCAAGCACATTCGTCCTGGCCGTTATAATATTCATATATCCTCACAGAATGGTGAAAGACTGTTCTGTCTGCACTGTGTGCACTGAGTTTATACATTTTAGGCATTGACAAACTGTTCACATATATGCCTGCCACAAGATGGCCCATTACATTCCAGTGTCTTTTTGATATGTCCACAAGCATGGTATAGGGATCAGCAACACATGTAGGGAATCCTAAGGACCCTTTGTATACATTACAGTATGTACTGGCTTTGTCGATTATACCTGACCTGTCACCTTCTGATATTTGATCTCCCCACACAAATTTATAGCATCGTCCACACATGGCCACCATTCCCTGACACTGGGCACTGCTGTAAGGACAGTGTACTGCTTCATCCCGTCCATCTTCACAGTCTGTCATCAGGTTACAGGCCATGTGATGCTGGAAGCTGGCATAGTGACCAACAGAACAGTTCCACAAACCACTGGGCAGCTTCTCGGGTGTTTTTCGTTCCGGGAGAAAGGAGAAAAACAGGTAGAACAATGTTTTGTTGATTGCTTTCAGTTGTGCTTTTCCATTTTCTCTTTTATCGATAGACACAAACAATTTGGAAATGCCAGATGCTTCAACATTTGCATGTTCGTAATTCTTATATAAAAAAGTGCAGGCAGTTCTTTCATTATAAGGATTGACAGAACAATTAGACTTGCTAGAACAACTATGTAAAAAAAAAAGAATGTCAATGTCTTCAAACTCAAAACGTGTCAAACTGACAATATTGTACATGACAGAGTGGTTGTCCGGCACACAGATCCATCTGTCATGACGGCCAGCGTATGTTGTCATTCTGAAGGACAAGGACCCGGATAATGGTGACGTCATCACGATGGTCGTGTGTTCAGACTCTAAACGTATGTTGTCATCATGTGAATATAAGTGCCCGGGGAGTAGGATGGTGCGTGCGCCCGACTACGTGGCCTCATGTGTTCTCTGATCACTCTCTCTAGTTGTGCTGTCTCTCTCTCATAAGGCAGTAGGGTCTCTCAGCCCCTCTCTCGTCTCATGCGTACGAGTCATCAGTACGAGAGAGTCTCATCTCGAGAGAGTAGTCTCCCTCTCTGCGTCTCCTCATGAGCCAGTCATCGAAATCGAGTACGTCATGTTCTATGTGGAGAGTATGTGTGTATTCTAGTGTAGTGTGCAGTGTGCGTGTGTGTATGTGTGTTTTTGTGTGTGATAGTGTGTGTGTGTGTGTGGGTGTGTGGATGTGCAGTGTGTCTGTGTGTATGTGTGTGTGCGTGCGTGTGCGTGCGTGTGTGTGCGGTGTGTGCGTGCGCGCGCCGCGCGCCTATCTTACAATCACGCACAGAGAGAGCGAGAAAGGGAGAGAGTGAGTGAGAGAGAGAGAGAGAGAGAGAGAGAGAGAGAGCGAGAGAGAGAGACAGAGTGAGAGAGTAGAGAGAGAGAGAGAGAGAGATGAGAGTTACGAGAAACAATCAGTACTGGTCGTCACAAGAGCACTACTTGCATTCAGAGAGAGAACCTACTGCATAGTCTCTCTCTCTCCCTGTCTCTCTGTCCTTCTCTCTCATCTCTCTCTCTCTCTCTCTCTCTCTCTCTCTCTCGTTCTTGTATTTGTGAGTCCTTATCTGTGCTGTGGTGTGTGTGTGTGTGTGTTGGCGTGTGCGTGTGTGCGTGCGTGCGTGTTGCGTGTGCGCGCGCGCGCCTACTCACACACTCACGCACAGAGAGAGCGAGAAAGGGAATGCGAAAGAGAGAGAGTGAGAGAGTTTGTGAGAGAGAGAGAGAAAGAGAGAGTAGAGAGAGAGATAGAACGAGAGAGAGAGAGAGAGAAGAGGGGGGCGCAAGAGAGAGATAAAGAGAGAGAGATACTATAAGCACAATCAGTGTGTTACAGAGCCTACTGCATTCAGAGAGAGACCTAATGCATATCTCTCCTTCTCTCTTTCCCCGTCTCTCATCTTCTCCTCTCTCTCTCTCGTCCAATCTCTCTCTCGCTATACTCTCTCTTCTCTCTCCCCCTCCCTCGTCCTCTCTCACAGGGATTCACAACCCCGGAAATGCTATATCCTAGATTTTTGAATAAAGATGTAATCTATTCTTATATAATTAATCTAGTTCAAGATACCAGAATAATACCATCGACGTTTGAAAATGCAGTAGGTCATCGTCCATATTTGGACTTAGTGTTAAGATTTATAACAATATATCAACATTTGTAAAAATCTCCGCTCATCTAAACTTTCTCATTTTTTTCAAAACCCACCCCCCTGGTGATCCTTCTCTACAGCATCTGTTTCAACAAGATTACTGTGTGTAGATGTGGATGAAGAGGTGTGCAATTGTATTTGTTGATGTGTGTGTTGTGTGTGTGTGTGTCTGTCTGTCTGTGTGCGCGCGTGTGATCTGTGTTGGGTGTGTTCACGCTCTGCGGCGCGCCTATCTGACACTCACGCACAATGGCTGAGAGAAGCAGAGACAATCTCAGAGAGACGATTCGCCCTGTCAGCAATCTATCTTTCGAGAGAGAGAGCACAGAAAAGAAAGTTCTCCTCCAGAAGAGAGAGACTTGCACATCAAGAGACCTTTTACTTGTCTCTCAGTCTGCTTATCGCCCTTCTCACAGCACTGAAACAGCTCTGCATTCAGAGAGTCATGAACGACCTACTTCACTCTGTCATCTCTGGATACGTATCTCTGTTCTCACTTTATTAGATCTCTCTCCAGCATTCGATCACAATCGACTCTCAACATCTTCTCAATTATCTCTCTCTCATTCATCTCGGCATCTCTATCACAGCTCTCTCTCTCTCTCTCATCGGGATCTGACCAACAGAACATTCTAGATCTGAGCTCCATCAAAAACAAGATCTTCTCCACCTTCTGTTCTTGAGTGTGGTAGTCCCACAAGATATCATTAATGGGGCCTATGTCGCGTTTTATTTTGTAATCCAAGCCCCTCTCGTCGTATTTGTCCAAGCGCTCAGATTTATAACAATATTTAATTTTGTAAAACGTTGTATTTTCTCACTTTCTTATTTTAAAAAAAACCCACCCTGGTGATGTTCTTCTCAAATCGTTTCAACAAAGATTACTACTGTAGATTGGACTGAAGAGGACAGCATTGCTTTGTTGTCTCCCTCTGTCTCTCTGTTCTCTCTCCTCTCTCCTCTCTCTCTCTGTCTTGTCTCTTACTTTTTTTCTTTCTTTTTCCATTCCCCTTTTCTCATACCCTCCCCCCCCCCCACTCCCCCCTTCTGCGTTGACTTTGCCCGTGTTTGTCTTGCGGTCAGTCAACAGCGTCAGTTATGTGTGGAGGGGTGGGTGTGTGTGGTGTGTGTGTGTGTGTGTGTGTGTGTGGTGTGTGTGTGGTGTGTGGTGTGGTGTGTTTGCGTGCGTGCGTGTGCGTATCCTATCTGGTGCGTGTGCCTCTTGCGTGCGTTGACGCCGCGCGTGCTCACGCGTGTGTGTGCGTTGTGAGTGTGGGTGGGTGCGCGTGTGCGTGTGTGCGTGCGCGTGCGCCTGTGGGTGGGATGTTGGGCGTTGTAAGTGTACCGATGTTATTATTGCATGGTGTTTCTTGCAGTCATATTTTAAAAGTTTGTTATTTCCCATAGTTTCGTGTGACGGGCTGTCTCATATTGTCTTAATGATAAAATGTTTTTAGTCAATTTGGAATTGTATGTAGTGACACTTTAATAGATGATTCTGTTAACTATATGTTTTTTTGGTTTTCGTTTGTGTTTTTTGTTTTTTTTAAATGATTTGTTAATGCATCTTTATTTTTGTAAAGCGCATGAGCCAAATTGTGGGGTACTCGCGCTATACAAGTGTCCCATATTATATTATTATTATTACATGCCTCTCAGAACAGAATTTCAAGACACCATCAACAACATGCAGACAAGCATCACTGACATCAAAAACATGGATGAAGGTCAAACAAACTCAAAACTTAACCGAGACAAAAGTGAAGTATATCATTGACTCACAGAACAAGCCATTACCCGATCTCCTACCCCCTCTCCTATCAAAGCGGTGAAAAATGCATTCAATCTCCTCACTTGCAAGATCTATAGGGGTCAACTTTCCCCCAACACTCTCTCCATGGACCAACGTCTCAAACATACTGTCGCTCGCTCAGCTTACCATGAATCAGGAAAATCAGCAGCATTCGCCACCTTCTCACTTTTGAAGCAGCCAAACCCTCCTCTGTTCCCTGTCGTCCAAGTTTGATTAATGTATTCCCTTCTACTCCATCATCACAACTATTACTGACATAGCTTCCGACAAGGCCAGGCTATGAATGTCATCCAAGACAGATGGAAGGATGCTGATCGGATGCTCCTGTTGCCAGTCTTAAGGAAGGTATTTGAGAAGAGAGCAGTTATGGCGTTTGAGGGCCATCAAGGAGGACTCCAGTCAATCACCTGTGTGAGGTGTTGCAGGCACAGACTTCTGGCCAGGTCAGTAGGCTGATCATGTTTCAGCGCACGTACTGAAAGAAGGAGTCCGGGTCTTACCTCCCCCGACAGGCAGTACGCCATTCAAACAGCATTTGAGCTGATCGGACAGGCACCCCATCTCAGGTCAGCACCCTCGCTTCCGCACATCAAATATGCAGCAATGTGTGTGCTTGTGGTGAGTGGCTGTTGTGTGTGTGGTGTGTGTGTGTGTGAGTGGCTTTGTGTGTGTGTGTGTGGTGTGTAAGTGCTGTGTGCTGTGCGTGTGCCGTGCGTGCGTGCGTGCTGTGCGCGCGGTTGGGTGTTGTGTGTGTGTGCGTGTGTGCGTGTGTGTATGGGTAGGCGATGTTTGTGTACCTCTCTCCCTCCGTCCCACACTCCGTCTCTCCGGCACGATAATTGCGCGAGTGTGTGTGTGTGTGTGTGTGTGTGGGGTAGTGTGTGTGTGTGTGTGTGTTGTGTGTGTGACTGTGTGTGTGTGTGGTGGTGTGTGTGTACGGTGTGTGTGTGTGTGTGTGTGAGCGTGTGTAGCTTTGATGCATAAAGTTGTTCCCCTCATTATTTTGACAAACTGTCCTCTCTCCTTCTCCTCTCTATATCTCTCCTCTCTCTCCTCTCTCTCGCTCTCTATCGCCTCTCTCTCTGCGCGTGCGCGCGCGGTGTGTGTGTGTGTGAATTGTGTGTCTGTCTGTGTCTATGAAAGAGAATTATATGAACATTTTCTGATTTAATTTGTTTTACATTAAATATATTTTTTCTTGTCGGTTTTAAACCCCGTGAGTGTGATGATACGAGTTAGTGCTTAATTTGCTTTTATGGAGCATGCTGTCATTTTTAAATGTTTGTGAACATGTTGTACCTAATGTATATACTTTACTTTGCGGTCATTGTGAATGTGTAGCTAGTTGATGTAAATTTGAAAACTGATTTTAATGTAATCTGATTGAAATTTATTTATGAGGTAGGCTACATGTATTTTGATCTATATTTATTTAAATATGTACTATTTGCTGTGTGTGCACGTGTGTGTGTGAGTTTGTGCGTGCGTGCGTGCATGCAGTGCGCGCGTGCGTGTGTTGTGTTTGTGTAAGAATGTGGGGATAGGGGGGGGGGGGTGGTACGTAAGGGGTGTTTTGATATGAATCATTTTAGTGCAATTGTAAAGGGCTTAGAGCTTAAATGGTGAAGCGCTCTATAAATTTTCTAAATAAATGAAAGGTGTTACGTTTTTCGTCCCTAGGGTATTATTTAAACAGGGTTCAAAAGACCACAAATGGCAACATAAAGGAATTGTTGAAACACGCTCAGAAATAGAGGTGGGGGGGAAAACCGTGTTTGAACATGAAAAAACGGTGCTAAAACTCGCGGTTCAAAAAACGGTTCGAGTTGCTTGTGAACCGGTTTTTAGCTGCAAACTGAAAGTGAGTTTTTCTTAGGAAAAAACGCATTCTTTCGAAAAAACAACAATGATTCTCAGCGCAAATTGGGTGTTGTAAACCAAGAGTCAGCCTGTCTCTATATAGTTTGTGGTGGTGTAGGCTTTGACTTTGACTTGAGGTTGAGTTGAAGTGTGTGTGTTTCATACGTCCTACGTTTCTTTATTATGTGTGTGATGTGTGGTGTTGCGTGCGTGTGGTGAAATATTACTGACAAATAAATATGTGTTTTGCATAGGTGTGGAAATTAGTGATGCGGTACTGGTTTAAAAACACCGCGTTCGGTATAAACGGTTCGAAGAGGGGGAACACCGGTTTTAAAACCGGTTCTGATTTTTTGAACGGTTCTCAACTCTACTCAGAAACACTCAGTCGTTGTATTTACGAGACAACACGTTATGACCATCCAATCATCATCAACACCAAATACGTAGTACTTCTAAACACCCTAGCTGATTATGTTTATGATACACTCCTCTACCTTCCAATGACCTATTCCCACTAATCGCGTTGTAATGGGAGGGGGGGGGGTAATCTTAAAATATAAATAAAAAGAATATGTTAGGAAGAGTACCCCACACACTACAATGACATACAAAATACATAGAAGTCCTTAATTGTGGCACCGCGAGTGTTCATCGCTGGTGTCGGGGTTTCAGCGGAATGTTGGAAAGACAATCCCCTGGAGGACACGAACTCACATGGGGGTGTGAGTGTTGGTTCGTCTGTACATGCTGAAGCCCGGCAAGTCCCGTAGGTCTGCAAGTGTCCCCTCATCGAAGGATGTATGTGGTGATCGCCGGAAAGTCTGGAAGACACAGCTGCAAATTTCCCACACGTATTGCAAGGGGAACATTTAGCACTGTGTTGCCGTATGTCGACTCCTATGTACCGTTCGTCATGTCACTGTCATGCGTGGGGGTGAACAGAAGACTGACCCAACATTCCCCACACGTATTGAAGGGGCCCAACATCTAGCACTGTGTTGGCCTATGTCACTACTATCACCGTCGTCATTTCATCGTTCATGCTGTGTGCGTGTGAAAGACAGTGTAAAGACACCAACATTTCCCACACGATTGAAGGGGAATTCAGCACTGTGTGCAGATATCGTCTCCTATTGTACCGGCGTCATGTCACTGTTCATTGCATCGTCTGCTGTGTGGGGTGAACACGAAGAAGATAGTCAAGCCAGAGGAACGCCCTATGCTAGTTGAACATTCTTTTACAACTTCTTTTCAAAAAATAAAGCACTGAGTGCAAAATTGCAATGAATATACTTGTATGCTTGATGTGGAAAATATAATAAGTGCGAGTGAAAAACGATGTAGACATTATTTGGTCCATCTGTAAGATAACGGACAGTCGCAAGAAAAGACAGAAAAAAACGAATGCTTATGCATCATAGCCACCATTACATCAACCTAATCTGTATGGTCACAATTACTTAATGTCACTTGAATGACACTTTTGTTACCAAAAGGAATTTTCCGTCCAAATAATGAATGTGTCAAGAATCACAACATTATCCATATTTACATTCATACACGACAATCACAAACAAACATACAAACCAACGAACTGTCTCCGGGAACAATCTGACAGAGAGTCATAATCACACAGAATAGATCGATAAGCTTTCGTACATGAGGAAGAACCAAACTTTAGTCAAAGGGAAACACGTACAAACGTGTCAGCTCTCTGACAACCAAACAAATGAAAAAGAAAACAAAACCAAAAACGCTCGACGATGTCGGGTTCCCGTTCCCGACACAGACGCTGACACACATGAACAAATCCTACATTTTAACCTTTACCAGTCCACAACATTCGTCCAATACTAGGTAAGAGAAAACACGGACCGATTTAAACGCGACCAAACACTAACCGTAACCGGAAGGTGTAAAAGGGCTGCAGGTGGTTACACGTCCTCCAAGCCAGTCGTTATAGGAACGGATTGTGTAGTGAAGTAGAAACGTATGCTAGTAGAAGCAGTGAAGTGGTGTAGTGCATTAGTTAGTATTTATGCTTCATTTGAACCAGTGAAGTGTGTGTAGCATAGGGTGTAGAAGCTATGCAGTTGCTCATGTGAAAAAAATCAAAAAAAAGGTGTTGTAAGTTAGAGAGGTAGGAGCCTTGTGGCCTTTGTGGTGCCATAGAAGTGAAATGACATTCAAACGTGCAGTGGTGTAGGATTGTGGCGTGTTAGGAGCTTTAACTGTAATGCCAAAATGTGCTCCATTGTAGGATAGCACAGATTGTAAGTCAATGTATAGGTTAGGAATATGGTATTAGGCATCAGAAAGTGCTGTGTAGTTCTGTGAAAAAATAGTGAAAACCACTACTGAACCCCCCCCTTCTTTCTACTTCCTCAAATATGTATGGTGGAAGGTAACCACCACTTTAGTGTTTGATTAGTCAGGACCAAGAGTTATAGTGTAGTGTTACTAATATGGTTAAGTGCAGTCTGGATTTGATTGTGACAGAAGATTCATGTCCCTGGATTATTACTCTTGGGATTATTGCAGAGAAATCGTGATGCAACAAATCAAAAAAAAATTGACGTGATGATCATTTTAGTTTACTTTATTGATTTATTAGTGGACGATTATCACTGTGGATTTAATAATAAGAAGCAATAATTTTAATTATTACGCTATGTGAAATATAGGACAGTTTCATCCACAAGATTTAATAATTGCCAGTTTAAAGTGAGTCCGAGAGAGAGAGCAAAAAAGGTACGGCAGACATGATTGAGTGAGTGGAAGTGCTAAGAAATGAATAATTGTTTCACGTATCCCTTTGATAAATTATATTACACAAAAAATCATAAACTTTAATAATAAAGAAGAAATAGTTGATGTGAAAGATTTCACACGAAGCTGGACATTGCTGAGTCAGTTGTCTTCTTCGATAGTGACAGTCGAGGCAAGCATGGCCAAAAAGTTCTTCTTCTTCTTCGCAATACGGGGCACAATCAACACACTGATTATATTGCCATGGAACCGGGTAGGTTCTCCACAGTTATGCGGAAGAAAAGTCCAGGAGGCCAAAGATTAAAGAAAGAGGAACGAGAGGACAGGACAAGCTTGATGGAAACTCTGCGAGGGGTGAGGGGGGGAGTGGATGGGGGAGATGGGGGAAGGGACGTGCGGACATTTGCTGGTTGGTAAGACGATTAAACCTGAGTGGGGCCACAAGCCACAGCAGTGCAGCAGGGGGTGTTCCTTTCAAGGAACTCCAGACTCGGCGCTGAAAGTCTCAGAGTTCTGGCCTCACTGCGGGTGTTGGCAGGTCGTTCTACTCCTTGATTGTTTGTGGAAAAAAGGAGCTTTTGACGTTACTGCGTCCGACACTGGGGGATTGAGAGCTGTGTGAAATGACCTTACATTGCGCTCTGGCTGATGGTAGAATTTGCTCATGACTCACACTCACGATGCCTTGAGTATTTCATACAGGCATGGTGAGTCTGGTGCTGTTCGGCTGTTGCTGAGTGATTTCCCTCCTGAGCCCTTTGCTACCAGTCGTAAATCGACAGTATCATTTTATTTTATTTTAAAAGGGGGTTATGTGTAGAATAGCCACTCTGTCATGCATATAACTTGAATGACGTTATTTTCAGTTTGAATGATACTGTTCATATATTCATTAATGTTTTTCTACTTTCGTGTTATTATATGGTGTTCTACGTTTTATTATTTGTTCATTATTTTTCTACAATTTAAGTTATATATTAGCGCCGTCCCCATCTCTCCCCCCCCCCTCCCAGCCTCCCCCAGGATTTTAGGATTTATTGATTATTTGAAAGTATTTACTTTGGATCGTTCTCACTTACTTCTAATTACTTTGCTACACTGTAGACATGTGCAGACAGCACTTGTTGTCTGGCTGGGGTTTCGCCATGTTTAACTGTTGAGAGTAAAGTTGGATTTAGAATTGAAGCTCGTGTTTGATTACGAGAGCAGGATACCTGTATGAGCGAGACACTAAAATAAATTTGCTTTCAAATTTGGCCAAATAAATAATCAATTGTAAATACTAGGTCTCTGGACCTCCAAAACCCTACTCCCGACACTAAACATATACTTTTGCGTGTTGTTCGTCAACTGTTAATGTGTATGGAGTGCCTGAGCCGCCATTTTGGTCGCCATCTTGGAATATCAAATTGGAGAGCTTGCCTGTATTAAAAAATATGTAATATACACGTATTACGTCACGCAAAAGGGCATGTATCGATAACTGGAACTGCAATCTAAACCTCCAATTTGTCTGATTTATCCCAAGCTATTTCTCTCCCCTCTGTCTTTGTCAGCTCGAAGTGGCTGCAGTCAATATAAGCAGCTGCATACCCTGACCAGGAGAGCAGTGAGGCGATTTGAAGATGATCACAGAGATGAGAAACAGCACGAGCACGACGTCACAGAGCTGCACCTGTCATGTCACAGCAACAGGTGTTCCATGTCCCAGCTACAACCGCACATGTGCTTCTAAGTGTGGGTTCGTAAGCCACACACGCTTCCACAGAAAAAAAAGAACAACAAGTAGTCAACTTCAGATCCAAGGAACAGCCAAGAAAAAACACTCAGAAATGGTGAGCATTGATGTGCCTTTTAAATCATGTTCAAAGTAGAAAAAACGTCTACAATTATGTCTTTTATGAAGATGGTATTTGCTGCAATGTCTTATTATTTGTCAGGGCAAGTCTAGCTTTCAGCACTTTCAGTAGTTTATCTTCCTGGTCATTCTTTCTTCGTTCAGTCCAGCAAGTCCACATAACCAACAGGTGGATGTAGAGCAGAGCTGAGCTGGCCAACAAAACACACAACCATGGTCTGATAGATTTTGTCAAGGCGTGACACATTGGCAACCATCGCAATGACCATTCCAAATAAAAACCCAGCACATCACTTCTGGGGAAAGGCGATTTTCCATCATGGAAGGTGAACAGAAGAATACAGTGTTTTATTCGTGATGGTGTTCCGGTGTGATTCTATCTTTGGTTTGTCCGTCTGTAGATGAGAAGTTGTCAGTAAAATGACAAAGCATGTAAGATGCATTGATTGCTGTGATAAGTTGAAAACCATGTAAAGGGTTGATGGGCTTGTTAGCGTTGGCATAAAGACAGACGGACACAGACCAGACTGTCAGAGAGGCCCAGTGTGACAGTCCAGGGAGAATGGTATCAATGCCAGTCTTGTTCCAATAAACCATAATTCCTGCACAAGCTGTCGTCACTGAAGGCCTTAGTAAATCTCCAGGAACTGCTTGAAAGTAAAGGACAATGGTATGATCCAAGGTGATCAGCAAGACAACAAACACTGACAGATGTCTGGACAACAAGGAAAATAAAACATGATCTTACAGGCTACACTTTCGGTCCAAGTTTTTCAGAATAGATATACTTCCAAAATGTAATACGATTTATCACCACGTTTACAACAAATATGACTGTCCCATGATTTTAAAATTGCCAAATATAAATGGTGATAATTATCAGGAGATTGCTCCCGAAGATGTTGTGGAGGCAGGGACAAGGAAGCCATGAGCAAAAAGAAATTGCCACCAATAGCAGACACACTAGCAAACCAAAAGAAAAATGGAATGCACTTCAGATGCAACAGAGAATGACATGAAGGCAGCACCAGCATGAACAGTCCAACCGTTGGCTGATTTGAATTGATGGAATGAAGCTCGCCACAGCAAAAGTCTGTAGTCTTGGATGAAAGAAATTATTTCAATTGCGGGAAGAGTCGTGAAAATATGTCCAAAGGAAAGACGCGATGGGATTCTTAGTGATGTCCAATTCGTTGTAAATATTGGCATGTTCTTAAAAACCTAAAACTCCAACAGTTTGGATAAGAGACGCGGAAAAGATTCATGAAAGTGAAACTAGTAAATATGTCGAAAAGGAGTGTCTAATAGACTAAGGATTGTTCTGATATTGTGAATGTGGCTCATGGTGAATAAATGATCTTTTGCATTGTTTAATCGGCTATGTGTTGAAGGGGTTGTTTGAAACAGACATGCTGTTCAGATGGCATTTGAAATAAAACAACCTATCAAGAGATCCTTCAGATGGTGTGTCAAGCCTAATAACCCGTAAATTGTTTAGCTTTCCAGTCCTGTGTGTTATGCAGAGCCAAAAAGACAGACTGAGAATAAAATAAGAAGATAATTTTTTAATAATCGGTCCAATAACATTACCCGAGCTAGCTGCATCCAAATATTCGAAGTTTTAAGGAAAGAAAACCTGGCTGGGAAAAGACTGGTGCACTGGAACGAGTTTCCGTGACACAGACACACCTTCAGGACAGATCATGTCACACATCAGTTCATCATCCTCTGTGGGCACTGGCCAAAGCCATCACACAGCTGGTTTACATGAACACAGACTGTGGACTCTAGACATTGATAGTAATGAGGGCATGGACCGCCCTCACCACTCTTGTCATTTTACCCATACACACAGTCAGGAGAGCCCGTTGCATGATTGTAGACAGGAGACAATCAGAGCCACTCGTGGTAAAGCTGTAATGAGTGTCAGGCGACAGGACTCCTCAAGTCATCACCTGATGACAAGTAACCTGTTCCGTCCAGGTTAATGTAATAGCCGTGTTTGCCTAAGTTTGCCTCTCAGTGGTACTGATATTGTCTCTCGTTCAAGACAGACCATTCATCAGAATATCTTTACAACTGAGTATTCATACATCGTTGACTGACCAATACACATTGAGCGTTGAACACAGAAAACCACAACACAAGGAATGTTCACAAGAAGTCTCATCCCCATTATTGGGGCAGTCTGTTTAAAGTCACAGACCAAATTGTAGTCATGTATTGTCACTGATCTTCTCCCCCCCTCGTCGTACATCTAAACATGGCGTAATGAATTTGAGAATTTTCTGCACCAGCTGTTGTGAGGATAGGAGAAGGTCTGATGTCGAGGGACATTGATGAAACAAGCAAAAATGGGAGTGGCTACTTTTTATACTGTAGAATGTTAATACTACATAACAGAAATGTGTGCATTAAATGATATTTATGGAATAAGGTAAGAGCTGGTGTTCGTTTGCAAAGGGGATTCAGGACACAATTGTATATGATAAGATGATCGTGAAGAATAATGATTTATTATATTTTGACTGTTATCACATAAGGCGCCCAAACCACGTTGAAATGGATTGAGGCATCATTCCATATTAGCCAATGCTGAAGGCATGGAGATTCTTTGAAGGATGAGAAGGTAATTCAGTTCTAAAATCATTCATGTTGTACCACCGCTGTGTCTCCAGACCCACATCAATATTTTTCCGTATTATAAAGGGGACAACAGCCATACCAGATTTACAATCTAGAATAGCGAGAATTATGAAGTTTTTCAAAATATGTAAAGCATGCACCTGTTCCTTCTTGGTTTCAAGTGAAGACAGTGT
>CM065703.1:5086284-5099731 GCA_017654935.2 Phymorhynchus buccinoides | reverse complement strand
ATGTAGAGACATTTCTTACATTTGCCACCTAAAGAAGTTGTTAGGCGTCACTTTACGTACACCAAATGATTTGAATATGGACGAGATACATAAATTCCTCATTACTATTACTTGTAGAGTCAATTGTATTAGATACGGCGGTACATTATCATATGGGAGGACCACAAACTGCCAAAGAAAAATCGTATTATGTTGTTTAAGTATAGATGAGAAGGGAAAAAACTTTTACTGGGGTACAAATGTACGCAAATGGTTTAGCTGGGGGAAAACGGGATTTATGCATGCATGGTTGAAATAGGGCGTGGATGGTGCAGGCAGTTATTTTAAAACTTTAGCAGAGGATTAATTGACAATCGATGGCAAGGTCTGGAATGATCACATACAAAATAGGGATGATTTATATGTAAAGATGTTTGGCATCGAAGATCTAACGTTATTGTTCAAATATATTTGACAAGTCGTAATAGCTAGGACACCTGAAGTTTATGATGATTAGCATTCAGATTTGGAATTTTCGGATCTGTTTGTACATTCAAAACGTTATCAAAAACATTAGACAATTTAACATGCCCTATTGTAAAGAAAGGGCTAAGATAATGAGTGGCATTTTGTATTGACATGTCCATTTTTCAACGATCTTAAGAAAAGAATTAATTGCACCTAAATTTTACAGGAATCCTAGTTTTATTTAAACTTAGTCTCATTATGTCCAGTAGAAATGAAAAACACAATTCAAAAGTTGTGTATAATCCTTTACAAGGGCCATTAAATGTCGAGGATATGTACTATCGTGAGTATGTTTGTTGTTGTTGTACTTTGTTCATTTGGATGATTGATTTTGTGTACTTGGAAATATTGTCACACACCTTCCAAATGGGCGATGCCTTTTTCGGAATAAAACATTGGCATTGTCATTGTCATTGTCATTATCTCTCTCTCTCTCTTCTCTCTCTCTCTCTCTCTCTCTCTTCTCTCTCTTCTCTCTCTCTCTTCTCTCTATCGGTTGTCTCGCTGTCTCACATTCCGTCTCTCCCTGTTTCTCGCTACTTTTTCCTCGTTTCACACGTACTTCTCTTTGTTATCTTTCTCTGCCTCCCTCTTGTCTAACCCCCACCCTTTCTCAATTAAGCAAACACATCTTTCTTGATAAATGGCAACAATATAATAGTCTTCAATGTAAGAAAACCGTTCCACTGGGGTCATGTCTATTGTCCACGTGTCGAGTGTCTATATGCCACGTGTCCGAGTTCCCACGTGTCCAACTCGTAGATCCGGTACGAGTATCGATTGTGTCCGAGTGTCATGCTTCCACGTATCGATGGGTCCGAGTCGTCTATGGGTTCAGTGGCACTTTGGCGTAATTTCCACAATGTAGATGAACCAGTGGTCATTTGACTTATTTTTAAAATCAATTTTTTATACTTAACGGCTTTGTCTTTGTCACCATGTACAGGATAGTTATGCGCTTGTGTAATGCAGATGATCAGTGGTCGCTGCCACTGACCAGCGATCACACTGACGTAAATTCCATTTCACTGTTTAACGGCTTATAGTTGTCATGAGTACTACTGCACTTTGTACAATTGAAGATGACCATTGGTCTGTGGCAAACGACCAGTGGTCATTCGGACACATGCCACGTGGACACATGGACAAACGGACACGCAGACCACACAGGACCGCTAGCCTTTTCCATTGTGTCCATGTTTTCCCCCACCCATTCCCCCATTTCTACTATAACTCGGTGGAATTGTCCTATGTTCCGGAGAGTTTGAATACACGAAAAAGAAACAGCAATAAATACCCCTTTCGGGTTTCCCCCGCTTTTATAATGATATAATGCACGAGGAAAGGCATTTAAAAAAAACAAAACAACAATAACAGAGCAACCAGTAACGAATGCGAGGATGAATGGATTATAAAGGACATAAATCTCTACCACTTTATACACATCTTGGTTTCTTATTTAGTTAGTGATTTACTCCTCCTCCTTTCGGTTCGCAAAAGCATCGTTTGAATCGAACATAATAAATCTAAGAAGAATAATTTAAGTTATCAATGGAGGCAGAGAGAGAAGAAGAAGAGAATAGCGAAGAAGAAGAAGATTGATTGATTCATTGAAATTATTAATGCGTAAGATTTGAGCACCATTGAGCTTTTTACCAAACCCGCATTATTTTAAATAATGAAAATAAAACTAACAAGGGGAAAACATATAATATAAAAAAACAATAATAAAAGGTCATGCAGCAAAAAGGAACTCACCTCTGTCTGTCTGTCTGTCTCTCTGTCTGTCAGTTCTTCTTCTATCTCTGTCTCTCTCTCTACTATCTCTCTCTCTCGTCTCTCTCTCTCTCTCTCTCTCTCTCTCTCTCTCTCTCTCTCGCTCTCTCAAGAACACATAGACAGCACACACACGCGATTACGCAAATATACCATGTCTGAACGCAGCACAAGAAGAAGAAGAGAGAAAGAAGAAACAAGAAAGGAAAAAAGAAGATGAAAGAAAGAATGAAAGAAAGAAAGAAAGAAGAAAGAAGAAAGCAGAAAGGAAAAAAGAAAGAAAGAAAGGACAAAGAAGAAGAAGAAGAAGAGAAGAAGAAGAAGAAGACGAAGAAAGTACGAGGAAAAATGTATTTTGACAAATATTTCAGACCGTAAAACAAATTCCTGACATTCCTCATATGCTTCGTGCAAGAACTTCCGCATTCTTGTCATAATTCAGGACGCATGGTCGCTCGGAAATGAGATCTACAGAAAGTTAACGATTAGCTGAGGACGAATTTATTGGAAAATTTGTAATACAAAAAAAAATAAAAATAATGGTAATGATAGAAAAGGGAAAATGAAGAAACATTGTGTGATAGGCGTGCTGGAGTAGGGGTTAGGGAGTAAAAAACGGGGGTGAGAGAGGGGGGGGGGAGATATGAGGTGAGAGTGGAGAGAGAGAGAGAGAGAAGAGAGAGATTGAGAGGCGAGGAGAGCGATTGAGAGCTCGAGAGGGGTTTGAGAGAGAGAGAGAGAGAGAAAAAATGAGAGACGGAGACAGGAGAGAGCTAGAGAGACAGATACGAGAGGACAGAGAGAGTTTGAGAACAAATGACAACAAAAATGGACAAAAATGATACCCACCCAATGATTTTTAATTTTGTGTGAGCTCAAGAGCACGGTTCAAATGAGTTTGGAAGGGGCTTTAAATGTCATCTAATTTGACATGGCAGGGGATTAGGATTTCACGTGGGATACACATTAACACAAGTTGAAAAATAAATGAAATTTAGAAAAAATAAAAATTTTCTTTTTTTTTTTTTTTTGTTTTTTTTTATTTTTACTCTAACAAACAAAACATGAAAATTAATTTCATTTTAAGCAATAAGTCAACAGCTCATGCGACCAACAGTTCTTCCGAAGCTATGCGACCAACAGTTCAAAGAGTATCAGAACACTACAAAATTTAACTAATGGTATCAAGCTTCTTTTTTTCGGATGTTATTAGCTTCAGCAACAAACATTGCCATAGAATTTAAATAGTCTATTCTGTTTGTTTTTAACAGAGCTGCTAAAAATCCCGTCTTTCTGCTAACGGTGATCTAAACACATTGCATTTCTCACGCACAGCTTTATATGCTTCACAATCAAAAGAAACAATGTTGCTCATCCTCTGTATCATTTGAAGAAACACATAGGACACTTCATACTCAGGCAGTGTTTCAGTATTATACCAGCGCTGGCTAGCTTGGAGTCCAAGCGTTTTCGTTCTAAAAACGAGCTAAAGAATCCCTGAACCATTTTCGTGTTATAACTACAAATATTTTTCACACTGTAAATCACTATTAAACTGTAAAAAAGATGCATACTTCTCACTCCCTTCTAGCCCAGAATGCCATATTTGTTAATATTTGTTGATAGGAAGAAATTAGTTGTTCTTTGAATTCACATATGAAAGATTTATCTCCCTGGTTGTTCCAGAAAAAGCCAAACCCACTTTCAAAAAGCAACGTCTTTACATGAGAAACCAAGTTTTGTTTTCCACTTTCATCTTGATTGACTAGCATATTATACGATTGTTTGTCAATACTAATTAGCGGAAGTTTCATTAAACGAAACCAGTATCTGATATATTTTATTTTTGTACATAATGTAATGGATATCTGCCTGTTTCTGCGTATAACATTTTATTGGAACCATGGCATTGTAAAGGGATATTAAGAAATCTTTTCATTGCTAATGTATGTACTTTTTTCTATATAGTCATTTTGCAATAATCCCCAAACTTCCGCCCCATAGGTCAACATTGATTCTATTTGGGAATCAAAAAGTTTCCAAAAAATAGATATACAGTATCAATACATTTCAGTCTTTTTAATGATCTTAGAATATTAATCACGCCTCGTCTCCCTTTTCTGTACGTTTCTTCTTCAAGGCCACTTTAACTCATGACTTACTAAGCTTAGTGGTGAATATTAGTCCTAAATATTTATAGTTATTTGTTACTTGCACTTTCTAAATTTCCATACCACCATTTCTCACGAGCGGCTAAATATCCCCCTTTTCTAAGCACTAATTCCAGGCACTAATTGAATTCCGTGTCTACCTTTCTTATTTATTTATAATGCCAATTCATTGATAAAAAAGGAGAATATTTGAGGGCTTAATAGACAACCTTGCTTTACTCCTTAAGGGCAATTGAACAGGTCAGAATACAAATTCTTATCTCTAACGCATGCTAACACTGAATTATAAATTGCTTTAATGATCTCTATAATTTACCTTGAATACCTGTTTTTTCTAGAACATCCCATCAAAATTTCTGTTTCGAGTCGAATGCTAATGCGAAAGTCAACAAAGCGCTATATAGATTTTTTTGTTTTTAATAAATAGTTTTGAACTAATGACATAAGAGTAAAAACATGTGGTCGATCGGTACTATAATCTTTTGACCATGCTTGTTCCTTCTTGATTTTTTCCTCGTGATCAGCCCAGCCGTTAATCTTTTATTTAAAATGTATGTATAAAATTTTACTAACTACATAGGTCAGTGCGATGCCTCGATAATTATTCAGGGTTGTTCTTTTCCCTTTTTTAAGACTAGGAACATTATAGATTTAGGACAATCCTTTGGAAAGATACAAGAGTCAAAAGTTATTAAATAATATTTACTATGTAGTCTATAATGCCTAGTCTATAATACCCATCACTTGCAAATGTCAACATTCACTGACAATGTATCTGGACCTGCACTTTCCACATTTCAAATTTGTATGCCTTATAATTCCTCTTTAGTAATACAACTATCAAAACATGGGCACAGTATCATCCACATTTTCTTCAATCAAAAAGGATATTATCACTATCATCAGAATTATCACAATCATTAAACACGCTGAAAAAGTGTTGGTGCCTTTGTGGATGGAAATATCATTGTATATTATTGGACGTCTAGAAGTGCTCTTTATTGTTTTCCAAATAAATTGGAATCTTTTGCTGAATTTTTAATCTCTCAAGCTTATTTCATCAAAACCTCGTTTTTTCTCTTTCTCTTTCTTTCCTTACATACCGACGCATGTTGTTGTTTTCTATAAAACCTTGGACCTAGCTCTACTGATAACTCTTTAACAACCTTTCCACTACTGTCCTTTGTTTCCTACAGTCCTTTCAAAACCATTCATTTACTCCTACTTTTCAACCAAACTGCCAGCAACTGCACCATTGCTTTAGTAAATAGTTCTAATGATTATCGATATTCATTCTCAACTTCACTACCATGCATGGCAACTTCTGTTTAAACTGTTCAGGACGTTGTTCATCAATAAAATTGTGATTTAAACTTTTAAATGCATCCGCCCATTACCAGCTCTTTTCCAGTTACATCGCTGAAAACTGTCTTCTTTTTCGTGTGTCATACAGTCCCCTTCATATTTTCCATGTTAAACTCTACAGGCAAGTGCCAAGAAAACACACAATTACTTACAGACAAATCACAAAGGGCAATAAATCCTCCGAGACAGCAAAAATAATCAATGACGCTACTGCCTTGAGGCGCACAAAAAGTACATTTTCACCCCTCAAACATCACTATTACAAACCCATTTTATAATTTTCAAAAATCAAATAGAAAACATGAATCGAGAAATGAAATTCCAAATTTGTTAATTTACATCATCTTTAGAAAAGGCGGAACATCAGCACAATCATCATCATCATCTCTTCCAGTCCCACACACATAATTTTCATCTTTCCATTCTGACTTGTCTCCCACCCAGTTCTGGCTTGAACTCGCTGGCACACCAATGAACCACATCTTTCTCTATCAACTCAGACAACACAGTTAGTTTGTTTGTGGCACAAGCCACAAACCTAATAACTCACTTTGTCGGTCGGTCCGGTCTGTCTATCTGTCGGTCGGTCCAAAATTGTCGCACATTTTGACAAAATTGTCACACTTCAAATCGAGGCTACGCTTCAAAATTAATTGAGGCCGCTCTTAAAAATGATGTATTTTAAAAGCGTACAACATAATAAACATACGTAATACAGACACTACAAACAGTCACAGACGAGTATGCGGTGCTTCTTTTTTTGATGATTGTAATTATTATACATAGTTAGTTTTAAATGTTTTCCAAAAGATCTAAAAAGTTACAAAATGGTGCAGAGATAACATTCTGGTTTACAGATTAAAATTATTGAAAAGCATGAGAGGTGACTCATGATTGGAGAAAAAAACAAAAAACCCCCCAACCCCCACCCCCCCCCCCTCCCCCCCCCCCCCCCCCCCCCCCCCCCCCCAAACCCCCACAACCAAAAACCACAAAAAAAAAAAACCCCAAAAAAAAAAAAAAAAATCCAAACAAAAAAACAAAACTGGTAAAAATAGACCGCGTGCCACAAACTATTGCGATTTCGCGGCTTGTCTGCCCTCTAGGGATCTGCCACCCATCTTTCAGTTCTGGTTGTTATAACGGGTGATCCTTCTGGGGTGACATAACATGCCACAAAAATTAAGGGGTTGTCAATATCTAAGAGGAAAAGGTTTTATTGATAATATCCTCGTACTTTGGAAAAGCACCCTTTCTGACAAGTTTGAAACCTTTCTCAACTTCCTTCCATCCAACCATTACATTCACTTTCAACTTCTTAACAAGCAGATACTGTCCTTGATGCTCTACTTCGCTAGAAAACGGCCCTCATTCAAAGAGCCCTGTACACCAAACCAACAGACATGCACACATACCTCCACTTCACAATCCAGCACACAGCTCACTGCAGATACACCTTCCTTCAGTCAGGGTTTTCCCCCTTTTTCCGCATCAAAAGACTCTTCTCTACACTTCCGACTTGACACCGCTGCAAGAAATGTTCCAACACTGAATGTGAGCACTGGAATGGGTCCATCTGATTCTGTGCTGGGGGCTTCTCAATTGGGAGAAGGTTCTGGGAAAATCAACATTCGTGTGCCCCTGCTCCCACAGGTGTAGCCAGCGCTCACTGGGGAGTGTGGCTCTTCAACGGGGACTGAGGGCTGAGCTAGAGTTACATTCATTTCCCATTCTCAACCCATCCTAGCACACCCACCCGCCTACCCACCTTGCTTTTGGATAGCGTTCTCTCCATTCAACAACTGGCTCACCCCTTGCCCTCCCTCCAACCTCCCCTCCTTGCCCTATGTTTTTCTCTTTATCGGGACCCACAGGACCAGCAGCAGAGGCCACACCTAGAGGCTCAAACAAATCGTGAGTGCAAGATAAAAAAAGCTCGCCTCAGAAACCCATCCAGCAAACCTGCCGGGATGACAAAACGGCAGTGACATGGGCAGGGACGGTAGACAAAGTCAGGGTCTTTGGGTTCCACTCCTTGTCTTTCACATGCCCCAGACTTCTCTTTCAGCTCTGACTCACTTTCTCTCCTTCACACAAAAAATGAAATTATGTGTCGTCTCCAGCCGGACAGTTGAAAGCGAACTTACAGCAATGAAGTAGTAGTTTTCCTAGGCACAACTACAAGATCTGTCATAAGAGGTCTGTCGCCCCCAATGATGTGTTGATTTCTAACATCAGCCGGTGAACGTTATCAGTTGAACTGTCGTCTCAATTTTGCAAATCTTTAAACTTGCTTCCCATTCAATGCGTTACCTGCGTGCGAAAACAACACGCGGAAGGTGCTAGGTGAAATCTGTGCACCCGTTTAACTATTTGTTTCCCTCTCTACGTTTGAACGGAGAAACTTACGAGGCTCCCACTTTTTCATGTGGATAGGCAGCTAGGATATCTTGTCCAAGCCAAGTTCACAATTAAGATCATTGGTCAACGGTGGATGTAGCGTTTCACGTTCTAGGTTTTGTCTTTCCCCAACAATATAGCTTTTGATCAATAGACGTCAAAGTAGTACCAGCGAGTATGACCAAATTCACGGTTGTTATAGTAATTGGGACTACACGTACCCAACTGGATTATTCCCCGTGACTAAAGACTGGAATTGATCATGGATCATAGCTACCAAGTTCCAACCACAAATAATCCAATCAGATTTCAATTTTCACGCGTGGCGTAATCATGTTACAACACGTCACTGCTTTGACCCACTTCCGTACTAAAACGAGATTATCGCTCAGGATTATAGCGTAGATATGCTTCGTGACATTTTGTGTACTCAGGCTTTGTAGATAGCAACGGGAGTACTTTGTGATAGGAGGGAAGGCCAGGCCGGTGCGTTTCTCTTTCTCTCTGACTGTCTGTGCGTCTGCAAGAGTGTGTGTAACGCAGAAATAATAATAATAATAATAATAATAATAATGGCAATTTATATAGCGCTCTTTCTCACATGAGCTCAGTGCGCTTCACATTGATAACAAGAACATTAAAGGCAAACAAATAATTAATCATTAGAAAGTAAAATAAGCACGATGCTTGCACGCAACGTTCTCTTACTTCCTTACACACACACACACACACACACACACAACACACACACACCACCCACACACACACACACCACACACACGCACACACACACACATGCACACACATGCATGCGCACACACACACTCACACACAATTAATTATGCAAGAGTAAAATAGTTACAATATGAACATATGAAAATAAGTGCCACATCCTAAAGCCTAAACCATTGCATCCATCCTATTGGAAATAGGCAGAGTGGTGGCGCCCTCGGAGGAGGACCTCACTCACGCTGGCTCCACGACTTAAGAGAATAGTGTCGTCAGTAGGGGGTTTAATAGGTGGTGTCCTGCATACAGACTTCATTGAACTCCACCAAAGTGACTGAATGCAGCGGGGAGACCAGTGAAAACTGAAAGCTGAAAACCGGACACCCGGGCCATTATGGCCACATGGCCTGAAAAGACAGAAGAAGGAATGGTCATCTTGTCATCATCAGGAACAACGGTCTTACTAAATCAGAAGTGTTGTGTGCTAACATTGATGGCAGACGGACAGAAATATGGCGATCAACAGGGCCGGACCAAGTGATTCGTAAACGGGGGGTTTCCGCCGGGGGTCCAGGAAGCTGCATCGTTTCCGGGTTAGGGGACAGTGGCTATCTGGGGGCGAAGACCCAGGACTGTAGTGCAAAGTGGAGATTATTAAGGCAACATGTGAGACATTGTGTTACTTTTCTCCTCTGGATAAGGTACATGCTTGGAGGAGAGTGAGGTTTCCGAAAGCAACCCTTGATGAACAAGCAATATTAACCACCACCACCCCTTCCCACAACACGCTACAGACACAACACAGTCCACACATGCAGCCACCACTTCAGGAATGGACACGTGCTGCTCTGGAATGGGAAGATGTGTTCAGGAATGGGAAGATTCAGTGTCCATTGGAATTTGTCATTTCCAGAACGGACATTTGTTGCACAGAATTGGGAAGATTCAGTGTCTATTGAAATGTGTCATTTCGGGAATGGACATGTGTTGCACAGACATGATTCCGGGAAGATGCAGATTCCAATAAAATGTGTCATTTCAGAAATAAACATTTGTTGCTCAGGAATGATTCAGGGAAGATTCAGATTCCATTGAAATGTGTCATTTCATGAATGGACATTTGTTGCTCAGGAATGATTCAGGGAAGATTCAGATTCAATTGAAATGTGTCATTTCAGGAATGGTCATTTGCTGCTCAGGAATGATTCAGGGAAGATTGAGGGTCCATTGAAATGTGTCATTTCAGGAATGGTCATTTGCTGCTCAGGAATGATTCAGGGAAGATTGAGGGTCCATTGAAATGTGTCATTTCAGGAATGGTCATTTGCTGCTCAGGAATGATTCAGGGAAGATTCAGATTCAATTGAAATGTGTCATTTCAGGAATGGTAACTTGGTGCTCAGGAATGATTCAGATTCTATTGAAATGTGTCATTTCAGGAATGAGATAATTTAGTTCTCTTTCACCCATGCATTACGCCCGAAGGAAATGCAAAGAACAACGACTCTGGAGAAACTCTAGGAAAAGATAAAAATAACACTACGTCTGGAGCTAGCATTGCAGTCCATAAAGTCAATATTAAGGAATAAAAGTTAGGGGGGGAAACTTTTGTTGCAATACAAGCGTTAGGTTGTAAAAGAATCTTCACACTTTAATGCATTCACTATATTTTTCTCAGATGTTTCGTGAAGTCATGTTACGCTCTGCTACACTCTGAATGATCACGGACAATAGCTGTGGGACTTCTTTCTGTAACATTAATTTGCTATTGGACACTTTATTTGCTATGGGATTGGCTCACTGATGCAACGTCTCTATCTGTCTGTCTGTCTGTCGGTCTGTCTGTCTGTCTCTCTCTCTCTCTCTCTCTCTCTCACTCTCTCTCTCTCTCTCTCCTCTCATCTCTCTCTCTCCTCTCTCTCGATCTCTCTTCTCTCTCTTCTCTCTCTCTCTTCTAGTATGCATGTTTTGGTATAGTTATAGGATATGCTGTATGTTTTTTGTGTGTGTGCGAGTACGTGAACTAGCTCTTCGTTTGAGCTTGAATTTGTTTTTTTTCGCATGTTCTTCAATTTACTGTGAACATGCCTGTTGTTATTTTCTATTCTTGTTATGCATTTTTTACTTTCTTTTTGTTTTCCTTTTCTTGTTATTTGGCTTTTCTTTTTCCCCTCGAGGGCATGGTGTAAAGAAGCTTGAGCTTATCCGTTTACCCTCATTAAACATTCGTATTCGTATTCGTATTCGTATTCTCTCTCTCTCTCTCTCTCTCTCTCTCTCTCTCTCTCCTCTCTCTCTCTCTCTCTCTCTCTGTGCTAGAATATCAATTTCAATCCTTGCGCAATAAAGTTGCAAGTGTCAAGTCTCTCTCTCTCTCTCTCTCTCTCTCTCTCTCTCTCTCTCTCTCTCTCTCTCTCTCTCTCTCTCTCTCTCTCATTTCAGCGAACTGGGATTACGTTTATACGGCTTGCCATCCTGTTATTTCCCTTAACATTAGATTGCTATTTCCAAATGACATATTACAATAACTGCTCGGACTTCAATACCGGAAGAAGAATGGACCCGGAAATGACGTCACGGTTTTTCCAAAGATCCCGGATCACAAAGATCCCGGATCACAGATTACGGATTATGCAACCCTCCTTTTCCTGTCTCATATGATGTAAAACTATGATGGCTTAATAGATCATACATGTGCCATGGAGGGTGGGTGAATTTTGTTAACATAATTTGTGAAATGGTTCTGCATCAATTTTAGCCACATTGAGGAACATAGGCTGTGGAGGTCAGATAGGAGGCAAGTGGACGGGATAGAATAGGTGAGACTGTGTGTGTGTGTGTGTGTGTGTGTGTGTGTGTGTGTGTGCGTGCGTGTGCGTGTGCGTGTGTGCGTGCGTGCGTGTGTGTGTGTGTGTGTGTGTGTGTGTGTGTGTGTGTGTGTGTGTGCGTGCGTGTGTGCGTGTGTGTGTGTGTGTGTGTGTGCGTGTGCGTGCGTGTGTGCGTGCGTGCGTGCGTGTGGGTGGAGGTAGGGGTTGGGAGAAAGAAGAAATAGTTACAATTAAAAATACTTACGTAGCATAGTAGCATAGTTACTTGATTCGTTGTAATTCATTTTGCTGAAGCAGTGAATGCCTTTGGCCTCAGAATCAGCCTACAATAGCCATCACGTGGAACTTACCATCTCCCGCATGTCAGCACTGATGGAACAACTTTCAATGCAATCCAGCACTTTACCTACCTTGGTTGAGTCATTTCCAAATATGCTAATTCTCAAACCACATCGACAATCGCCTTGCCAAAGCCAGCAGCTCCTTTGGTCACTTGCGAATACGTGTATTGAAGAACCATGATCCGCGACTGTCAAGCAAAATCAAAATGTACAGAGTGACTGCGGTCTCCATCCTCCTATATGATTCTGAGATGAGGGTGCTGTAGGAAGTAAGTATGACTCATTGAAAGCTTCCATCAACCATGCCTCCGCTTTATCATGGGTGTTAAATGGCGATATTTTATTACGAACAATGAAGTCTTAGAACGCGCCAACTTCCTCAGCATCGAGGCAATGCTGTCAAGACAGCTCCGTCCGTACGGGACAATTTCACGCATGGAAGGAACGAGAATGCCAAAAGCCGTGTTCTATGGAGAGCTCTGACAGGGGAAAATGTAACAAGGGAGCTGCACAAAAGCGATTTAAAGACCAGCTGAAGCCTGAGCTCAATCTGACTGACATCCCAGATAAAGACTGGGAGAACACGGCCCGCAACAGAAACGGATGGAGAGCGTCAACAAGACAAGGTGCTGATGCCAAGTGAGAGGTTGCAGAGGACAAGAGGAGCAGAAGAAAAGCGTCAACTGCTCAGAGCCCCCTGACCCTGAATTTGTCATGTCCGTCGTGACCAAAAGTAGACACATCCAGGATCAAGACTCTATAGTCGTCAGAGGTCATGCCGTCTGGGACCAATCCCCCACTGCTCCTCAGAACAGAGGAATACGCCTACAGTTATGTGTTATATTGTAATGCATCGTATTGTATTGTCGTCTATTATATTATAATGTATCATGTTGTATTATTTTACATTGTAATGTATGTTGTTTTGTGTTGTGTTGTGTTGTGCAGTGCTGTGCTGTGCTGTGTTGTGCTGTGCCTGTGCTGTGCTGTGTTGTACTGCATTGCATTCTATTGTATTGTATTGTATTGTAATATTTGTATAGTACGGCATTGTATTCAAATGTATTGTATTGAAATTCATTATATTGTATTGCATTGCAATTCATTATGCTGGAATGATTGATTGATTGATCGTTGTTTGATTGACTGATTGATTGATTGATTGATTGATTGCCTGATTGCCTGACTGACTGATTCATTCATTCATTCATTCATTCATCCATCCATTCATTCATTCATTCATTTACAGGTCATGCTCTCACTGGCAACATTGTCCTTCTAGTTGGAACAGCCAGGCTACAGACATGGTCCTGGATTCATTTCACAAGGA
>CM065703.1:5078784-5081284 GCA_017654935.2 Phymorhynchus buccinoides | reverse complement strand
TAAACTGACAAAATTAAAAAACTGATTTCTTATTTATATAATACCTCGGCAAAATATCTCGATGTTCTTCAAAATATGGACATTCAATTACAAAATGATATTCATCACCAATAACACCCATGTCACATTTGTCACACAAACGGTCCTGTCGTTCAAGTCCAAATCGTCGTCCTGTTTCAATTGGTAATTTATGACAACTACATCTAAATTTCATTAAACTTATAATATATTTATCAGGCAATGTCATAATATATTTTTCTCTCCAAAATTGTGTTTTATAATGTCTCTAATAGAAACATTTGTTACTCGATTGAAGGGACTGTAACCATGAATCTTTGAACTTATCATTTAGAGACCGTAAAATATTATTACATAAAGAGTTTCTAGACGAAAAGGATTGTGATTCCCAAACACAATCATATCCACATTCAATCAGTATCTTCTTTACAGTTTCAAGCCAGGGAAATTCAATATAGCTGTTCTCATGTAAATCATACATTAACTGATATACTTTGCTAGTAAACTTATCCGCATATTGTGGAAGAACTAGACCAGACCAAACTCGTATCATTCTTGATTTAATCAAAATTGAAACAGGAACAAAACCAGTTTCACCATACAGTATGTCTGTCGTTGTGTTACGGGGTAGATGGAATACATATTTAAGAAACACACACACACACACACACACACACACACACACACACTCACACACACACGCGCGCGCACGCACACGATGACGGCCTCACCCACGCATACAGAGAAATGAGTCTGAGTGATCTACACAAGATTATAATTATGATTGACAAAACAGGTGTTTTTAATACTGATTTAAAGACCCACTGAACCAGCAAGATTAAATCCCTTGGTTTTTTCTGGGTAGGTGTGACCCACATACAAGTTCCCACACATACGATCGAAGCTGATCTTTAAAGTGATGTCTCGTTTTCATACATGGGGGAATTTGCATGGGAGTCACACCTGGTCAAAATAAGATTTCTTGCCAGCGAGAGAGGGAAACACGTGAAACCCGTGATTTTCACTCATGGATTAGGTGGGTCTTTAAATTGTTGAAGATTTTGGGAGTGGTGTATTACACTGGGAGACAACCAGAACGACAGATCTACTGAAAAACATTAAATGGAACAGCCTCCCCCAGCAAGTTGCCACCACCCAGTCATTGGAGGCGTTCAAATCAGCTCTCCATAAACACCTCCATCAAAATTCCCTGACATAGTCACCTCACCCCCCCCCCCCCCCCCTTGCCCTAACCTCACATTAAACCAGGGAACTAGCGGCCATAGATCAAAGTAGTGGTTTTTGAAGGACAGGAGCTGTGCCGGTCGGGGTTCATCCCTGGGGAGCGCTTCGCTAGCCGGATTGGTCCTGCCGGGATACTGCGAAATAAGAGTCTATGGTCCCCTCTCTCTCTCTCTCTCTCTCTCTCTCTCTCTCTCTCTCTCTCTCTCTCTCTCTCTCTCTCTTAGTTGGCAAGCAGACCATGGTCACCATGCAACCCCCCCCCCCTCCACAATGTACCTTAGGGACCACTGAACACGTTTCTGGTTGTTCCCAAGAAAATAACTCATTTGGACTATGAGTTATGGCCCTTGATTTAAGGGTACCCCCTTTGTATGCTGACCACAATCATCAATTTTCAAGTCAAATGTAGCTCATGTGAATGATCAGGAAACCATGTATCTGTTACTTTTGTAACTAAACCAATGACTTGCCGTTTAAAAAAAAAGCCTTTTGTGTAGTCCAATATAGTATATCTTGGCTTCAGGGATGCGCTATCTACTGGAACCGTCATTTTCACAATACGGACTGTATGTCATCTGTGATACATTGAAACAAAATAGAAAGCAGGACTTTGTTGGGTTTGTTTTCATACACAACAATGCCTTTGGGAAATGCAGGACCAATTAGGGCCTCCTAGGCCCATTTTCATAGGCACACAATGAAACATATCTCCTATACCCCCTAAACGTGCGATTTCGACGAAAACGTCACAACACGCTTTAACAGAACAAAATTGTTGCTATTTGCAACAAGCATTGCTGTAAAATAGAATGAATATATTGTAGTGAAATACAAGAGTAATATGATACAATTTGCTGTTTTATATGTTGTGATTATTTTTAATAAATAACGAATTCCTACATTTCATGTGTACATGTATAATGATAACACTATTACTTGGAAATCACATGCATTTGCATCTTAACAACAAAATGGTTTGATTTGTATTACTAATGTTGTTCTATGTTGTGTTGTGTTGTGTTTGGTTTTCTTTGTGTGCAGGTGAATGAATCCTCTGGTGTCATGATCAACTGAACATTACTTCAAGAAAGCGAAAACGTGAAGACAGCCCTGTTGGTGAAGTGTGTGTCATTCATTTCAGCGATTCTAACAAGAGATCATTTGTCCACCTCTCTAACGGCAAAGGACCTCAGAATAGACTGATAAAACTTCAAGACATTTGCAAGAAAAGACTATT
>CM065703.1:5066284-5073784 GCA_017654935.2 Phymorhynchus buccinoides | reverse complement strand
TATATTTGAATTCTGGTTGGGCTGGTGTCCCATTTACATATGGAAAAATATTGATGTGGTCTGGTGACACAGCAGTATACAACATGAATCATTTTGGAGATCTATTTCCTTACACTCCTTCAAGACGCTCCATGCCTGCAGCGTTGAGTAATATGGAAATGGTGCATAATCCATTTCAACACAGTTCGGGCGCCTTATGTAATAAACATTCAAAATATATAAATCATTATTCTTCACTCATCGTATTATCAGATACAATTTTGTCTGAATCAGCCTTTCCAAACGAACACCAGCTCTTACATTATTCTATAAATCATCATTTAATGCACACATTTCTGTTATGTGGTATTAACAGCTACGGTAGAAAAAGCAGCCACTCCCAGGTTTGCTTGTTCGTCTATGTTAGCGACAACAAGACCTCTCCTAGTCCTACAACAGCTGGTGCAAAAACTCCTACAAACTCGTATGCCATGTTTCGATGTGATGACGATTTCACCACAATACATTACACTTTTGTCTGTGACTTTAAACAAGACTGCCCAGATAATGGGGATGAGACATTCTGTGAACATTCCTCGTGTGGTGGTTTTCTGTGTTCCAACGCTCAATGTGTATTGTACAGTCAGCAATGTAATGAATACTCAGATTGCATAGATGATTTTGATGAAATGGGCTGTCCGGAAAGAGTGAATGACTATCAGTATCCACTGCAAAAAAACCTTAGGCAACAACGATATTACATCAACTTAGATGGAGCAGGGTACTTTAACCAGCAGGTGATGACTGATGGGGAGTCCTGTCCTGACACTCATTACAGCTGTATCACAGAGTGGCTCTATTGTCTGCCTGTCTACACTCGATGCAACGGGCTCTCTGACTGTGTGTATGGGGAAGATGAACAACAGTGTGAGGCGGTCCACTGTCCGCATTACTATCAATGTCTAGAGTCCACAGTCTGTGTTCATGTAAACCATCTGTGTGATGGTTTTGGCCAGTGCCCACAGAGGGATGATGAACTGATGTGTGACATGATCTGTCCTGAAGGTTGTCTGTGTCGAGGCCACTCTTTCCAGTGCACCAGTCCTTTTCCAGCCAGTCTCTTTCCTGATCTTCGGTATTTGGATGCAGCTAGCTCGGGTATGTCATTGACCGATTTTTATAACAATTACGTTCTTATTTATCTCAGTCTGTCTTTTTGTTCTCTGCATAACATTACAGGACTGAAGTTAAGCAATTTACGGGTTATTAGGCTTGACAACAACAATCTGAGGACTCTTGATATGGTAGTTTTATTTCAACTGCCAAATTTGAACAGCATGTCTGTTTCAAACAACCCTCTTCATCACATAGCCAGTAAAACAATACAAAATATTCATTATTCACTGAGCCAAATTCACATATCAGAAACACTCCTTAGTCTATTAGACGACTACTTTTCGACATATTTACCTCGTTTAGCTTTCATGAATCTTTCCGCTTCTCTTATCCAAACTGTTGGAGTTTTAGGTTTTAAGAACATGCCATATTTACACGAATTGGACATCACAAAGAATCCAATCAGTGTCTTTCCTTTGGACATATTTTCACGACTTCCTGAATTGAAAATAATCTCTTCATCAGACTACAGACTTTGCTGTGCGAGCTTACTTCCCAAGCAATTCAAATCAGCCAACTGTTGGACTGTTCACGCTGTGCTTCCTTCATGTCACTCTCTGTTGCCATCTGAAGTGCATTCCATTTTCTTTTGGTTTGCTAGTGTGTCTTCCATAGGTGGCAATTTATTTTGCCTTGTAGCTTCATTGCCCTTCCACAAAATGTTTAGGAACAATCTCCGTATAGTTATCAGCCATTTATATTTGGCACATTTAATCATGGGAAGTCATATTGTTGTAAACGTGGTGATAAATCGTATTACATTTGGGAAGTATATCTATTCTGAAAGCGTGTGGACCCAAAGTGTAGCCTGTAAGATCAATGGTTTTATTTTCTTGTTGTCCAGAAATCTGTCGGTGTTCGTTGTCTTGCTGATCACCTTGGATCATACCATTGTCCTTTACTTTCAAGCAGGTTCCTGGAGATTTACTAAACCTTCAGTGACGACAGCTTGTGCAGGAATATGGTTTATTGGAACAATATTGGCGTTGATACCATTTCTGCCTGGACTGTCACACTGGGGCCTCTCTGAACAGTCTGGTCTGTGTCGTCTGGCTTTATTTCAACGCTACAAGACCCATCAACACTTTACATGGTTTCAACTTATCACAGCAATCAATTCATCTACATGCTTTTTCATTTTTACTGGACAACTTCTCATCTACAGACGGACACCAAAGAATAGAATCACACTGGACATCACGAATAAAACTCTGTATTCTTCTGTTCACCTCATATGGAAAATAGCATTCCCAGAAGTGATGTGCTGGGTTTTATTTGGAATGGTCATTGCGATGGTTGCCAATAGCGTTACTGCATTAGACAAGATCTATCAGACCATGGTTGTGGTTTTTTTGCCACTCAGCTCTGCTCTACATCCACTGTTGGTTATGTGGACTTGCTGGACTGATCGAGGAAAGAATGATCAGGAAGAGAAACTACTGAAAGTGCTGAAAGCTAGACTTGCCCTGACAAATAATAAGACATTGCAGCAAATACCACCTTCATAAAAAACATAATTGTAGACGTTTTTTCTACTTTGAACATGATTTAAAAGGCACACCAATGCTCACCATTTCTAATTGTTTTTTCTTGGCTGTTCCTTGGATCTGAAGTTTGCTGTTCTTTTTTCTGTGGAAGCGTGTGTGGCTTAGGAACCCATACTTAGAAGCACACGTGCGGTTGTAGCTGGGACATGGAACACCTGTTGTTGCAACATGACAGGTGCAGCTCTGTGACGTCGTGCTCGTGCTGTTTCTCATCTCTGTGATCATCCTCAAATCTCCTCACTGCTCTCCTGGTCAGGGTATGCAGCTGCTTATATTGACTGCAGCCGCTTCGAGCTGACAAAGACAGAGGGAAGAGAAATAGCTTGGGATAAATCAGACAAATTGGAGGTTTAGATTGCAGTTCCAGTTCTCGATACATGCCCTTTTGCGTGACGTAATACGTGTATATTACATATTTTTAATACAGGCAAGCTCTCCAATTTGATATTCCAAGATGGCGACCAAAATGGCGGCTCAGGCACTCCATACACATTAACAGTTGACGAACAACACGCAAAAGTATATGTTTAGTGTCGGGAGTAGGGTTTTGGAGGTCGAGAGACCTAGTATTTACAATTGATTATTTATTTGGCCAAATTTGAAAGCAAATTTATTTTAGTGTCTCGCTCATACAGGTATCCTGCTCTCGTAATCAAACACGAGCTTCAATTCTAAATCCAACTTTACTCTCAACAGTTAAACATGGCGAAACCCCAGCCAGACAACAAGTGCTGTCTGCATATGTCTACAGTGTAGCAAAGTAAAAGAACGCCAAAGTAAAACTTCAAATAATAAATAATAAATCATGAATAACATAACAACTAATATATAACTTAAATTGTAGAAAAATAATGAACAAATAATAAAACGTAGAACACCATATAATAACACGAAAGTAGAAAAACATTAATGAATATATGAACAGTATCATTCAAACTGAAAATAACGTCATTCAAGTTATATGCATGACAGAGTGCTAATTCTACACATACCCCCTTTTAAAATAAAATAAAATGATACTGTCATGTTACCGACATGGTACACAGGCTCAGATGGAATTCACTGCAGCAACGCCGACAAGCCACCAGACTCACCATGCTGTATAAAATACTCAATGGCATGGTGAGTGTGAACAGGAGCAAAGTCATACCTTTTCTTCCGGCATATGTGGATGAACCTCCCCGGTTCCATGGCATAATAATCAGTGTGTTGATTGTGGCCACGTATTGCGAAGAAGAAGAAGAACTTTTGCCAGTGCTTGCCTCGACTGTCACTATCAGAAGAAGACAACTGACTCAGCAATGTCCAGCTTCAAGTGTGAAATCTTTCACATCAACTATTTCTTTCTTTATTATTAAATTATGATTTTTTGGGTAATATAAATTATCAAAAGACTTGAACAATTATTCATTTCTTAGCAATCTTTCACTCACCAATCATTCTGCCGTACTTGTTTGCTCTCTCTCTCGGCCTCAATTTAAACCAATTTAACTGGCAATTAATTACATCTTGTGAGCGAAACTGTCCTATATTTCACATAGCGTAATATTAAAATTCTTGCTTCTTATTATTAATCCAAAGTGATAATCGTCCACTAATAAATCATAAAGTAAACTAAAATGAATCAGCACAGTTCAAATTTGTTTGATTGTTGCATCAGTTCTCTGCAATAATCCCAAGAGTAATAATCCAAGGAACAGGAATCTTCTTCACAATAAAATCCAGACTGCACTTAACCAATAGTAGTAAACACTACACTATAAACTCTTGATCTGACTAATAAAACACAAAGTGGTGTTACCTCCACCATACATATTTGAATTCATTAGTGGTTTCACTTCCACAGAACTACACAGCACTTTCTGATGCTTTCTGATTCCTACTCTATACATGACTTAAAATCTGTGCTATCCTACACTGGAGCACATTTTGCCTTACAGTTCAAGCTTCTAACACACCACAATCCTACACCACTGCACGTTTGAATGTTCATTTCACTTCTATGGCACCACAAAGGCCACAAGGCTCCTACCATCTCTAACCTACAACACTTTTTTTGATTTTCTTCACATGTGCAACTGCATAGCTTCTACACACTATGCTACACAACACTTCACTGCTTCAAATGCACATGAATACTAATGCACTACACCACTTCACTGCTTCCACTGCATACGTTCTACTTCACTACACATCTCTGTTCCTATAACGAGCTGGCTTGGAGGACGTGTAACCACCTGCAGCCCTTGTAGACCTTCCGGGTGGCTTAGGAGGAGATATATCCTTAGAATCTGGTGTAGAGAGAGAGAGAGAGAGAGAGAGAGAGAGAGAGAGAGAGAGAGAGAGAGAGAGAGAGAGAGAGAGAGAGAGAGAGAGACAGACAGACAGACAGACAGACAGACATACGTACAGAGACAGAAAGACAGAGAGACGGAGAAATGCAGAGACGGAGACAGATAAATAGAAAGACTGAGACAGACTGATCAACAGGCAGACAGACAGCTTAAATGAGATTGTGGGACTGACGGAAATAGTGAGATTTCAGAGCAGCTGTGAAGTGCGGAAGTGTTTCTGAGTGGCGAGTGACGAATGGAAGTTGGTTCCATGTTTTAGGTGCAAAGAAGGAGAAAGTTCGGTTGCCATAAGTCTTTGTCTTGGTCCGTGGCATAGTGAAAGTTCAGTTGTCTGAAGGTGAACGGAGTTGTCTGGTCGGAGAGTAGATTTGCAGAAGATCAGAGAGATAGACAGGAAAGTAAGGATCAGTAAGAGACTTGAAACTGAGAGTAGAGTATTATGTGATCTACACGAGTAAAAATGGGTAGCCAGTGAAGTTGCTGTAGAAGAGGCTGTGTGTACAAGTCGTGCTGCCGAGTTTTGGACCTTTTCAATCAATCAATCAATCAGTCAATCAAAATTTATTGTCTTTGAAAAGATAAAGAAAATCTTTGTCTGGCATGCATATAAAACATAAACATAATAAGAAACATAATTTAGAAACTCTCATCCAAAATCAAAATTTACGCACATTTTTCCTTATATAAATAAATAAATAAATTATAGTATTAACTTACAATCCAAAATAAACACTAGCAAGCACACACACACACACACACACACACACACACACACACACACACACACACACACTGACGTAAGTGTCCTGCGCGACCCCTCTTTCTTATCTACACCCCCCCCCCCTCTCCTTTTCATTTCTCTGTCCGGCCGCCACTTTAATTGCCATCCACCATCAAAAGAACGCCGATTAAGGCATTTGTCTCTTTGAAGCCCGATTTACCTCCCCTGTCAGCATGTAACACCTACAGAGGTTATCTCCCTTTACCCCCCCCCCCCCTTATCTCCGTTCCCCATCACGAGAAAGTGACAAGCCATAGAGACCTTCTCTATCCACCTTCTCCTGTGATTATCAGCAGGGCATCGTGGGCCGGACGATCATCCCGGACTCACAAGCACCAAGACGGGAACGCCGCCAAGACGACCCGCACACAGAATCCGCGAGGAGACCACGCTTGAACCGTGCCATCCCGCGAAGCCGTAACCGGAACGACTGGGAGCTACTCTCACCTGACGAGCAAGCCCAGCCAACCCAGCACTCGCCGATCACTACGGAGGAACTTGACAACAGCTAAGTCCAGCGGACCGCGCCAATCACTTGAACTTTCCTCCGGACAATGAAGACAATTAGTAACCCTTCCTGCTTGGGGCTAACCTTCTAGAAAGACAAAAGTCTTGTAAATCCTTTCGGATTCCATTGTTTTTCATTCACATTTTGTTTTGGCACAAAGTTAGAGTTGGTACTGAATTAAACTGATGTCTTTTTTCGTTCCTCTGGTGGTTAAGCAAGGAGAAATATGCAGTCCTATTTTGTTTTCTTTCTTGATCAACGAACTTGCAACCGATATTCAAAACCTTAGGTAAGCATGGTACTTAGATATCCTTATGATGACATTTTAGAACTTTGTACTGCTTTTTGAAGACGTTGTAATCTACTGTATATTATGTGACTGGTCTTAACGACAACTAAACATTTTTAAGAGACACAGAGCTAACAGACTTAATCTTTTTGTCAACTTTGAAAAGTCCAAAATTGTTATATTTAGAAATGGTGGCTATATTTCATCTAAAGAGAATGGCTGTATGATAAAAAAGAAATTGAAATTGTTAACTGTTATCAAATACCTTGGTGTCATTTTTCGACTAGCTTTCCTCTTTCGCATGCACTTGCAGATATGGCGTTAGGGGAAAGAAAAGCAGTTATTTGTATTTTGAAAACTATATGGACTGTTGGCGATCAATCACCTTCTGGTTTTTTAAGGTATTGGGACTGCAGATACAGCCACAATTGTCTTAGCTTCGAAAAGTTGGGGTATCATGGCTGATACACAATAAATTTTATTGAAAGGGTTCATTTGTTTGCGCTAAAGAGATTCTCAAACGTCGCATTAGGACACTAAAGCTCCTAGTTATGCAGCAACTGGAAAGACACGCTTACATAAATTTAATGTTGTTTAAAATGCATTAAAAATTTTGGCGAAAATTATTGGCAATGCCTGGTAAACCGATATCCATATAAATCATATAAAATGTTTGTAAATTTACATTGTTAAAAACAAAACTAATTGGGTTTCAAAAGGTGTTCACATTGTATAAGTATGGGTTTGGCCACTACGTTGGGAAAACCAAGGTGTATCTAACAATAACGTATTACTCTGGGTATTCAAGCAAAGACTAATAGATTGTTTCAGTCAGGATGGAGTAGTGATGTTTCAGGTGACGCTTA
>CM065703.1:5057197-5065784 GCA_017654935.2 Phymorhynchus buccinoides | reverse complement strand
ATATTAAAATATTACCTGTAACTGTGATTTTGAAGTTTTTGTAATAGGCGATAGTGCCATACTTGGTCGTAAGTTTTTTTCATATCAAAGAAGGTTGCAAGAATATTTTTTTTCGGGGGGGGGGGGGCCTTCCAAACTGTTGCTTGATTTGTGTCAGGAGTTTTACAACAGTGTGTTCATGTTATGTAGATCGGCCTTTTCTGGAAAGCGCTGCTTGATTATTACGTATAATATGCTTTGTTTTTTTCACAGTACATGAATTAATCCAATTTAATATGATTTTTTTCATAGTAGTTTTGCATACCATGAGACGTCAACGAAGATGGGTCCTGTAGCTGTTTCTAATGTGTGTGTGTGTGTGCATGTGTGGTGTGTGTGTTGTGTGTGTGTGTGATGTGTGTGGTTTTGTGTGTGTAATGTGGGTGTGTGTGTGTGTGTGTGTGTGTGTGTGTGTGAAAATAAAGTATTTATCTTGTTATGAATTTTATGTGATATCTTATTATAGTTATTTGTGTGATTCAGCAGGTGATATTATTTAATTTGCTATTTGTATTATTTATGTGTGTGTGCGCGCGCTTATGCATGTGTTTGTGTATGTGAGAGAGAGGGATGGATGAGGTGGAGAGAGAGACGGGGGTGAGGGAGGGAGGGACTAAGAGATGGGCGACTCTGTGTTGACTTTTAGCTATACGTTATTATCATAATTATGATATAATTATTATCTCACTTAATTATTTTTTAAAATTTTGATTTGTGACATTTTACTTTAGTTGTGTGTTATGCCATATTACCCTATTACTAATTTTGTGCAAATTGTTGGTTTAGGCTTTATGTGTGTGAGTGTGTGTGTGTGTGTGGTGTACATGTGTGTACGTGCGTGTGTGTGTGTTTGAATGAGAACGGGGTGGCGTCGCGGAGTGTGATAGAGAGAGACTCAGACTCAGACTCAGAAACTTTATTGTACAAGGATAATAATTTAGGCTGGTCCTAGTCTTCCATTCTTTTCTTAGTTTCTAAGCATTCAATACTCAACTACTACTATAAAATGAACATTGAGACGACAGGAAAATCGCCAACACAAGACAACAACTAACATTAATATAGCGAACGACATGGTAGTCCAATAGCATCAACATCAGCAAGTAAGAAGCAACAAAATAGAAAACTAACCAACCGAATAAACAAAGAAGTAAATACAAAAACACCTCTTTTACTACATATAACTTTCTTCCTACTGTCATTACTACTACTAGTGTAAGACAGGGAGGCAAAAAGCCCATGGACGGGTAAGAAGCACATGCCATTAATCCCCCCGAAATAAAGCAAATCTCACTCCCATTTTGCCCAATGAGACGAGTGTTAATGTTTAGCATTCGTCTCATGCACTAAACCCGACACAAAGCCCGCCCGAGAGAGAGAGAGAGAGAGACGATAGAGAGGACGAGATGAGAGAGAAGAGAAGACGAGAGAGGAGATGAGAGAGAGAGAGAGAGAGAGAAGAGAGAGAGAGAGATAGAGAGAGAGAGAGCCCGAGAGAGAGAGATAGAGAGAGAAGAAAGAGAGAAGCAGACGGGAGAATACAAGGAGAGAGGAGAGTGGAGAGAGAGAGAGAGAGAGATGTTGATAGTACAATAGGCAGTGCTTGGGATCAAAGTTTTAGTATACATTAATATTATTATTGTTCTAGCACTATTGTTGTTGTTTTATAAACTAAACTTTGTTTTTATGTACTTCTATTATACATTTGCTTGTGATATTATTCATGTTATTCATTGTATTCGTTTTATGCATATTTTCATGTTATCATACACAAACTGTTGGTCTTACGTTTAGCTGTGTATGTGTGGGGTGGATGGGGTGCATGCGTGCGTGCGTGCGTGTTGTTGTGTGTGACGAGGTAATGGGTTAAAAAGGCTAAGTCTCTAGGGAAGACTTTTAGTGTGTTAAATTTTCAAGTAGAAAATTTGCCTTTAGCCCACTTCTCTAGGGTATGGGAGATGAGCAACTTTCCCGGCCCCTTTTCATCTAATAAATTTATAATTGTGCCCGGGTTCTGGCTCGTATGGTTGTAAGAAATACAAGTGGTTGAATTGCTCTAAATGGCAGACAGAGAGAAGTAGGGTTTTACATGAAATTACAAGACTCCCACTCTCATCAGTCTGACCAAAGGGTTCAGAATTATTTGACACTTGTATTTTATTTACTCACAAAATCTGCATAAGATTATGCAACAATAATAATAAAGCAGCTCAATGGTGCCAAAACAAAATGTGAATGAAAAACAATGGAATCCGAAAGGATTTACAAGACTTTTGTCTTTCTAGAAGGTTAGCCCCAAGCAGGAAGGGTTACTAATTCTCTTCATTGTCCGGAGGAAAGTTCAAGTGATTGGCACGGTCCGCTGGACTTAGCTGTTGTCAAGTTCCTCCGTAGTGATCGGCGAGTGCTGGGTTGGCTGGGCTTGCTCGTCAGGTGAGAGTAGCTCCCAGTTGTTCCGGTTACGGCTTCGCGGGATGGCACGGTTCAGGCGTGGTCTCCTCGCGGACTCTGGGTGCGGGTCGTCTTGGCGGCGTTCCCGTCTTGGTGCTTGTGAGTCCGGGATGATCGTCCGGCCCACGATGCCCTGCTGATAATCACAGGAGAAGGTGGATAGAGAAGGTCTCTATGGCTTGTCACTTTCTCGTGATGGGGAACGGAGATAAGGGGGGGGGGGGGGTAAAGGGAGATAACCTCTGTAGGTGTTACATGCTGACAGGGGAGGTAAATCGAGCTTCAAAGAGACAAATGCCTTAATCGGCGTTCTTTTGATGGTGGATGGCAATTAAAGTGGCGGCCGGACAGAGAAATGAAAAGGAGAGGGGGGGGGGGGTGTAGATAAGAAAGAGGGGTCGCGCAGGACACTTACGTCAGTGTGTGTGTGTGTGTGTGTGTGTGTGTGTGTGTGTGTGTGTGTGTGTGTGTGTGCTTGCTAGTGTTTATTTTGGATTGTAAGTTAATACTATAATTTATTTATTTATTTATATAAGGAAAAATGTGCGTAAATTTTGATTTTGGATGAGAGTTTCTAAATTATGTTTCTTATTATGTTTATGTTTTATAATGCATGCCAGACAAAGATTTTCTTTATCTTTTTAAAGACAATAAATTTTGATTGATTGATTGATTGATTGATTGAAAAGGTCCAAAACTCGGCAGCACGACTTGTACACACAGCCTCTTCTACAGCAACTTCACTGGCTACCCATTTTTACTCGTGTAGATCACATAATACTCTACTCTCAGTTTCAAGTCTCTTACTGATCCTTACTTTCCTGTCTATCTCTCTGATCTTCTGCAAATCTACTCTCCGACCAGACAACTCCGTTCACCTTCAGACAACTGAACTTTCACTATGCCACGGACCAAGACAAAGACTTATGGCAACCGAACTTTCTCCTTCTTTGCACCTAAAACATGGAACCAACTTCCATTCGTCACTCGCCACTCAGAAACACTTCCGCACTTCACAGCTGCTCTGAAATCTCACTATTTCCGTCAGTCCCACAATCTCATTTAAAGCTGTCTGTCTGCCTGTCGATCAGTCTGTCTCAGTCTTTCTATTTATCTGTCTCCGTCTCTGCATTTCTCCGTCTCTCTGTCTTTCTGTCTCTGTACGTATGTCTGTCTGTCTGTCTGTCTGTCTGTCTCTCTCTCTCTCTCTCTCTCTCTCTCTCTCTCTCTCTCTCTCTCTCTCTCTCTCTCTCTCTCTCTCTCTCTCTCTACACCAGATTCTAAGGATATATCTCCTCCTAAGCCACCCGGAAGGTCTACAAGGGCTGCAGGTGGTTACACGTCCTCCAAGCCAGCTCGTTATAGGAACAGAGATGTGTAGTGAAGTAGAACGTATGCAGTGGAAGCAGTGAAGTGGTGTAGTGCATTAGTATTCATGTGCATTTGAAGCAGTGAAGTGTTGTGTAGCATAGTGTGTAGAAGCTATGCAGTTGCACATGTGAAGAAAATCAAAAAAAGTGTTGTAGGTTAGAGATGGTAGGAGCCTTGTGGCCTTTGTGGTGCCATAGAAGTGAAATGAACATTCAAACGTGCAGTGGTGTAGGATTGTGGTGTGTTAGAAGCTTGAACTGTAAGGCAAAATGTGCTCCAGTGTAGGATAGCACAGATTTTAAGTCATGTATAGAGTAGGAATCAGAAAGCATCAGAAAGTGCTGTGTAGTTCTGTGGAAGTGAAACCACTAATGAATTCAAATATGTATGGTGGAGGTAACACCACTTTGTGTTTTATTAGTCAGATCAAGAGTTTATAGTGTAGTGTTTACTACTATTGGTTAAGTGCAGTCTGGATTTTATTGTGAAGAAGATTCCTGTTCCTTGGATTATTACTCTTGGGATTATTGCAGAGAACTGATGCAACAATCAAACAAATTTGAACTGTGCTGATTCATTTTAGTTTACTTTATGATTTATTAGTGGACGATTATCACTTTGGATTAATAATAAGAAGCAAGAATTTTAATATTACGCTATGTGAAATATAGGACAGTTTCGCTCACAAGATGTAATTAATTGCCAGTTAAATTGGTTTAAATTGAGGCCGAGAGAGAGAGCAAACAAGTACGGCAGAATGATTGGTGAGTGAAAGATTGCTAAGAAATGAATAATTGTTCAAGTCTTTTGATAATTTATATTACCCAAAAAATCATAATTTAATAATAAAGAAAGAAATAGTTGATGTGAAAGATTTCACACTTGAAGCTGGACATTGCTGAGTCAGTTGTCTTCTTCTGATAGTGACAGTCGAGGCAAGCACTGGCAAAAGTTCTTCTTCTTCTTCGCAATACGTGGCCACAATCAACACACTGATTATTATGCCATGGAACCGGGTAGGTTCATCCACATATGCCGGAAGAAAAGGTATGACTTTGCTCCTGTTCACACTCACGATGCCATTGAGTATTTTATACAGCATGGTGAGTCTGGTGGCTTTTCGGCGTTGCTGCAGTGAATTCCATCTGAGCCTGTGTACCATGTCGGTAACATGACAGTATCATTTTATTTTATTTTAAAAGGGGGTATGTGTAGAATTAGCACTCTGTCATGCATATAACTTGAATGACGTTATTTTCAGTTTGAATGATACTGTTCATATATTCATTAATGTTTTTCTACTTTCGTGTTATTATATGGTGTTCTACGTTTTATTATTTGTTCATTATTTTTCTACAATTTAAGTTATATATTAGTTGTTATGTTATTCATGATTTATTATTTATTATTTGAAGTTTTACTTTGGCGTTCTTTTACTTTGCTACACTGTAGACATATGCAGACAGCACTTGTTGTCTGGCTGGGGTTTCGCCATGTTTAACTGTTGAGAGTAAAGTTGGATTTAGAATTGAAGCTCGTGTTTGATTACGAGAGCAGGATACCTGTATGAGCGAGACACTAAAATAAATTTGCTTTCAAATTTGGCCAAATAAATAATCAATTGTAAATACTAGGTCTCTCGACCTCCAAAACCCTACTCCCGACACTAAACATATACTTTTGCGTGTTGTTCGTCAACTGTTAATGTGTATGGAGTGCCTGAGCCGCCATTTTGGTCGCCATCTTGGAATATCAAATTGGAGAGCTTGCCTGTATTAAAAATATGTAATATACACGTATTACGTCACGCAAAAGGGCATGTATCGAGAACTGGAACTGCAATCTAAACCTCCAATTTGTCTGATTTATCCCAAGCTATTTCTCTTCCCTCTGTCTTTGTCAGCTCGAAGCGGCTGCAGTCAATATAAGCAGCTGCATACCCTGACCAGGAGAGCAGTGAGGAGATTTGAGGATGATCACAGAGATGAGAAACAGCACGAGCACGACGTCACAGAGCTGCACCTGTCATGTTGCAACAACAGGTGTTCCATGTCCCAGCTACAACCGCACGTGTGCTTCTAAGTATGGGTTCCTAAGCCACACACGCTTCCACAGAAAAAAGAACAGCAAACTTCAGATCCAAGGAACAGCCAAGAAAAAACAATTAGAAATGGTGAGCATTGGTGTGCCTTTTAAATCATGTTCAAAGTAGAAAAAACGTCTACAATTATGTTTTTTATGAAGGTGGTATTTGCTGCAATGTCTTATTATTTGTCAGGGCAAGTCTAGCTTTCAGCACTTTCAGTAGTTTCTCTTCCTGATCATTCTTTCCTCGATCAGTCCAGCAAGTCCACATAACCAACAGTGGATGTAGAGCAGAGCTGAGTGGCAACAAAAACACAACCATGGTCTGATAGATCTTGTCTAATGCAGTAACGCTATTGGCAACCATCACAATGACCATTCCAAATGAAACCCAGCACATCACTTCTGGGAATGCTATTTTCCATATGAGGTGAACAGAAGAATACAGAGTTTTATTCGTGATGTCCAGTGTGATTCTATTCTTTGGTGTCCGTCTGTAGATGAGAAGTTGTCCAGTAAAAATGAAAAAGCATGTAGATGCATTGATTGCTGTGATAAGATGAAACCATGTAAAGTGTTGATGGGTCTTGTAGCGTTGAAATAAAGCCAGACGACACAGACCAGACTGTTCAGAGAGGCCCCAGTGTGACAGTCCAGGCAGAAATGGTATCAACGCCAATATTGTTCCAATAAACCATATTCCTGCACAAGCTGTCGTCACTGAAGGTTTAGTAAATCTCCAGGAACCTGCTTGAAAGTAAAGGACAATGGTATGATCCAAGGTGACCAGCAAGACAATGAACACCGACATATTTCCAGACAACAAGAAAATAAAACCACTGGCCTTGCAGGCTACACTTTGGGTCCACACGCTTTTCAGAATAGATATACTTCCCAAATGTAATACGATTTATCACCACGTTTACAACAATATGACTTCCCATGATTAAATGTGCCAAATATAAATGGCTGATAACTATACGGAGATTGTTCCTAAACATTTTGTGGAAGGGCAATGAAGCTACAAGGCAAAATAAATTGCCACCTATGGAAGACACACTAGCAAACCAAAAGAAAATGGAATGCACTTCAGATGGCAACAGAGAGTGACATGAAGGAAGCACAGCGTGAACAGTCCAACAGTTGGCTGATTTGAATTGCTTGGGAAGTAAGCTCGCACAGCAAAGTCTGTAGTCTGATGAAGAGATTATTTTCAATTCAGGAAGTCGTGAAAATATGTCCAAAGGAAAGACACTGATTGGATTCTTTGTGATGTCCAATTCGTGTAAATATGGCATGTTCTTAAAACCTAAAACTCCAACAGTTTGGATAAGAGAAGCGGAAAGATTCATGAAAGCTAAACGAGGTAAATATGTCGAAAAGTAGTCGTCTAATAGACTAAGGAGTGTTTCTGATATGTGAATTTGGCTCAGTGAATAATGAATATTTTGTATTGTTTTACTGGCTATGTGATGAAGAGGGTTGTTTGAAACAGACATGCTGTTCAAATTTGGCAGTTGAAATAAAACTACCATATCAAGAGTCCTCAGATTGTTGTTGTCAAGCCTAATAACCCGTAAATTGCTTAACTTCAGTCCTGTAATGTTATGCAGAGAACAAAAAGACAGACTGAGATAAATAAGAACGTAATTGTTATAAAAATCGGTCAATGACATACCCGAGCTAGCTGCATCCAAATACCGAAGATCAGGAAAGAGACTGGCTGGAAAAGGACTGGTGCACTGGAAAGAGTGGCCTTGACACAGACAACCTTCAGGACAGATCATGTCACACATCAGTTCATCATCCCTCTGTGGGCACTGGCCAAAACCATCACACAGATGGTTTACATGAACACAGACTGTGGACTCTAGACATTGATAGTAATGCGGACAGTGGACCGCCTCACACTGTTGTTCATCTTCCCCATACACACAGTCAGAGAGCCCGTTGCATCGAGTGTAGACAGGCAGACAGTAGAGCCACTCTGTGATACAGCTGTAATGAGTGTCAGGACAGGACTCCCCATCAGTCATCACCTGCTGGTTAAAGTACCCTGCTCCATCTAAGTTGATGTAATATCGTTGTTGCCTAAGGTTTTTTTGCAGTGGATACTGATAGTCATTCACTCTTTCCGGACAGCCCATTTCATCAAAATCATCTATGCAATCTGAGTATTCATTACATTGCTGACTGTACAATACACATTGAGCGTTGGAACACAGAAAACCACCACACGAGGAATGTTCACAGAATGTCTCATCCCCATTATCTGGGCAGTCTTGTTTAAAGTCACAGACAAAAGTGTAATGTATTGTGGTGAAATCGTCATCACATCGAAACATGGCATACGAGTTTGTAGGAGTTTTTGCACCAGCTGTTGTAGGACTAGGAGAGGTCTTGTTGTCGCTAACATAGACGAACAAGCAAACCTGGGAGTGGCTGCTTTTTCTACCGTAGCTGTTAATACCACATAACAGAAATGTGTGCATTAAATGATGATTTATAGAATAATGTAAGAGCTGGTGTTCGTTTGGAAAGGCTGATTCAGACAAAATTGTATCTGATAATACGATGAGTGAAGAATAATGATTTATATATTTTGAATGTTTATTACATAAGGCGCCCGAACTGTGTTGAA
>CM065703.1:5049697-5052197 GCA_017654935.2 Phymorhynchus buccinoides | reverse complement strand
ATAATTGTTTCCACTGAGCCAGAAGAACGCCCAGACTGTTTGTGATTCTGAAGATGATTCTAGTCTATCAAGGTGTTTTAGTAAACCTTTGGTAACAGTCACGATGGTAGCCGTATTCCGGCCGTAAATCATCTGGAACGCACTTGCAAGTCTCTTCCATCCGATATGGAGAATCCAGTGGCTGCAATAGTCTTTTCTTGCAAATGTCTTGAAGTTTTATCAGTCTATTCTGAGGTCCTTTGCCGTTAGAGAGGTGGACAAATGATCTCTTGTTAGAATCGCTGAAATGAATGACACACACTTCACCAACAGGGCTGTCTTCACGTTTTCGCTTTCTTGAAGTAATGTTCAGTTGATCATGACACCAGAGGATTCATTCACCTGCACACAAAGAAAACCAAACACAACACAACACAACATAGAACAACATTAGTAATACAAATCAAACCATTTTGTTGTTAAGATGCAAATGCATGTGATTTCCAAGTAATAGTGTTATCATTATACATGTACACATGAAATGTAGGAATTCGTTATTTATTAAAAATAATCACAACATATAAAACAGCAAATTGTATCATATTACTCTTGTATTTCACTACAATATATTCATTCTATTTTACAGCAATGCTTGTTGCAAATAGCAACAATTTTGTTCTGTTAAAGCGTGTTGTGACGTTTTCGTCGAAATCGCACGTTTAGGGGGTATAGGAGATATGTTTCATTGTGTGCCTATGAAAATGGGCCTAGGAGGCCCTAATTGGTCCTGCATTTCCCAAAGGCATTGTTGTGTATGAAAACAAACCCAACAAAGTCCTGCTTTCTATTTTGTTTCAATGTATCACAGATGACATACAGTCCGTATTGTGAAAATGACGGTTCCAGTAGATAGCGCATCCCTGAAGCCAAGATATACTATATTGGACTACACAAAAGGCTTTTTTTTTAAACGGCAAGTCATTGGTTTAGTTACAAAAGTAACAGATACATGGTTTCCTGATCATTCACATGAGCTACATTTGACTTGAAAATTGATGATTGTGGTCAGCATACAAAGGGGGTACCCTTAAATCAAGGGCCATAACTCATAGTCCAAATGAGTTATTTTCTTGGGAACAACCAGAAACGTGTTCAGTGGTCCCTAAGGTACATTGTGGAGGGGGGGGGGGGTTGCATGGTGACCATGGTCTGCTTGCCAACTAAGAGAGAGAGAGAGAGAGAGAGAGAGAGAGAGAGAGAGAGAGAGAGAGAGAGAGAGAGAGAGAGAGAGAGGGGACCATAGACTCTTATTTCGCAGTATCCCGGCAGGACCAATCCGGCTAGCGAAGCGCTCCCCAGGGATGAAACCCGACCGGCACAGCTCCTGTCCTTCAAAAACCACTACTTTGATCTATGGCCGCTAGTTCCCTGGTTTAATGTGAGGTTAGGGCAGGGGGGGGGGGGGGGGGGGGTGAGGTGACTATGTCAGGGAAGTTTGATGGAGGTGTTTATGGAGAGCTGATTTGAACGCCTCCAATGACTGGGTGGTGGCAACTTGCTGGGGGAGGCTGTTCCATTTAATGTTTTTCAGTAGATCTGTCGTTCTGGTTGTCTCCCAGTGTAATACACCACTCCCAAAATCTTCAACAATTTAAAGACCCACCTAATCCATGAGTGAAAATCACGGGTTTCACGTGTTTCCCTCTCTCGCTGGCAAGAAATCTTATTTTGACCATTTCTGACTCCCATGCAAATTCCCCCATGTATGAAAACGAGACATCACTTTAAAGATCAGCTTCGATCGTATGTGTGGGAACTTGTATGTGGGTCACACCTACCCAGAAAAAACCAAGGGACTTAATCTTGCTGGTTCAGTGGGTCTTTAAATCAGTATTAAAAACACCTGTTTTGTCAATCATAATTATAATCTTGTGTAGATCACTCAGACTCATTTCTCTGTATGCGTGGGTGAGGCCGTCATCGTGTGCGTGCGCGCGCGTGTGTGTGTGAGTGTGTGTGTGTGTGTGTGTGTGTGTGTGTGTGTGTGTGTGTGTGTTTCTTAAATATGTATTCCATCTACCCCGTAACACAACGACAGACATACTGTATGGTGAAACTGGTTTTGTTCCTGTTTCAATTTTGATTAAATCAAGAATGATACGATTTTGGTCTGGTCTAGTTCTTCCACAATATGCGGATAAGTTTTCTAGCAAAGTATATCAGTTAATGTATGATTTACATGAGAACAGTTATATTGAATTTCCCTGGCTTGAAACTGTAAAGAAGATACTGATTGAATGTGGATATGATTGTGTTTGGGAATCACAATCCTTTTTGTCTAGAAACTCTTTATGTAATAATATTTTACGGTCTCTAAAAGATAAATTCAAAGATTCATGGTTACAGTCCCTTCAATCGAGTAACAAATGTTTCTATTAGAGACATTATAAAACACAATTTCGGAGAGAAAAATATATTATGACATTGCCTGATAAATATATTATAAGTTTAATGAAATTTA
>CM065703.1:5029697-5039697 GCA_017654935.2 Phymorhynchus buccinoides | reverse complement strand
TTGTTTGCCTTTAATGTTCTTGTTATCAATGTGAAGCGCACTGAGCTCATGTGAGAAAGAGCGCTATATAAATTGCCATTATTATTATTATTATTATTATTATTTCTGCGTTGCACACACTCTTGCAGACGCACAGACAGTCAGAGAGAAAGAGAAACGCACCGGCCTGGCCTTCCCTCCTATCACAAAGTACTCCCGTTGCTATCTACAAAGCCTGAGTACACAAAATGTCACGAAGCATATCTACGCTATAATCCTGAGCGATAATCTCGTTTCAGTACGGAAGTGGGTCAAAGCAGTGACGTGTTGTAACATGATTACGCCACGCGTGAAAATTGAAATCTGATTGGATTATTTGTGGTTGGAACTTGGTAGCTATGATCCATGATCAATTCCAGTCTTTAGTCACGGGGAATAATCCAGTTGGGTACGTGTAGTCCCAATTACTATAACAACCGTGAATTTGGTCATACTCGCTGGTACTACTTTGACGTCTATTGATCAAAAGCTGTATTGTTGGGGAAAGACAAAACCTAGAACGTGAAACGCTACATCCACCGTTGACCAATGATCTTAATTGTGAACTTGGCTTGGACAAGATATCCTAGCTGCCTATCCACATGAAAAAGTGGGAGCCTCGTAAGTTTCTCCGTTCAAACGTAGAGAGGGAAACAAATAGTTAAACGGGTGCACAAGATTCACCTGCACCTTCCGCGTGTTGTTTTAGCACGCAGGTAACGCATTGAATGGGAAGCAAGTTTAAAGATTGCAAATTTGAGACGACAGTTCAAGCTTGATAAACGTTCACCGGCTGATGTTAGAATCAACACATCACTTGGGCGACAGACCTCTTAGGGAACAGATCTTGTAGTGTGCCAGGGAAAACTTACATACTTCATTGCTGTAAGTTCGGCTTTCAACTGTCCGGCTGGAGACGACACATAATTCAGTTTTTGTGTGAGGAGAGAAAGTGGAGTCAGATCTGGAAGAGAAGTCTGGGGATGTGAAAGAACAAGGAGTGGAACCCAAAAGACCCTGACTTTGTTCTACCTCCCTGCCCATGTCACTGCCGTTTGTCATCCCGGCAGGGTTTTCTGGATGGGTTGTCCTGAGCGAGCTTGTTTAGCTCACGCACGAGTTGTTGAGCTCTAGGTGTGCCTCTGCTGCTGTCCTGTGGGCCCGAGAAAGAGAAAACATAGGGCAGGAGTGGGAGGGTGGAGGGAGGGCAAGGGTGAGCAGTTGTTGAATGGAGAGAAAGCTATCCAAAAGCAAGGGGTGGGTAGGCGGGTGGGTGGGCTAGGAGGGGTGAAGAAGGGGAAATGAATGTAACATCTAGCCAGCCCTCAGTCCCCGTTGAAAGAGCCACCCTACCCAGTGAAGCGCTGCTACACATGTGGGAGCAAGGGGCACACGAAGGGTGAGTGTCCCAAGAACCTTCTCCCAATTGAGAAGCCCCCAGCACAGAATCAGAGGACCCAGCTCCAGTTGGCTCACATTCAGTGTTGGAACATTTCTTGGCAGCGGGTGTCAAAGTCGGAAGTGTTAGAGCAGAGTCTTTTGATGCGGAGGAACTGACTGTAAGGAAGGTTGTATCTGCAGTGAGCTGGGTGACTGGATTTGAAGTGGAGGTATGTGTGCATGTCTGTTGGTTTGGTGTACAGGTCTCTTTGAATGAGGCCGTTTTCTATGCGAAGGAGAGCATCAAGGAACAGTATCTGCGTGTTAGAGAAGTTGACAGTGAATGTAATGGTTGGATGGAAGGAGTTGAGAAAGGTTTCAAACTTGTCAGAAAGGGTGCTTTTCCAAAGTACGAGGATATTATCAATAAACCTTTTCTCTTAGATATTGACAAACACTTAATTTTTGTGGCATGTTATGTCACCCCAGAAGGATCACCCGTTTATAACAACACAGAACTGAAAGATGGGGTGCAGATCCTAGAAGAACAAGCGCGAAATCGCAATAGTTTGTGGCACGCGGTCTATTTTTACCACTCCAATCATGAGTCACCTCCCCTGGCTTTTCAATAATTTTAATCTGTAAACCAGAATGTTATCTCTGCACCATTTCGTAACTTTTTATATCTTTTGGAAAACATTTAAAACTATGTATCCTACTTATGCTCATCAAAAGAAGCACCGCATACTCGTCGTGTCTGTTGTAGTGTCTGTATTACGTATGTTTATTATTTTGTACGCTTTTAAAATACATCATTTTAAAGAGCGGCCTCAATTTGAAGTGTAGCCTCGATTTGAAGTGTGACAATTTTGTCAAAATGTGCGACAATTTTGGACCGACCGACAGACAGACAGACCAACCGACCGACAAAGTGAGTTATAGGTTTGTGGCTTGAGCCACAAACAAGAATTAATGTGTTGTCCTGAGTTTGATAGAGAAGATGTGTGTTCATTGATGTGCAGCGATTTCAATGCCAGAACTGGGTGTGAGCAAGTCAGAATGGAAAGAATGGAAAATTATGTGTGTGGACTGGAAGAGGATGAGGATGATGATTGTGCTGATGTTCGCTTTTCTAAAGATGATGTAATTAACAAATTTGGAATTTCATTTCTCGATTCATGTTTTCTATTTGATTTGAAAATTATAAATGGGTGTTGTAATAGTGATGTTGATGGTGAATGTACTTTTGTGGCGCCTCAAGGCAGTAGCGTCATTGATTATTTTGCTGTCTCGGAGGATTTATTGCCCTTTTGTGATTTGTCTGTAAGTAATTGTGTGTTTTCTTGGCACTTGCCTGTAGAGTTAACATGGAAATATGAAGGGGACTGTATGACACAAGAAAAAGAAGACAGTTCAGCTGATGTAATGGAAAAGAAGCTGGTATGGGCGGATGCATTTAAAAGTTTAAAGACAATTTTATTGATGAAACACGTTCTGAACAGTTTAAACAAGAAGTTAGCCATGCATGTAGTGAAGTTGAGAATGATATAGATAATTCATTAGAACTATTTACTAAAGCAATGTATGCAGTTGCTGGCAGTTTGGTTAGAAAAGTAGGAGGTAAAATGAATGGTTTGACAAGGACTGTAGGAAACAAAGGACAGTAGTGGAAAGGTTGTTAAAGAGTTATCAGAGAGCTAAGTCCAAGGTTTATAGAAAACAACAACATGCGCGGTATGTAGAGGAAAGAAAGAGAAAAGAGAAAAAAAGAGGATTTTTGATGAAATAAGGCTTGAGAGATTAAAAAATTCAGCAAAAGATTCCAAGTTATTTTGGAAAACAATAAAGAGCACTTCTAGAAAGTCAGTAATATACAATGATATTTCCATCCAACAAAGGCACCAACACTTTTTCAGCGTGTTTAATGATTGTGATAATTCTGATGATAGTGATAATATACTTTTTGATGAAGAAAATGTGGATGATACTGTGCCCATGTTTGATAGTTGTATTACTAAAGAGGAAATTAATAAAGGCATTACAAATTTGAAATGTGGGAAAAGTGCAGGTCCAGATACGATTGTCAGTGAAATGTTGACATTTGCAAGTGATGGTATTATAGACTAGGCATTATAGACTACATAGTAATATTATTTAATAAACATTTTGACTCTGGTATCTTTCCAAAGGAATGGTCTAAATCTATAATGGTTCCTAGTTTTAAAAAAGGGAATAAGAACAACCCTGATAATTATCGAGGCATCGCACTGACTAGTGTAGTGAGTAAAATTTATACATACATTTTAAATAAAAGATTAACTGCCTGGGCTGATCAAGAGGAAAAAATCATAGAAGAACAAGCAGGGTTCAGAAAAGATTATAGTACCATCGACCACATGTTTACTCTTTATGTCTTAGTTCAAAACTATTTATTAAAAAACAAAAAAATCTATATAGCATTTGTTGACTTTCGCATAGCATTCGACTCGGTAAACAGAAATATTTGATGGGATGTTCTTAGAAAAAACAGGTATTCAAGGTAAATTATATAGATCATTAAAAGCAATTTATAATTCAGTGTTAGCATGCGTTAGAGATAAGAATTTGTATTCTGACCTGTTCAATTGCCCTTAAGGAGTAAAGCAAGGTTGTCTATTAAGCCCTCAAATATTCTCCTTTTTTATCAATGAATTGGCATTATAAATAAATAAGAAAGGTAGACACGGAATTCAATTAGTGCCTGGAATTAGTGCTTAGAAAAGGGGGATATTTAGCCGCTCGTGAGAAATGGTGGTATGGAAATTTAGAAGTGCAAGTAATAAATAACTATAAATATTTAGGACTAATATTTACTACTAAGCTTAGTATGAGTAAAGCTTGGCAAGAAATGTACAGAAAAGGGAGACGAGTCGTGATTGATATTCTAAGATCATTAAAAAGACTGAAATGTATTGATATATCTATTTTTTGGAAACTTTTTGATTCCCAAATAGAATCAATGTTGACCTATGGGGCGGAAGTTTGGGGATTATTGCAAAATGACTATATAGAAAAAAGTACATACTTTAGCAATGAAAAGATTTCTTAATATCCCTTTACATGGTTCCAATAAAATGTTGTATGCAGAAACAGGTAGATATCCATTACATATACGAACACAACTAAAATCTATTAAGTACTGGCTTCGTTTAATGAAACTTCCGTTAACTAGAATCAACAAACAGGCGCATAATATGTTAGTCATTCAAGATGAAAGTGGAAAACATAACTGAGTTTCTCATGTAAAGAAGTTGCTTTTTGAAAGTGGGTTTGGCTTTGTCTGGAACAACCAGGGAGTTGGGAACGATAAATCTTTCATATGTGAATTCAAAGAACAACTAATTTCTTCCTATCAACAAATATGGCATTCTGGGCTAGAAGGGAGTGAGAAGTATGCATCTTTTTTACAGTTTAATAGTGATTTACAGTGTGAAAAATATTTGTAGTTATAACACGAAAATGGTTCAGGGATTCTTTAGCTCGTTTTAGAACGAAAACGCTTGGACTCCAAGCTAGCCAGCGCTAGTATAATACTGACACACTGCCTGATATGAATTGTCCTATGTGTTTTTCAGACGATACAGAGGATGAACAACATTTTTTCTTTTATTGTGAAGCATATAAAGTTGTGCATGATAAATGCAATGTGTTTAGATCACTGTTAGCAGAAAGACGGGATCTAGCAGCTCTGTTAAAAACAAACAGAATAGACTATTTAAATTCTATGGCAATGTTTCTTGCTGAAGCTAATAACATCCGAAAAAAGAAGCTTGATACTATTAGTTAAATGTTGTAGTGTTCTGATACTTTGAATAATAATTTAAGAACTGTTGGTCGTATGAGCTTTGACTTATTGGTTAAAATGGAATTAATTTTCATGTTTTGTTTGTTACAAAAAATCTATTTTCTTTTTTTCTTTTTTCTTTTTTTCTTTCAACTTTGTGTACCCCCATGTCAAATAGCATGTACCTTGCTGATGACATTAAAATAATTCATTTGTCATTTGTCATTTGTCTCTCTCTCACACACACATACACACACGCATGCGCACATACATTGATATGTAACGATCTCAAACTCTCACGAATTCCAGACTAGCTCCCTAGCATAATGGTCGTCACCCTTGCTATTCAGAAATAGCAGTGGGATGCCAATGGCGAGCACGCAAAGACCAGCACCCCACACACCCTCCATCCCATTAGCCCCCCCCCCCTTCCCCTTCCTGCACCCACCTCCCTCTCTCACCCCCGTTACTCCCCTACCCCCTACCCTCCACGCACGCCCTATCACACAATGTTTCTTCATTTTCCCTTTTCTATCATACCATTATTTTTAATTTTTTTGTATTACAAATTTCCAATTAAATTCGTCCTCAGCTAATCTTTAACTTTCTGTAGGATCTCATTTCCGGAGCGACCCATGCGTCCTGAATTATGACAAGAATGCGGAAGTTCTTGCACGAAGCAGATGAGGAATGTCAGGAATTTGGTTTTACGGTCTGAAATAATTTGTCAAAATACATTTTCCTCGTACTTCTTCTTCTTCTTCTTCTTCTTCTTCTTCTTCTTCTTCTTCTTTGTCTTTTCTTTCTTTCTTTTTTCCTTTCTTCCTTTCTTCCTTTCTTTCTTTCTTTCTTTCTTTCATTCTTTCTTTCATCTTCTTTTTTTCCTTTTCTTGTTCTTCTTTCTCTCTTCTTCTTCTTGTGCGTGCGTTCAGACATGTATATTTGCGTATGCGCGTGTGTGTGCCTGTCTATGTGTATCTTGAGAGAGAGAGAGAGAGAGAGAGAGAGAGAGAGAGAGAGAGAGGAGAGAGAGAGAGAGAGAGAGAGAGAGAGAGAGAGAGAGAGAGAGACAGAGAGAGAGAGACTGACAGACAGATAGACAGACAGACAGACAGAGTGAGTTCCTTTTTGCTGCATGACTTGTTATTATTGTTTTTTTATTATTATATGTTTTCCTTGTTAAGTTTTATTTTCATTATTTAAATATGCGGGTTTGTAAAAAGGCCTCCAATGTGCTCAAATCTTTACCCATTAATAAGTTCAATGAATCAATCAATCTTCTTCTTCTTCGATATTCCTCTTCTTCTTCTCTCTCTGCTCTCTTGATAACTTAAATTATATCTTCTTAGATTATTATGTTCGATTCAAACGATGCTTTTGCGAACCGAAAGGAAGGAAGGTAGTAAATCAATAACTAAATAAGAAACACAAGATGTGTAATAAAGTGGGAGAGATTTATGTCCTTTATATCCATTCATCCTCGCAATTCGTACTTGGTTGCTCTGTTATTGTTGTTTTTAAATGCCTTTTCCTCGTGCATTATATCATTAATAAAAGCGGGGGAAACCCGAAAGGGTGTATTTATTGCTGTTTCTTTTTTTCGTGTATTCAAACTCTACGGAACATAGGACAATTCCACCGAGTTATAGTAGAAATGGGGGAATGGGTGGGGGAAACAGGACACAATGGAAAAGGCTAGCGGTCTGTGTGTCTGCGTGTCCTTTTGTCCATGTGTCCACGTGTCGATGTGTCCGAATGACCACTGGTCGTTGCCACAGACCAATGGTCATCTTCATTGTACAAAGTGCAGTAGTACTCATGACACTATAAGCCGTTAAACAGTGAACATGTGGAATTTACGTCAGTGTGATCGCTGGTCAGTGGCAGCGACCACTGATCATCTGCATTACACAAGCGCATAAATTATCTGGTACATGGTGACAAAGAAACAAAGCCGTTAAGTATAAAAAATTGATTTTTAAGTCAAAATGACCACTGGTCATCTACATTGTGGAAATTACGCCAAAGTGACCACTGAACACATAGACACTCGGACACATCGATACGTGGAGACATCGACACTCGGACACATCGATACTCGTACGGATCTACATGTGGACACGTGGACACTCGGACACGTGGACATATAGACACTCGGACACGTGGACACATAGACATGACCCCAGTGGAAAAGGTTTTCTTAAATTGAAGACTATTATGATTGTTGCCATTTATCAAGAAAGATGTGTTGCTTAATTGAGAAAGGGTGGGGGTTAGAAAGAGGGAGCAGAGAAAGATAAAAAAGAGAGAGTACGTGTGAACGAGAAAAAGAGAGAGAGAAACAGGGAGAGACGGAATGTGAGACAGGCGGAAGACAACGAGAGAGAGAGAGAGAGAGAGAGAGAGAGAGAGAGAGAGAGAGAGAGAGAGAGAGAGAGAGAGAGAGAGAGAGAGAGAGAGAGAGAGAGATAATGACAATGACAATGACAATGACAATGTTTTATTCCTGAAAAGGCATCGCCCCATTTGGAAGGGTGTGTGACAATATTTCAAAGTACACAAAATCAATCATCCAAATACAAAGTAACAACAACAACAAAATACTCACGATAGTACGATATCTCGAAATTTAATGGCCTTGTACAAGAATATACACAACTTTTGAATTGTGTTTTCATTTCTACTGGACATAAGGAGACTAAGTTTAAATAAACTAGGATTCCTGTAAAATTTAGGTGCAATTAATTCTTTTCTAAGATCGTTGAAAAATGGACATGTAAATACAAAATGCAACTCATTATCTTGCCCTTCTTTACAAATAGGGCATGTTAAATTGTCTATGTTTGAATAACGTTTTGAATGTACAAACAGATCCGAAATTCCAAATCTGAATCTAATCATCATAAACTTCAGGTGTCTAGCTATACGACTTGTCAAATATATTTGAACAACGTGATCTTCGATTCCAAACATCCTGTACATATAAAATCTATCACTATTTTGTATGTGATCATTCCAGACTTGCCATCGATTGTCAATTAATCTCTGTCTAAAGGTTTTAATAAACTGCCTGCAACATCCAACGCCCTGATTCAACCATGCATGCATAAATCCGTTTTCACATAAACATTTGCGTACATTTGTAACCCAGTAAAGTTTTCCCTTCTCATCTAACTTAAACAACATTAAATACGATTTCTTTGGCAGTTTGTGGTCTCCCATATGTATCAATGTAAGCCAGTATCTAATACAATTGACTCTAGCAGTAATAGTAATAGGATATTTATGTAGCTCTCCATATATCAAATCATTTGGTGTACGTAAAGTGACGCCTAACAACTTCTTTAGTGCAAATGTAAGAAATGTCTCTACATGTCTGGCTGCTGCGTCTAGGCCCCATATTTCTGACCCATATAAAGCAATTGGTGCAATCTGCGTATCAATTATTTTTAAAGAATATCTCCACTGAGAAAATATCTAAAGCATTCAACTTGCGCATAACACATAACAAAACATGTTTTGCTTTACTTGCCAAGTCTATACAGACTACATTTAAACTTAACTTAGTTGTAAACTGAATGCCTAAATATTTGTATGAATTTACAACAGGTATCAATATGTCACCCCAAAACCACCTTTCTCTTGACCCTAAGTATCCACTTTTTCTAAAAACTACTACATTGGTTTTCTTCATATTAACTTTCAAACCGAGACGTAAAGAAGACCGATAAAGATTGTTTAATTGATTTTGAAGCCCTACAACAGTTTCAGATAACAGTGCAACATCATCTGCAAGCAGAAGAATAAATAATTCTAAGGCATCTGTAAGAAATGAAACACCATGTCTACCATTTTCTATAACATTCATAGTTGATTCATTTATGTACAAAGAAAAAAGAACCGGACTAAGTGCATCCCCCTGTTTTACTCCAGATGAACATGCTATAACATCAGTTAGTTTTGCACCACATCTAATTCTTGCTCTGACATTAGCGTACATACTTGTTATGCACCAAAATAGTTTCCCATTAATTTTATTCTTTAAAAGTATTAATTGTGTCAAAGGCTTTTTCGAAATCGATAAAGGCCACATAGAGGTTTCTACCATGAATAGCATTAAATTGCTTTTGAACACACAAAAACAAGGTAAATATATGATCTATGGTTGAGTATCCCTTTTTAAACCCTGCTTGGTGTTCCCCTGTAATATTATTATCATCAATCCAAGTTTGTAGTCTCCTGTTAATAATACTCCCATAAAGTTTACTACCTATAGTACACAGACTATAATTATTAGGATCTCTATTGTCACCTTTCTTAAACAATGGTAAAATAGTCGATTCTGACCAACTCTCAGGAAATGTTCCACTATTAAACAGTACATTTAAATATTTAACAAGGAACGGATTGATTTTTGAACCAGCAAACTTTAACATTTCAGCAATCACACCATCAGGTCCTGCAGCTTTCTTTGATTTAATTTTCTAATAGCCAACACAACCTCTTCTTCCGTTATTGGCCCATTTACACTTTCATTTTCCTCCATATCCAATATTTCAAGGTTCTCGGTTACTTGGTCATCTTCCATATCTAAAAGTGCTTTAAAATGCTTGTACCAGTCTGCTTCTGTTATTTGATTGTTCACTTTGTATCTGTTTGGAATGGCTTTACGCGCATTACTCCAAAACACTTTCTGATCATTGACAGAGTTAGTTAATCTATCCAAAATCATATTATTAAAAGTGTTTCTTTTAGAATCTAGCAAGTGCTTATATTCTC
>CM065703.1:5001894-5029197 GCA_017654935.2 Phymorhynchus buccinoides | reverse complement strand
ATCATACACAAACTGTTGGTCTTACGTTTAGCTGTGTATGTGTGTGGGTGGGTGGGTGCATGCGTGCGTGCGTGTGTGTGTCTGTGTGCTGTGTGTGTGGTGTGTGTGTGTGTGTGTGTGTGTGTGTGTGTGTGTGTGGTGTGTGAGCCCATTGTGAGACTGTGATTCATAAAGTTGGTTCCCCTCATTATTTTGACAACTGTCCTCTCTCTCTCTCTCTCTCTCTCTCTCTCTCTCTCTCTCTCTCTCTCTCTCTCTCTCTCTCTCTCTTCTGTCTCTCGATCTCTCTCTCTCTTAGTCTCAGCTCTCAGCTCTGTCTCTCTCTCTCACTCGTCTCTCTCATCTCTCTCTCTCTCTCTCTCTCTCTCTCTCTTTCTCTCTCTCTCAATCTCTCTCTCCTCCTCTCTCTCTCTCTCTCTGTCTCTCTCTCTTTGCGCGCGCACTCGCGCGCTTCACGCGCGAAAGCGCGCGCGCGTGTGTTTGTGTGTCTGTCTGTATCTGTGAAATATATATTATATGAATATATTTTCTTTTCATTTGTTTTACATTAAATGTATTTTTTTCTTGTCGGTTTTAAACCCGTGAGTGCGATGAATACGAGTATGTCTTACTTTGCTTTTATGAGCATGCTTGTCTATTTTTGAATGTTTGTGAACCTTGTGTGTACCTATATGTATACTTTACTTTTGCGGTCATTGTGAATGTGTAGCTTGTTTATGCAAATTGACAAATATTGTAAATTGTTATTTTATGATGTACAAGTATTTTATCTATATTTAGTTAAATATGTAAATATTTGTTTGTGTGTGTGTGTGTGTGTGAGTTTGTGTGTGTGCGTGCGTGCGTGCATTCGTGCGTGCATGCGTGCGTGCATGCGTGCGTGCGTGCATGCGTGCATGAGTGCGTGTGTGTGTGTAAGAATATGGAGGATAGGGTGGGGTATGTAAGGGGTTGTTTTTAATATGAATCATTTGAGTGCAATTGTAAAGCGCTTAGAGCTTAAAGGTGACACGCTATATAAATGTTCTTAAATAAATAAAAGGCTTGCTCACATGTGTTACGTTTTCGCCTAGGGTATGATTTACACAGGTTCAAAAGACACAAAGGGCAACATAAATGAGTTCACAAGCACGCTCAGAAACACTCCAGTCGTGTATTTACGAGACAACACGTTTAGTACATCCACTCATCATCAACACAAAAGGTAAGGCCCTAGCTAATATGTTTATTGATACCTTCTCCCTACCTTCCCGCTGACCTATTCCTACTAATCGCGTCGTAAGGGATAGGCGGATAATCTTAAATATACAATAAAGAAGAAAATACTAGAAGAGCACCCACACACTACAATGACATAGCAACATACACAGAGTCCTTAACTTGTGTCACACGTCGTGTTCATCGCTGGTGTCGAGTGTTTCAGGCGGAGTTGACAGTTCCCCTGGAGGACACGAGCTCAACATGGGGTGTGGAGTGTTGCGTAGTCTGTACATGCTGAAGCCCGGCAATGTCCCTGTAGTCTGGAGATGTCCCCTCACGAAGAATGATGTGGTGATCGCGAAAGTCCGGAAAGACACGCAGCTGCAACATTTCCCACACGTATTGAAGGGAAGAATCGAGGGTAAAGGTAAAGACCCTGCATTTCTCGGTTAATTCCATTTTTTTTTCGTTTTTGCCTTTCTTACCAAACATAAAGCTGTATTTTATGAACCTTTTCAGCTAATTATCTTTTTGGATTTGTAATAATAACTCTACCCCCCCTACCCCCCCCCCCCCCCCCCACCCCTATAAAACAGAAAAACGCAATGAACCACGACTGTGACAAATGTACTGCACTACATAGGGGGGTGGGGGTCATATTAGATAATGGCCTTTATCATGACTGCAATTAATTATTCAACAAAGATAATTAGCTCCAAATGTTCATGAAATACGGCTTCATGTTTGGTAAGAAAGGCAAAAACGGAAAAATGGAATTAACCGAGAAATGTAGGGGGGGGTGGCACATCTTGACCTTTACCGAATCTAGCACCGTGTTGCAGTATATCGACTCCTATTGTACCGTCGTCATCGTCATCGTCATGCTGTGTGGGCTGAACAGAAGACAGACACCAACATTCCCCACACGTATTGAAGGGGAACATCTAGCACTGTGTTGCCGTATGTCGACTCCTATTGTACCGTCGTCATCGTCATCGTTATGCTGTGTGGGGTGAACAGAAGAAAGACACCAACATTCCCCACACGTATTGAAGGGGAACATCTAGCACTGTGTTGCAGTATATCGTCTCCTAGTGTACCGTCGTCATCGTCATCGTCATGCTGTGTGGGGTGAACAGAAGAAAGATAGTCAAGCCAGATGAACCGCCCTATGCTAGTGATCTTTACAACTTCTTGTCTTCTTCTTTTAAAAATAAAGCACTGAGTGTAAAATTGCAATGGATATCTTGTATGCTTGAGTGAAATATATAAGTGCGAGTGAAAACTATGCTAGACATTCTTTTGGTTCATCTGAAGAATAACGGACAGTCGAAGAAAAGACAGAAAAACGAATGCTTATGCATCATAGCCACAGTTACATCAACCTAAATTCCGTCTGGTCACAATTACTGTCACTTGAATGACACGTTACCAAAAGGACTTTTCCGTCACAAATATGTGTTCAAGAATCACAAAATTATTATTCATATTTTACATTTCATACACGACAATTCACAAACAAACATACAAACCAACGAACTTTCTCCGGGAACAATCTGACAGAGAGTCATAATCACCAGAATAGATCGATAAGCTTTCGTACATGATGAAGAACCAAACTTTAGTCAAAGGGAAACAACTGTACAAACGTGTCAGCTCTCTGACAACCAAAACCAAATGAAAAAGAAAACAAACCCAAAACTCTCGACGAGTTGGTTCCCGTTCCTCCGACACGACGCTGAACACACATGAACAAATCCTACATTTTAACCTTTTACCAGTCCACAACATTCGTCAATACTGGTAAAGAGAAAACACGACCGATTTAACGCAGACCAAACACTAACCGTAACCCGGAAGGTGTACAAGGGCTGCAGGTGGTTACACGTCCTCCAAGCCAGCTCGTTATAGGAACGGAGATGTGTAGTGAAGTAGAACGTATGCAGTAGAAGCAGTGAAGTGGTGTAGTGCATTAGTATTTATGTTCATTTGAACCAGTGAAGTGTTGTGTAGCATAGTGTGTATAAGCTATGCAGTTGCTCATGTGAAAAAAAAAAAAAAAAGGTGTAAGTTAGAGATGGTAGGAGCCTTGTGGCCTTTGTGGTGCCATAGAAGTGAAATGAACATTCAAACGTGCAGTGGTGTAGGATTGTGGCGTGTTAGAAGCTTGAACTGTAATGCAAAATGTGCTCCATTGTAGGATAGCACAGATTTTAAGTCATGTATAGGGTAGGAATATGGTATTAGCATCAGAAAGTGCTGTGTAGTTCTGTGGAAGTGAAACCACTAATGAATTCAAATATGTATGGTGGAGGTAACACCACTTTGTGTTTTATTAGTCAGACCAAGAGTTTATAGTGTAGTGTTTACTACTATTGGTTAAGTGCAGTCTGGATTTTATTGTGAAGAAGATTCATGTTCCTTGGATTATTACTCTTGGGATTATTGCAGAGAACTGATGCAACAATCAAAATTTTTTTAACTGTGCTGATTCATTTTTAGTTTACTTTATGATTTATTAGTGGACGATTATCACTTTGGATTAATAATAAGAAGCAATAATTTTAATATTACGCTATGTGAAATATAGGACAGTTTCGCTCACAAGATGTAATTAATTGCCAGTTTAAATTGAGTCCGAGAGAGAGAGCAAACAAGTACGGCAGAATGATTGGTGAGTGAAAGATTGCTAAGAAATGAATAATTGTTCAAGTCTTTTGATAATTTATATTACAAAAAAAATCATAACTTAATAATAAAGAAAGAAATAGTTGATGTGAAAGATGTCACACTTGAAGCTGGACATTGCTGAGTCAGTTGTCTTCTTCTGATAGTGACAGTCGAGGCAAGCACTGGCAAAAGTTCTTCTTCTTCTTCGCAATACGTGGCCACAATCAACACACTGATTATTATGCCATGGAACCGGGTAGGTTCATCCACATATGCCGGAAGAAAAGGCCAGGAGGCCAAAGAGAAGAGAGGACAGACAAGCTTGATGGAAACCTGCAGGGGAGGGGGGGAGTGGATGGGGGAGAGGGGGGGAAGGGACGTGGGACATTTGCTTGGTTGTTAGACTGATTAAACCTGAGTGGGGCCACCAGCGACAGCAGGTGCAGCAGGCGGGTGTCCTTTGAGGAACTTCCAGACTCCGGCTGCGAAGCTCTCTGGAGTTCTGGCCTCCACTGCGGGTGTTGGCAGGTCGTTCTACTCCTTGATTGTTCGTGAAAAAAAGGAGCTTTGACGGTACTGCGTCCGACACTGGGGGATGAGGAGCTGTTGTGAATGACCCCTACGTTGCCGCTCTGGCTGAGGTATGACTTTGCTCCTGTTCACACTCACCATGCCATTGAGTATTTTATACAGCATGGTGAGTCTGGTGGCTTTTCGGCGTTGCTGCAGTGAATTCCATCTGAGCCTTTGTACCATGTCGGTAACATGACAGTATCATTTTATTTTATTTTAAAAGGGGGTATGTGTAGAATTAGCACTGTCATGCATATAACTTGAATGACGTTATTTTCAGTTTGAATGATACTGTTCATATATTCATTAATGCCTCCAAAACACTACTCCCGACACTAAACATATACTTTTGCGTGTTGTTCGTCAACTGTTAATATGTATGGAGTGCCTGAGCCACCATTTTGGTCGCCATCTTGGAATATCAAATTGGAGAGCTTGCCTGTATTAAAAATATGTAATATACACGTATTACGTCACGCAAAAGGGCATGTATCGAGAACTGGAACTGCAATCTAAACCTCCAATTTGTCTGATTTATCCCAAGCTATTTCTCTCCCCTCTGTCTTTTTTTTCTGTGGAAGCGTGTGTGGCTTAGGAACCCACACTTAGAAGCACACGTGCGGTTGTAGCTGGGACATGGAACACCTGTTGCTGTGACATGACAGGTGCAGCTCTGTGACGTCGTGCTCGTGCTGTTTCTCATCTCTGTGATCATCCCCAAATCTCCTCACTGCTCTCCTGGTCAGGGTATGCAGCTGCTTATATTGACTGCAGCCGCTTCGAAAGTCACAGCAACAGGTGTTCCATGTCCCAGCTACAACCGCACGTGTGCTTCTAAGTGTGGGTTCCTAAGCCACACACGCTTCCACAGAAAAAAAAGAACAACAAGTAGTCAACTTCAGATCCAAGGAACAGCCAAGAAAAAACACTCAGAAATGGTGAGCATTGGTGTGCCTTTTAAATCATGTTCAAAGTAGAAAAAACGTCTACAATTATGTCTTTTATGAAGATGGTATTTGCTGCAATGTCTTATTATTTGTCAGGGCAAGTCTAGCTTTCAGCACTTTCAGTAGTTTCTCTTCCTGATCATTCTTTCTTCGTTCAGTCCAGCAAGTCCACATAACCAACAGTGGATGTAGAGCAGAGCTGAGTGGCAACAAAAACACAACCATGGTCTGATAGATCTTGTCTAATGCAGTAACACCATTGGCAACCATCGCCATGACCACTCCAAATAAAACCCAGCACATCACTTCTGGGAAAGCTATTTTCCTTATGATGTGAACAGAAGAATACAGAGTTTTATTGGTGATGTCCAGTGTGATTCTATTCTTTGGTGTCCGTCTGTAGATGAGAAGTTGTCCAGTAAAAATGAAAAAGCATGTAGATGCATTGATTGCTGTGATAAGATGAAACCATGTAAAGTGTTGATGGGTCTTGTAGCGTTGAAATAAAGCCAGACGACACAGACCAGACTGTTCAGAGAGGCCCCAGTGTGACAGTCCAGGCAGAAATGGTATCAACGCCAATATTGTTCCAATAAACCATATTCCTGCACAAGCTGTCGTCACTGAAGGCTTAGTGAATCTCCAGGCACCTGCTTGAAAGTAAAGGACAATGGTATGATCCAAGGTGATCAGCAAGACAACGAACACTGACAGATGTCTGGACAACAAGAAGATAAAACCATTGATCTTACAGGCTACACTTTGGGTCCACACGCTTTCAGAATAGATATACTTCCCAAATGTAATACGATTTATCACCACGTTTACAACAATATGACTTCCCATGATTAAATGTGCCAAATATAAATGGCTGATAACTATACGGAGATTGTTCCTAAACATTTTGTGGAAGGGCAATGAAGCTACAAGGCAAAATAAATTGCCACCTATGGAAGACACACTAGCAAACCAAAAGAAAATGGAATGCACTTCAGATGGCAACAGAGAGTGACATGAAGGAAGCACAGCGTGAACAGTCCAACAGTTGGCTGATTTGAATTGCTTGGGAAGTAAGCTCGCACAGCAAAGTCTGTAGTCTGATGAAGAGATTATTTTCAATTCAGGAAGTCGTGAAAATATGTCCAAAGGAAAGACACTGATTGGATTCTTTGTGATGTCCAATTCGTGTAAATATGGCATGTTCTTAAAACCTAAAACTCCAACAGTTTGGATAAGAGAAGTGGAAAGATTCATGAAAGTTAAACGAGGTAAATATGTCGAAAAGGAGTCATCTAATAGACTAAGGAGTGTTTCTGATATGTGAATTTGGCTCAGTGAATAATGAATCTTTTGCATTGTTTTACTGGCTATGTGATGAAGAGGGTTGTTTGAAACAGACATGCTGTTCAGATTTGGCATTTGAAATAAAACAACCATATCAAGAGTCCTCAGATGGTTGTTGTCAAGCCTAATAACCCGTAAATTGTTTAGCTTCAGTCCTGTGATGTTATGCAGAGAACAAAAAGACAGACTGAGATAAATAAGAAAATAATTTTTATAATAATCGGTCAATAACATACCCGAGCTAGCTGCATCCAAATATCGAAGTTGAGGAAAGGAACTGGCTGGAAAAGGACTGGTGCACTGGAAAGAGTTTCCTTGACACAGACAACCTTCAGGACAGATCATGTCACACATCAGTTCATCATCCCTCTGTGGGCACTGGCCAAAGCCATCACACAGATGGTTTACATGAACACAGACTGTGGACTCTAGACATTGATAGTAATGAGGGCATTGGACCGCCTCACACTCTTGTTCATCTTCCCCATACACACAGTCAGCGAGCCCGTTGCATCGAGTGTAGACAGGCAGACAGTAGAGCCACACTGTGGTACAGCTGTAATGCGTGTCAGGACAGGACTCCTCATCAGTCATCACCTGCTGACTAAAGTACCCTGTTCCGTCCAGGTTAATGTAATATCGTTGTTGCCTAAGTTTTCCTCTCAGTGGATACTGATATTTATATTCTCTTTCCAGACAGCCCATTTCATCAGAATCATCTTTACAATCTGAGTATTCATTACATCGTTGACTGACCAATACACATTGAGCGTTGAAACACAGAAAACCACAACACAAGGAATGTTCACAGAATGTCTCATCCCCATTATCTGGGCAGTCTTGTTTAAAGTCACAGACAAAAGTGTAATGTATTGTCATGAAATCGTCGTCACATCTAAACATGGCGTATGAATTTGTAGGAATTTTTGCACCAGCTGTTGTAGGATTAGGAGAGGTCTGATTGTCGATGACATTGATGAACAAGCAAAACTGGGAGTGGCTACTTTTTCTACTGTAGCTGTTAATACTACATAACAGAAATGTGTGCATTAAATGATGATTTCTGAAATAATGTAAGATCTGATGTTCGTTTGCAAAATCTGATTCAGACAAAATTGTATCTGACAATACGATGAGTGAAGAATAATGATTTATATATTTTGAATGTTTATCACACAAGGCGCCTCTACTGCGTTGAAATGGATTATGCACTATTTTCATATTATCCAATGCTGCAGGCATGGAGATTCTCGAAGGTGTGTAAGGAATTGAAGCTCCAAAGTGATTCATGCTGTAAACAGCTGTATCACCAGACCACATCAATATTTTGCCATATATAAATGGGACACCAGCCGAGACACCAGCCCAACCAGATTTAAAATCTATGAATAGTGAGAACTTATGAAAGTTTTTCAAAATATGTAAAGCATGCATCTGTTCCTTTCTTGTTTTCAGTGAAGCCAGTTTTCCACCAGCCCCTCTGCACATATGATTCATAATCTGCAGTGATGAGTGCTTTCTTTGAGAGATCAGTGTCAGACATTTGCTTCGTGAAGCCACCAGCCCCATGCACTGAGGACTGCTGAAAGGACAGAGCTCTGTTTCATCCTGTCCACTGTCACACTCTGGTCTCAGGTTGCAGTGCAGGTGATCCTGGAATTGAGCGTAGTGACGGACAGAGCAGTTGTACCTGCCCTTGGACACCTTCACTGGTTGAACATGTTCAGGGAGCATGGAGAAATAGAGTTTGAAACATCCATAGCCATTACTGGGGTCAATGATTTGAAGACTCTGTGTGCTTACAATCATAGCCGGTGTTGTATGATCAAGGCATACAAGACGTGTGGTTTGATGAGCCGAATTAATCTGTATGAACTTGAGCATTATATTGTGATTACTATCACATAGCATGGGTTTGTATGTCTGTTGTACACTGATCATAAATATGAAAGCTGGAGGGACTGTCAGTTCTCCACTACTGAGCGCATCCTTCATTCTTTGAGGTATTACCACATGCCCTGAATACTCTGATGTAAAGTTCACAATAACACTTGCCTGATCTACAGGCTGAAAAATAATTCGAACTGACGGGTTATTTCTGTGTCTTACAAAGATGCTGTCTTCAAGTGATATGGAATAGAACAAATCTTCCAGAGTATGTGAATCACACCAAATTACATCACGATAAGTATTCCATATACCGTATTCAATGTTTATATCTGTTCTCCAATCACGTGTATCACACCAATATGCCAACCGCTGAACATGAACACTGAAATACGTATTTACTCTTAAATGCATAAAACAGACAGAAGAAGGCTGCCCACACACATCAAACGCCACACCAGAGTGAGCTGTGAACTGAGTCCAAAAGGGGTCACAGTTTGAAGTATTGATGTGGAGGATGGTGTAGTTGATGGTGCTGTTTCCCCAGAAATAGTCTATCCCTGGACACACAGATCTCAGTGTGGAAGAACCATGGGTGGTATTGAGGGCAGACATGTCCATTGTCCTCGGACCTGTCAGCAAGGGGGTAGGTACAGGGAGAGTCAAAGTATGTCTTTTCATGTATCATGTTTAATTCACATTTATGGCATTTTCACCTGATAAAGAAGAAAAGTTATCTCCTATGTCTCCTTACACCAAGAGTTCATAAGTGTCAGAAATAGCTTATGATGATAATGAAGGCGCTGCTGCTGCTGCTGGTGCTGCTACTGATGCTGCTGCTGATGATGATGATGATCTTCATCATCATCATCATCATCATCATCATCATCATCGTCGTCGTCACCATCGTCACCATCATCATCATCATCATCATCATCATCTTCATCATTTCCATCAAATTTTAGTAGTAGTAGTAGTAGTAGTAGTAGTAGTAGTAGTAGTAGTAGTAGTAGTAGTACTAAAACCCAAAATGTAACAATTATTACATTTTTGGCAAAATCAATATATTATAACAGCCCAAAATGTTACATTTTAGGCACTGGAGTGTTTTTGTTTGTGGCTCAAGCCACAAACCTATAACTCACTTTGTCGGTCGGTCTGTCGGTCGGTTGGTCCAAAATTGTCGCACATTTTGACAAAATTGTCGCACTTCAAATCGAGGCTCCACTTCAAATTGAGGCCGCTCTTTAAAATGATGTATTTTAAAGCGTACAAAATAATAAACATACGTAATACAGACACTACAACAGACACGACGAGTATGCGGTGCTTCTTTCGATGAGTATAAGTAGGATAAATAGTTTTAAATGTTTTCTAAAAGATATAAAAAGTTACGGAATGGTGCAGAGATAACATTCTGGTTTACAGATTAAAATTATTGAAAAGCCAGGGGAGGTGACTCATAATTGGAGTGGTAAAAATAGACTGCGTGCCACAAACTATTGCGATTTCGCGCTTGTTAATACACGATAATGAAGGGGAAAAGGAGGTCTGACTTGAGAGAGAGAGCAGAGTGGGACGTTAACGATTGGGATGGAACCTGCTTGACCAAAACTACGGCAGACTGTGGTGATGTTTGTACCTTGTTCAATACAGATAACCAGTGGCCAGTGGCAATGGCCAGTAGTCACTTTGACATAAATTCTACATTTTCACTATTTAACTGCTTATATGTATGTCATGAGTACTACTATGCCTTCTATAATGTAGATGACCAGTGGTCGGTAACAATGACCTGTGCTCACTTTGACTTAAAAATCAAATTTGGGTAAGGCATCTCCGCTATAAACTAATTGTTGCCCAACCCGCCAGAATAGTATCTGCCCCCTCTGCTATTTGGCAGTCATTGTCGGAAACGACAGACAGGCAACAACTACTATGCACTGTTTATATAACGAAAAGGATAAAGTGTCAAGATACTTTGACAAGCGAGCAAAGAAACCCCCACAAATTACTCAATTTTCTATGGAGATATATTGGTGTTACAACTTCACTTTCGTCAGTTAAAAATGTTTATGAATTGTTTACTACAGTTTACAATTACAACTAAACGCCCATTACTGAACCATAACGGTTGATTCTAGGACTACTGTCGAAGATATGCTGAATGGACGTACATTTTATAAAATCCAATGATTGTTCATTCATGTTCCGAACTGGGACGAAACACTTTTCGTGTATATCAGAAGGCATGTTATGATGCCTAGAAATCCTATTTCTTGTTCACAACAACTTATAGAAATGAATATAGAATACATAAACTTACACAGACAGACAAACACACGCGCATACACATTTGCGCGCATCTTTGTGTGCACGTACACTCACGCACATTCAATGAAAATCTCTCTTTCTCTCTCTCTCTCTCTCTCATTCTCTCTCTCTCTCTCTCTCTCTCTCTCTCTCTCTCTCTCTCTCTCTCTCTCTCTCTCTCTCTCTCTCTCTCTCTCTCTCTCTCTCTCTCTCTCTCTCTCTCTCTCTCTCTCTCTCTCTCATCTCTCTCTATTGTTCTTTCTTTCTCTCTCTCCCTCCCCCTCTCTCTCTGTGTACAGGAAGTAATACAAATTGACAAATAGTGCACGCGCACTTACACACATTCATGAAAATCTCTCTCTCTCTCTCTCTCTCTCTCTCTCTCTCTCTCTCTCTCTCTCTCTCTCTCTCTCTCTCTCTCTCTCTCTCTCTCTCTCTCTCTCTCTCTCTCTCTCTCTCTCCACAGAAAGAAAAACAATTTAATATAATAAATCACCTCACCTAAATAGAATGCTTTTAAAAATACCAACTGATTTATTAGGTTAATAGTCGGTTTAGAAGAGAGAGAAAGAGAGAGAGAGGGAGAGAGAGAGAGAGAGAGAGGGGGGGGAGAGAGAGAGAGAGAGAGAGAGAGAGAGAGAGAGAGAGAGAGAGAGAGAGAGAGAGAGAGAGAGAGAGAGAGAGAGAGAGAGTATAAATCACGGTGTTGACAGGGAAAGGCCTACTTCTCGCAGTATTCGTTTCAGTGAGATCTCCTGCTGACATTCAGACCGAGCCACTGTGCAGTGTTTGTTGGGTTGCACGTGTGCACACTACACGCGGAAATCTCATGCGCTTATCCGCATAAAAAGAAGTAAAGAAAGTAAGAAAAATAAGCACACGCGTTTCCGCATACGCTTGTCAATATATCCCATCCGTTTATTTCTTACTTTCTTTACTTATTTGTGGATAGGCGCATGAGGTTATCGCGTGTTGTGTGCACAAGGCCTTAGCAAGAACAACTAACAAGAAAGAATTTTGTTTCCCAATATTTCGGCTTTTGGCCTTGTAGTCAAGTCCGTAGAGCTGCAATTTAACGGTGACCTAAAACTAATAGCACAAGTTTGCATTTTGAGCTTAACATAAGGCCATACCCCTACTGAAACAAAATACGGTAATGTAGGACGATAGCATTGTTGGAAGGGGGTTACATTAAAATAATGACGTCATCGTAACGACTTTTTTTCTCTCTCGTAATGATCTGAATACCCTAATGTAGCACCTCATTTGAAAGGTCCTGACGTGATACATTCTAATATGTGTATAACTATTCATATTTGTAATAGCCATTTAAAAACATCGTTTATTTAGATTAATGGCCACTACTGTGTTATATATTGATAGAAGGAGATATATAGAGAGACAGAGACACGGAGAGAGAAAACGCATATTGTTGTGCCAAGCACTTATATGTACAAGATTCAGAATGCTTCCAGACCTCTTTAGAAACCGTCATATTGTTGAAATAAAAAGTCAGTATAAGGGCAAAGAACACACAAATGCTGTTCTAGCAAGAACAGCTGTCTAAGTCACGCAATGTCAGGATTCAAGATTTATTGAATTTCTGAAGCATTAGGAGGCACATGGAAATTGTAAAAATAAACCGACAAACAATCGAATAAACAAATAAAGCAAAGATGATGGGACTGCGACAGCTTGAGCCCATGGCCCAGGGCAACAGTGTGTCAGTGGATAAACCTTCTTCTGGCAGCAAACTTCATAAGCTGAAGATTCTGCTGGGGTAGTACGAAGATAAGAATTTAACATTATTAAGCAAAGATAAAAGTAATAAATGGAGAGAAAGAGAGAGAGAGAGAGAGAGAGAGAGAGAGAGAGAGAGAGAGAGAGAGAGAGAGAGAGAGAGAGAGAGAAGGACCATAGACTCTTATTTCGCAGTATCCCGGCAGGACCAATCCGGCTAGCGAAGCGCTCCCCAGGGATGAAACCCGACCGGCACAGCTCCTGTCCTTCAAGAAACACTACTTTGATCTATGGTCGCTAGTTCCCTGGTTTAATGTGAGGTTAGGGCAAGGGGGTGGGGGAGGGGTTGATGTGACTATGTCAGGGAAGTTTGATGGAGGTGTTTATGGAGAGCGGATTTGAACGCCTCCAATGACTGGGTGGTGGCAACGTGCTGGGGGAGGCTGTTCCATTTCACGTTTTTCAGTAGATCTGTGGTTCTGGTTGTCTCCCAGTGTAATACACCACTCCCAAAATCTTCAACATCCATGAGTGAAAATCACGTGTTTCCCTCTCTCGCTGGCAGGAAATCTTATTTTGACCAGGTCACTCCCATACAAATTCCCCCATGCATGAAAACGAGACATCACTTTAAAGATCAGCTTCGATCGTATGTGTGGGAACTTGTATGTGGGTCACACCTACCCAGAAAAAAACAAGGGATTTAATCTTGCTGGTTCAGTGGGTCTTTAAATCAGTATTAAAAACACCTGTTTCGTCAATCATAATTATAATCTTGTGTAGATCACTCAGACTCATTTCTCTGTATGCGTGGGTGAGGCCGTCATCGTGTGCGTGCGCGCGCGTGTGTGTGTGAGTGTGTGTGTGTGTGTGTGTGTGTGTGTGTGTGTGTGTGTGTGTGTGTGTGTGTGTGTGTGTGTGTGTGTGTGTGTGTGTTTCTTAAATATGTATTCCATCTACCCCGTAACACAATGACAGACATACTGTATGGTGAAACTGGTTTTGTTCCTGTTTCAATTTTGATTAAATCAAGAATGATACGATTTTGGTCTGGTCTAGTTCTTCCACAATATGCGGATAAGTTTACTAGCAAAGTATATCAGTTAATGTATGATTTACATGAGAACAGTTATATTGAATTTCCCTGGCTTGAAACTGTAAAGAAGATACTGATTGAATGTGGATATCATTGTGTTTGGGAATCACAATCCTTTTCGTCTAGAAACTCTTTATGTAATAATATTTTACGGTCTCTAAAAGATAAATTCAAAGATTCATGGTTACAGTCCCTTCAATCGAGTAACACATGTTTCTATTATAGACATTATAAAACACAATTTCGGGGATAAAAATATATTATGACATTGCCTGATAAATATATTATACGTTTAATGAAATTTAGATGTAGTTGTCATAAATTACCAATTGAAACAGGACGACGATTTGGACTTGAACGACAGGACCGTTTGTGTGACGAATGCGACATGGGTGTTATTGGTGATGAATATCATTTTGTAATTGAATGTCCATAGTTTGAAGAACATCGATATATTTTGCCGAGGTATTATATAAATAAGAAATCAGTTTTTATGTCCAAGCCAAGATTCCAATTGAAAATTGCAACATTTATAATATCTGGAAAAGTTGTTTGACAATAGACTGGAGCTTAGTTTGTTTGAGGAGTGTTTATTTTTTGCTTGTTGCCATTTGTTTTATATTCTGTATATCCTCCATGCCCCCAAGAGGGGTCAAAGGATTATTATTAAATTGAAATTGAAATTGAAAAGTGTGTGTGTGTGTGATTGGTGTCGTTAACCCCCCCCCCCCCCCCATCTTTTTTCCCCCTCAATATCTCTCCGTCTGTCTTTCTCGATATTCCTTTCCACTTCTGTTCCCCTCCCCCTCCCCCCCCCCCCCCTCTCTCTCTCTCTCTCTCTCTCTCTCTCTCTCTCTCTCTCTCTCTCTCTCTCTCTCTCTCTTTGTGTTATACTACTTTGCATATTATGTTGTTCCTGTTTTATCTTTCAGCGTGGTTGTGTCCGATAATGAGATATGGGATATTGGGGTGGTAAGGGTGGGGGTGGGAAGATTTTTGTTCATATATGTTTTTAATATAATTTGTTATATCTTTTAGTAAAACTTGTAAAGCGCTTAGAGCTTCGATGAATAAGCGCTATAGAAATGTTCTTAATAAATAAATAAGTAAATAAATTAATTAATTATGACGGTGCTGACCTTGACATGTGTAGGCCAAACAATATTTATGGTGACAGGCCATTTGCGTATGTGGAAGCTAATCTTTTTCCGAATTTCGCTAAGCAGGTCATTTGTGTGTATGTGAAAATCATTTTACTCTGAACATATGTTTGGGGTCAGAAGATGTCTCTTGGTGTGGTTAAGGGGTAATAAGCCCTTCATGGTGGTCAGGGAACAATTTCTCCTGAAGATGAAAATATAAAACTTTTAAAATTCGGAGAAAAGAGCATCTCCTTAAACTGAAAACCCCCTCTAGTCAGAGAAGCCGCTCTATATAACGGTACTACAACCTTGAAGTTTCTCATAAATATTTTATTTTTGCTGTTTCTAAAACTTTAATGTCTGTAGCTGGTGGCCAGCGGGGGCCAGGTGGGCTAACTCTGTAATTGATGATTAAAAGATGGCACTGACAGGTCGAGTCAGTGCCGCTTTTGAGGCTACGGGTAAGGCGACCTATACCATATTTGTTTGACTATAAGGCGATACTTTTTTCCAGACTGAGTCCACTGAGCCTTGTAATGTGACTGATAATATAATAAGAAAATATAATAACAAAATCTGATTTTTGTGTAAACTTTTAGGGGTGCGCGCCTTATAACAAGGTGCACCTTATAGTCCGACAAATATCGTACTTGCGTGGGGGTGTCAACATGCAGTCAGCAGCTGCAGCCAGCTGTGTGGCTGCTTCATGTGGCTGCTTGCGCCCCTCTCCATAAAATAAACTAGCCTTCTTGGGTCAGGGCTTTGTTCTAGGGAAAGGAAAGTAACGAGTTTAAAATAGTGCATATTTCTATCACGCCTGTATTTGTATATGTTCATTTCTACTTTGTCTCTGCTTGTTTCTGTATTTTTTGTCTATCTGTCTGCCTCTCTCTCTCTCTCTCTCTCTCTCTCTCTCTCTCTCTCTCTCTCTCTCTCTCTCTCTCTCTGTCTCTCTCTCTGTCTCTCTCTGTCTCTCTCTCTGTCTCTCTCTCTCTCTCTCTCTCTCTCTCTCTCTCTCTCTCTCTCTCTCTCTCTCTCTCTCCTCTCTCTCTCTCTCTCTCTCTCTCTCTCTCTGATCAGTGTTTGTCTTAGTCTTGTTTTTGTCCCAAGGACATATTGGAAGATTGGAAAAATAGGCTCAATCTCAAATCTCAATCCTTGAGTAATAAAGTTTTTTAGTCTTATCTCTCTGTGTAAGTGTCTCTCACCCCACCCCCACCACCTCTCTCTCTCTCTCTCTCTCTCTCTCTCTCTCTCTCTCTCTCTCTCTCTCTCTCTCTCTCTCTCTCTCTCTCTCTATCACCCCTCTGTCTCTCGTCTGATTTTGATCTGAGAGCAGAGGAGGCAAAAGCTATTCCGGATACCTTGGCAAAAATGTGTTTATATTAGTGGAGATGATCCGACCAAGATGCATCACCACTCTGTCTTCCTCTCTCTCCCCTTCCTCTCTCTCCCCATCCTCTCTCTCTCTCTTTCTCTTTTCTCGCTCTCTCTCTCTCTCACTCCAGTCTTTCGTCGAAATACTCTCATAATAATGCATTCCTGCTTGCATCAACCACGAATAAAAGATTTTGAGCTGAATATAAATATGTTCCTTAACGTTTATCTTGATTTTCTTTCCATATTAGGACAACATTCTCTCTGAGAGTAGGTGTTAAGACATTGAATATTTGGTGAATAATCTTATTTCTTATCTTGATTCTATTATTATTTCGTTAAGACTAGACAGTTGTTTTCTTTACATGCCAGCTAAAATGGTATCTGTTATTTGACAGTAACCCCTTGTCATAAGGGCTTATACATAATTTTATTATTATGCTAATGGCAATACAAACTATTGGGTTATCTGTCTTTCTCTCTCTCTCTCTCTCTCTCTCTCTCTCTCTCTCTCTCTCTCTCTCTCTCTCTCTCTCTCTCTCTCTCTCTCTCTCTCTCTCTCTCTCTCTCTCTCTCTCTCTCTCTCTCTCTCTCTCTCTCTCTCTCTCTCTCTCTCTCTCACTCTCTCTCTCTTTATGGGGCTTTGGCCTTTTTGTGAATAAAAAATTCAATTCAATTAAATTCAACTCAATTATCTCTCTCTCTCTGTCTCTCTCTCTCTCTCTCTCTCTCTCTCTCTCTCTCTCTCTCTCTCTCTCTCTCTCTCTCTCTCTCTCTCTCTCTCTCTCTCTCTCTCTCTCTCTCTCTCTCAAGCAACCTTGAAAGAATGAAAGGAGTGAATTCTACACATGTTCACCATAGCAGTCTTACATGTGGTCATTGGCTGTTATGTTAAATGAACCATGAAGTCCTGATGTCTACAAATCAGCAGAAATAAGACAATTCTATTTTCAATATCACCAAAAAAAACACCACTTCTAAATCAAATCTTGATGCCATTGCCAACAACGGTGTAATAAAGAGTATTGGTTTTGTACCACACATCTTCCACTGAATGCTGAAGTGACTGTCACTGGACCTGTTCCTATCATGGTGCACAATGGGTCAGTTCTGAAAGAAACAGTTTTGCTGCAGAAGGCTTTCCGTTTTATAAACGAAGCCTGTGTTTGCCAACAGTGAAGTCATATCTAATGGCAGGACATTCTGGCCATTATGGTTCATCCTCTGTGCAAGGAAAGCCATGGACTTTTCAACAATCTGACTGAACATTGAGTCATGTTCATCACCACCTTGTCACCAATGTTAGTGACGTTAGCAGCAGCTAACTGAATATCATTGTTAACTTCTTGGTATACTGGATGTGGCACAAAATTAAAAAAAACACTTCTGTGTATGATTGGCCATGTTGGCCAAATCACATCTTCAATTTGTCAGCCTGGGTTGTATGGAGAGGAGCCTTTCATCTGTCTCAACACTACCATTACACACAGCTTCAGGGGGAAATGCAACCCAAAGAACCTTTACCATCAACATGTCATCTTTCCAAAAGAACCTTTACCACCAACATGTCATCTTTCCAAAAGAACCTTTACCATCAACATGTCATCTTTCCAAGCTCACTCCCCAATGGCCCACCATCAAGTTATGCTTTAGCAAGCTGCATGTGAACCAGATACTCCACATCCTGACCCTCTTGGTTGTGGTAGGCATGTGAATTAGTTCAATAAGCCCCAGCAATTGGATTGAGTCATCATCTACCATTGCCAAAGGATGTTCTCTGTCTTGTTAGCTACATTAGCTTACTAAGAAACACCACAGTTTAGTACATGTGCAATAGAACGAGTCTCGTGTGTACAACATGCTTGCAAAGTTAAAAAAAGTTCTTGATGAATTTAGCATAGTAGCTCACTGTGCCTAAGCTTAAAGAATGTTAATGTTGTATCTGTACATTTCCAGTACTGTCGGTATTGATGATGGTGAGTGTTAATTGTTTAAGAACAAATAAATGGCGTAGTTTAACTAATACGGGTATATCTCTATTCAATACTGCAGATGATGAAATGATTCTACAGCAGAATGCTATGTAACGTTTTGACACACATGGAAGTCTTGATACTGTTCTCGGCCCATGACAGTTCATATGAGGGTATGATTTTGGTTTTGTGTGTCTGTCACACATTAATGGATGGGTTTAAACTAAAGTGTCACCAAAAGACGTTTCCCTTTTATCTTAAGAGATACATGATGTGCCATAGACATTCCAAGACAGGGATTTTTTCCATAGACAGAATCACCAAACACTTTCATGACAGATCAAATTATTGACTCAATTATAAATCTAATTATAGCAACAGCTTCCATAGCAACAGCTTCCAGTGTGGCTTCAACCATTCAGGTTCCTTGTGAAATGAATCCAGGACCATGTCTGTAACCAGGCTGTTACAGTGTGGCTTCAAACATTCCGGTTCATTGTGAAATGAATCCAGGACCATGTCTGTAGCCAGGCTGTTCCAGTGTGGCTTCAACCATTCAGGTTCCTTGTGAAATGAATCCAGGACCATGTCTGTAACCAGGCTGTTACAGTGTGGCTTCAAACATTCCGGTTCATTGTGAAATGAATCCAGGACCATGTCTGTAGCCAGGCTGTTCCAGTGTGGCTTCAACCATTCAGGTTCCTTGTGAAATGAAACCAGGACCATGTCTGTAGCCAGGCGGTTCCAGTGTGACTTCATCCATTCTGGTTCATTGTGAAATGAACCCAGGACCATGTCTGTAGCCTGGCTGTTACAGTGTGGCTTCAAACATTCCGGTTCCTTGTGAAATGAATCCAGGACCATGTCTGTAACCAGGCTGTTCCAGTGTGACTTCAACCATTCAGGTTCCTTGTGAAATGAACCCAGGACCATGTCTGTATCCATGCTGTTCCAGTGTGGCTTCAGCCATTCAGGTTCCTTGTGAAATGAATCCAGGACCATGTCTGTAGCCTGGCTGTTCCAACTAGAAGGACAGTGTTGCCAGTGAGAGCATGACCTGTAAATGAATGAATGAATGAATGAATGAATGAATCAGTCAGTCAGTCAGGCAATCAATCAATCAATCAATCAATCAGTCAATCAAACAACCGATCAATCAATCAATCATTCCAGCATAATGAATTGCAATGCAATACAATATAATGAATTTCAATACAATACATTTGAATACAATGCCGTACTATACAATACAATACAATACAATACAATGCAATGCAGTACAGTACAGCACAGCACAGCACAGCACAGCACAACACAGCACAGCACAACACTGCACAACACAACACAACACAAAACAACATACAATGAATGGCAGTGCATTACAATGTAAAATAATACAACATGATACATTATAATATAATAGACGACAATACAATACGATGCATTACAATATAACACATAACTGTAGGCGTATTCCTCTGTTCTGAGGAGCAGTGGGGGATTGGTCCCAGACGGCATGACCTCTGACGACTATAGAGTCTGATCCTGGATGTGTCTACTTTTGGTCACGACGGGCATGACAAATTCAGGGTCAGGGGGCTCTGAGCAGTTGACGCTTTTCTTCTGCTCCTCTTGTCCTCTGCAACCTCTCACCTGGCATCAGCACCTTGTCGTGTTGACGCTCTCCATCCGTTTCTGTTGCGGGCCGTGTTCTCCCAGTCTTTATCTGGGATGTCAGTCAGATTGAGCTCAGGCTTCAGCTGGTTTTTAAATCGCTTTTGTGCAGCTCCCTTGTCACATTTTCCCCTGGCAGAGCTCTCCATGGAACACGGCTTTTGGCATTCTCGTTCCTTCCATGCGTGAAATTGTCCCGTACGGACGGAGCTGTCTTGACAGCATTGCCTCGATGCTGAGGAAGTTGGCGCGTTCTAAGACTTCATTGTTCGTAATAAAATATCGCCATTTAACACCCATGATAAAGCGGAGGCATGGTTGATGGAAGCTTTCAATGAGTCATACTTACTTCCTACAGCACCCTCATCTCAGAATCATATAGGAGGATGGAGACCGCAGTCACTCTGTGAATTTTGATTTTGCTTGACAGTCGCGGATCATGGTTCTTCAATACACGTATTCGCAAGTGACCAAAGGAGCTGCTGGCTTTGGCAAGGCGATTGTCGATGTGGTTTGAGAATTAGCATATTTGGAAATGACTCAACCAAGGTAGGTAAAGTGCTGGATCGCATTGAAAGTTGTTCCATCAGTGCTGACATGCGGGAGATGGTAAGTTCCACGTGATGGCTATTGTAGGCTGATTCTGAGGCCAAAGGCATTCACTGCTTCAGCAAAATGAGTTGCAACGAATCAAGTAACTATGCTACTATGCTACGTAAGTATTTTCAATTGTAACTATTTCTTCTTTCTCCCAACCCCTACCTCCCCCCACACGCACGCACGCACGCACACACGCACGCACGCACACGCACACACGCACGCACGCACGCGCGCGCACACACACACACACACACACACACACACACACACACACACACACACACACACGCGCGCACACACGCACGCACACGCACACACACACACACACACACACACACACACACACAGTCTCACCTATTCTATCCCGTCCACTTGCCTCCTATCTGACCTCCACAGCCTATGTTCCTCAATGTGGCTAAAATTGATGCAGAACCATTTCACAAATTATGTTAACAAAATTCACCCACCCTCCATGGCACATGTATTAAGCCATTATAGTTTTACATCATATGAGACAGGAAAAGGAGGGTTGCATAATCCGTAATCTGTGATCCGGGATCTTTGTGATCCGGGATCTTTGGAAAAACCGTGACGTCATTTCCGGGTCCATTCTTCTTCCGGTATTGAAGTCCGAGCAGTTATTGTAATATGTCATTTGGAAATAGCAATCTAATGTTAAGGGAAATAACAGGATGGCAAGCCGTATAAACGTAATCCCAGTTCGCTGATATGAGAGAGAGAGAGAGAGAGAGAGAGAGAGAGAGAGAGAGAGAGAGAGAGAGAGAGAGAGAGAGAGAGAGAGAGAGAGAGACTTGACACTTGCAAACTTTATTGCGCAAGGATTGAAATTGATATTCTAGCACAGAGAGAGAGAGAGAGAGAGAGAGAGAGAGAGAGAGAGAGAGAGAGAGAGAGAGAGAGAGAGAGAGAGAGAGAGAGAGAGAGAGAGAGAGAGAGAGAGAGAGAGAGAGAGAGAGAGAGAGAGAGAGAGAGAGAGAGAGAGAGAGAGAGACGAATACGAATACGAATGTTTAATGAGGGTAAACGGATAAGCTCAAGCTTCTTTACACCATGCCCTCGAGGGGAAAAAGAAAAGCCAAATAACAAGAAAAGGAAAACAAAAGAAAGTAAAAAATGCATAACAAGAATAAAAAAATAACAACAGGCACGTTCACAGTAAATTGAAGAACATGCGAAAAAAATTCAAGCTCAAACGAAGAGCTCGTTCACGTACTCGCACACACACAAAACATACAGCATATCCTATAACTATACCAAAACATGCATACCTAGAGAGAGAGAGAGAGAGAGAGAGAGAGAGAGAGAGAGAGAGAGAGAGAGAGAGAGAGAGAGAGAGAGAGAGAGAGAGAGAGAGAGAGAGAGAGAGAGAGAGAGAGAGAGAGAGAGAGAGAGAGAGAGAGAGAGAGACAGACAGACAGACAGACAGACAGACAGACAGACAGATAGAGACGTTGCATCAGTGAGCCAATCCCATAGCAAATCAAGTGTCCAATAGCAAATTAATGTTACAGAAAGAAGTCCCACAGCTATTGTCCGTGATCCTTCAGAGTGTAGCAGAGCGTAACATGACTTCACGAAACATCTGAGAAAAATATAGTGAATGCATTAAAGTGTGAAGATTCTTTTACAACCTAACGCTTGTATTGCAACAAAAGTTTTCCCCCCTAACTTTTATTCCTTAATATTGACTTTATGGACTGCAATGCTAGCTCCAGACGTAGTGTTATTTTTATCTTTTCCTAGAGTTTCTCCAGAGTCGTTGTTCTTTGCATTTCCTTCGGGCGTAATGCATGGGTGAAAGAGAACTAAATTATCTCATTCCTGAAATGACACATTTCAATAGAATCTGAATCATTCCTGAGCACCAAGTTACCATTCCTGAAATGACACATTTCAATGGACCCTGAATCTTCCCTGAATCATTCCTGAGCAGCAAATGACCATTCCTGAAATGACACATTTCAATGGACCCTGAATCTTCCTTGAATCATTCCTGAGCAGCAAATGACCATTCCTGAAATGACACATTTCAATGGACCCTGAATCTTCCCTGAATCATTCCTGAGCAGCAAATGACCATTCCTGAAATGACACATTTCAATTGAATCTGAATCTTCCCTGAATCATTCCTGAGCAACAAATGTCCATTCATGAAATGACACATTTCAATGGAATCTGAATCTTCCCTGAATCATTCCTGAGCAACAAATGTTTATTTCTGAAATGACACATTTTATTGGAATCTGCATCTTCCCGGAATCATGTCTGTGCAACACATGTCCATTCCCGAAATGACACATTTCAATAGACACTGAATCTTCCCAATTCTGTGCAACAAATGTCCGTTCTGGAAATGACAAATTCCAATGGACACTGAATCTTCCCATTCCTGAACACATCTTCCCGTTCCAGAGCAGCACGTGTCCATTCCTGAAGTGGTGGCTGCATGTGTGGACTGTGTTGTGTCTGTAGCGTGTTGTGGGAAGGGGTGGTGGTGGTTAATATTGCTTGTTCATCAAGGGTTGCTTTCGGAAACCTCACTCTCCTCCAAGCATGTACCTTATCCAGAGGAGAAAAGTAACACAATGTCTCACATGTTGCCTTAATAATCTCCACTTTGCACTACAGTCCTGGGTCTTCGCCCCCAGATAGCCACTGTCCCCTAACCCAGAAACGATGCAGCTCTCTGGATCCCCGGCGGACCCACTCCCTTACGAATCACTTGGTCCGGCCCTGTTGATCGCCATATTTCTGTCCGTCTGCCATCAATGTTAGCACACGACTCTTCTGATTTAGTAAGACCGTTGTTCCTGATGACAAGATGACCATATTTCTGTCCGTCTGCCATCAATGTTAGCACACAACACTTCTGATTTAGTAAGACCGTTGTTCCTGATGACAAGATGACCATATTTCTGTCCGTCTGCCATCAATGTTAGCTCTTCTGATTTAGTAAGACCGTTGTTCCTGATGACAAGATGACCATATTTCTGTCCGTCTGCCATCAATGTTAGCACACAACACTTCTGATTTAGTAAGACCGTTGTTCCTGATGACAAGATGACCATATTTCTGTCCGTCTGCCATCAATGTTAGCACACGACTCTTCTGATTTAGTAAGACCGTTGTTCCTGATGACAAGATGACCATATTTCTGTCCGTCTGCCATCAATGTTAGCACACAACACTTCTGATTTAGTAAGACCGTTGTTCCTGATGACAAGATGACCATATTTCTGTCCGTCTGCCATCAATGTTAGCACACGACTCTTCTGATTTAGTAAGACCGTTGTTCCTGATGACAAGATGACCATATTTCTGTCCGTCTGCCATCAATGTTAGCACACAACTCTTCTGATTTAGTAAGACCGTTGTTCCTGATGACAAGATGACCATATTTCTGTCCGTCTGCCATCAATGTTAGCACACAACTCTTCTGATTTAGTAAGACCGTTGTTCCTGATGACAAGATGACCATATTTCTGTCCGTCTGCCATCAATGTTAGCACACAACTCTTCTGATTTAGTAAGACCGTTGTTCCTGATGACAAGATGACCATATTTCTGTCCGTCTGCCATCAATGTTAGCACACAACTCTTCTGATTTAGTAAGACCGTTGTTCCTGATGACAAGATGACCATTCCTTCTTCTGTCTTTTCAGGCCATGTGGCCATAATGGCCCGGGTGTCCGGTTTTCAGCTTTCAGTTTTCACTGGTCTCCCCGCTGCATTCAGTCACTTTGGTGGAGTTCAATGAAGTCTGTATGCAGGACACCACCTATTAAACCCCCTACTGACGACAATAATGTCTTAGTTGTGGAGCCAGCGTGAGTGACGTCCTCCTCCGAGGGCGCCACCACTCTGCCTATTTCCAATAGGATGGATGCAATGGTTTAGGCTTTAGGATGTGGCACTTATTTTCATATGTTCATATTGTAACTATTTTACTCTTGCATAATTAATTGTGTGTGAGTGTGTGTGTGCGCATGCATGTGTGTGTATGTGTGCGTGTGTGTGTGTGTGTGTGTGTGTGTGTGTGTGTGTGTGTGTGTGTGTGTGTGTGTGTGTGTGTGTGTGTGTGTGTGTGTGTGTAAGGAAGTAAGAGAACGTTGCGTGCAAGCATCGTGCTTATTTTACTTTCTAATGATTAATTATTTGTTTGCCTTTAATGTTCTTGTTATCAATGTGAAGCGCACTGAGCTCATGTGAGAAAGAGCGCTATATAAATTGCCATTATTATTATTATTATTATTATTATTTCTGCGTTACACACACTCTTGCAGACGCACAGACAGTCAGAGAGAAAGAGAAACGCACCGGCCTGGCCTTCCCTCCTATCACAAAGTACTCCCGTTGCTATCTACAAAGCCTGAGTACACAAAATGTCACTACGCATATCTACGCTATAATCCTGAGCGATAATCTCGTTTTAGTACGGAAGTGGGTCAAAGCAGTGATGTGTTGTAACATGATTACGCCACGCGTGAAAATTGAAATCTGATTGGATTATTTGTGGTTGGAACTTGGTAGCTATGATCCATGATCAATTCCAGTCTTTAGTCACGGGGAATAATCCAGTTGGGTACGTGTAGTCCCAATTACTATAACAACCGTGAATTTGGTCATACTCGCTGGTACTACTTTGACGTCTATTGATCAAAAGCTATATTGTTGGGGAAAGACAAAACCTAGAACGTGAAACGCTACATCCACCGTTGACCAATGATCTTAATTGTGAACTTGGCTTGGACAAGATATCCTAGCTGCCTATCCACATGAAAAAGTGGGAGCCTCGTAAGTTTCTCCGTTCAAACGTAGAGAGGGAAACAAATAGTTAAACGGGTGCACAAGATTCACCTGCACCTTCCGCGTGTTGTTTTAGCACGCAGGTAACGCATTGAATGGGAAGCAAGTTTAAAGATTGCAAATTTGAGACGACAGTTCAAGCTTGATAAACGTTCACCGGCTGATGTTAGAATCAACACATCACTTGGGCGACAGACCTCTTAGGGAACAGATCTTGTAGTGTGCCAGGGAAAACTTACATACTTCATTGCTGTAAGTTCGGCTTTCAACTGTCCGGCTGGAGACGACACATAATTCAGTTTTTGTGTGAGGAGAGAAAGTGGAGTCAGATCTGGAAGAGAAGTCTGGGGATGTGAAAGAACAAGGAGTGGAACCCAAAAGACCCTGACTTTGTTCTACCTCCCTGCCCATGTCACTGCCGTTTGTCATCCCGGAAGGGTTTTCTGGATGGGTTGTCCTGAGCGAGCTTGTTTAGCTCACGCACGAGTTGTTGAGCTCTAGGTGTGCCTCTGCTGCTGTCCTGTGGGCCCGAGAAAGAGAAAACATAGGGCAGGAGTGGGAGGGTGGAGGGAGGGCAAGGGTGAGCAGTTGTTGAATGGAGAGAAAGCTATCCAAAAGCAAGGGGTGGGTAGGTGGGTGGGTGGGCTAGGAGGGGTGAAGAAGGGGAAATGAATGTAACATCTAGCCAGCCCTCAGTCCCCGTTGAAAGAGCCACCCTACCCAGTGAAGCGCTGCTACACATGTGGGAGCAAGGGGCACACGAAGGGCGAGTGTCCCAAGAACCTTCTCCCAATTGAGAAGCCCCCAGCACAGAATCAGAGGACCCAGCTCCAGTTGGCTCACATTCAGTGTTGGAACATTTCTTGGCAGCGGGTGGCAAAGTCGGAAGTGTTAGAGCAGAGTCTTTTGATGCGGAGGAACTGAATGTAAGGAAGGTTGTATCTTCAGTGAGCTGGGTGACTGGATTTGAAGTGGAGGTATGTGTGCATGTCTGTTGGTCTGGTGTACAGGTATCTTTGAATGAGGCCGTTTTCTATGCGAAGGAGAACATCAAGGAAGGGTATCTGCTTGTTAGAGGAGTTGACTGTGAATTTAATGGTTGGATGGAAGGAGTTGTAAAAGGTTTCAAACGTTTCTACGTCAGAAAGGGTGCCTGTCCAAAGTTCGAGGATATCATCAATAAACGTATTCCCTAGCTCTGTGGGGATGGAAACGGGGCTGGTATGTAACAGATTTTGTTTATTAAGCGACCCCATGAACAACTTCGCAATAGCTGGAGCCCATAGTTTTACCCTGAGTCTGGTGGTAAAATTGGTTCTCAAAAGTAGAAACATTGTTTTTTAAAATATGGTTGACCTTGAAACAACATCCAGAATAGGGTCTTCAGTGGGAGGTAATTTTAATAATTACAAAGAAGGGCAATACCCATGAGAGGTAGGTCTTAAGTCAAAAGTAGGAGGGAGGCTTAATAGGGAAGGTCTTTCACGATTCACGTGACACAATCGCATCGCATCCCCATACGATTTTACACGCCATGTGGCGCCGGCTTATTAGAACAAATGAAGAAAAAAGTGGAAGGACACACGCACACGCACGCACGCACACGCACGCACACGCACGCACACACACACACACACACACACACACACACACACACACACACACACACACACACACACACACACACACACACACACACACACACACACACACACACACACACACACACACACACACACACGCACACACACACACACACACACACACACACACACACACACACACACACACACACACACACACACACACACACACACACACACACACACACACACACACACACACACATACACACACACACACACACACACACACACACACACACACACACACACACACACACACACACACATTGTACAGTCCATGGCTAAACACGCATC
>CM065703.1:4984394-4989394 GCA_017654935.2 Phymorhynchus buccinoides | reverse complement strand
AGGAGAATGGAGTGGTCAAGCATATCAAAGGCGGCGCTCAAATCCAGCAGGGTTACAAGGGAAACAAGTTTATCGTCAGATTTACATAGCAAGCAATCTAGAACGCTCAAAACAGCAGTCTCGGTGCTGTGATGCTTCTGACAAACCTCGAGCAAAGCCATTATCTGATATGTGGGTCTGAAACTGCCTCAACACAACTCTCTCAAGAATCTTTGACTGGAATGGGAGGTTGGAGACTGGTCTAAAATTCTTCAACTCATTAGGGTCAAGCCCTGCTCTTTTCAACAAAGGGGTGACCACTGCTTGCTTGAACTGTGGAGGCACTGTACCTGATGAGAGGGATTTGTTAACAATGTTTGTAACTAGGGGGATCACATGAGAAGCACATTGTTTCAGGAGAGAAGTGGGGATGGGGTCAAGTACACAACGTTTACTGGGGGACTGGGTTATCACGTCAGCAATCAGTTTTTCATCAACAGTTTCAAAAGAAGAAAAGTTGGACCACAGTATTTATCAAACTGAGGAGGTTGGCATGACTCTGAGTCAAGACTGTCACGAATGCACTTGATCTTATCTTCAAAGAAATCATTGAATCGTTGTGGGACTTCGGAAGAAGGGATGTTCGCAGGCAAAGTGAGTGTCTTTTGTTTACCAAGGAGTCGCCTGACACAGAAAACAACTGTTTAGAGGAACTACAAGAGTTAATTTTGTCACGATAATGAGACTCTCTGGCGTCCTGAAGGCAGTCTGCTGCCTCATATCTCTTTGCTGCAAATACCTGGCATTAGACAGTCAGACGGCTCTTTCTCCACCACCTCTCACTGCACCGGCGTCGACGTCGAGTGGCTCTCACGTCCTCGGAGAGCCAGGGGGCTGAGGGGCGGTCAGTGACACGTCTAGTCACTGCAGGCGCGTGCCGGTCCAGGATCTCCCGAAGGCCATCATTGTACACACCCACCAAATGCGTGACATCTGCGTTGTACTGCTGCTCATGCACACACTCAACAAAGTCTTGACTTCCTTGTCAAAGTCAGCCATGCACAAAGCTTTCATGTTTCTTGACGTCACGATTCTTTTACGGGGAGGGGGCCTGGTCACCTCCACACAACAACGTAGTGGTCAGAAAGACCAGCGTAGTCACGTACTTCATCTACCGAGAGAACACTGTCCTCACAATGCCCCACCACCCAGTCAAGGATATGGCCATGATTGTGTGTTGACGACTGAACAAACTGAGTCAAATTATGATCAGAACACTCACCTCACAATGCCCAACCACCCAGTCAAGGATATGGCCATGATTGTGTGTTGACGACTGAACAAACAAAGTCACATTATGATCAGAACACTGTCCTCACAATGCCCCACCACCCAGTCAAGGATATGGCCATGATTGTGTGTTGACGACTGAACAAACAAAGTCACATTATGATCAGAACACTGTCCTCACAATGCCCCACCACCCAGTCAAGGATATGGCCATGATTGTGTGTTGACGACTGAACAAACTGAGTCAAATTATGATCAGACAGCAGAGTCTTAAGTTGACTCACTTGGTGATCAGAGCTATCATCGTAATGAAAGTTAAAGTCACCGAGGTAAGACACAGCATTACGAGAGGATGCATAAGAAGATAGAAGATCCGGAAATTCCCGTAGGAAGGCAGAGTTGGACAGTTTATTAGACTTACTTGGAGGAGGTCTGTACAAACAAACCAAAGTAGCCGTAGCAGTAGTGCCTCGTAGTTTCATTTCAACACACTCAAATGAAGCAAGTTTCAAAGGAGTGAAAGAAACACAGTTTGTCAGAGCTTTACGAGTCATGAAGGCCAAGCCACCACCTCTCGACCCAACACGAGGAAACGAACAAGCGAAAGAAGACAGACAACAAACAAACATTAAAAGTACTGCTTTTCAACTGCCGATCGCGTCTCAACAAAGCTGCGGAAATTCATGAATTAGTGACTGATCTGAAAGCCGATATCTTCGTCATGACAGAGACTTGGTTGTACGATCGTGGTGATGAGGCCTACATAGCTGCTATGACTCCCTGCGACTACGATGTTCGTTCGTTTCCTCGTGTTGGGTCGAGAGGTGGTGGCTTGGAAGATTGACGCCAATACCGAAAGTACGAAGCCGAGAGGTTAATTCAGGGGTCAAACGAGAGGGTTTTACCTGGAGGAGCTGATCACGACTGTATTGCAGTAAAGGACGATCGGAGAAAACAACTGGAGTTGACTGCAGTGAAGGCTTGCTGTCACTTTGCTGCACAAAGCGCTGAGCAGGAGCAGATTGAAATACGGGTCGCTGGCTAGCTTGCTGCACGGGTGAGTTCAATGGCGGACACACAAAGTTCAAACCAGTCAACTGTGAAGAAATGGCAGCGCACAGCACGAGCCAACGAAGATAACACTGGGCATAAATTGCCCACCACACGAAAGCGTCCCACATCACGACCATTTTCACAAACTGTCACCACAAACACACTCCCCTTTCCTCACAAACGAAGCAAAAAACAAGCAGAGGCTACGATCACTCTAACCTGAACGGCGAACGACCTTGACCTATCTTTGAGCCTCTGTCTCTTTTCCTCTCTCTCCTCTATCAGTATTAAGATTATGAATGCTTAGACATATAAATGAATGCATTTTTCTCTTCTTTAAACATTTGTTTTGCATAGTTGTTATGATACTTAAATCTGAACCCTCCTCTTTTTGCCCCAATGTTCCATGTTTTGTTTCCTTTTATATTTAAAAATTTTGTTGTTGTTGCTTTTTTGCTTACATATATATTTTCCCTCTTCTTCATTCTTTTTCTAGCAGGGCGGAGTGTAACGCTTATATCAAAACCTTGGGTAAATAAAAAACATCGTTCGTTTGTTCGTTCTCTCTCTGTGTCTCTCTTTGTCTTTCTGTCTCTCTCCCCCTCCCTCCTTCCCTCCCTCTCTCTCTCTCTCTCTCTCTCTCTCTCTCTCTCTCTCTCTCTCTTTCTCTCCCTCCCTCTCCCCCCCCCTCTCTCTCTCATTTGAATCTCGTAATGGCATGTGAAAATGAGAAAATTATTGTGAACTTGGCTATGTATGCTTACAACGCCCAGAAAAAGGCTACAGTTAAATTAATGTCTTCATAACAGGATGGAACTGTCTACTGGTTTGTGCTTGCACAAGTAGTTAATTCAATGCTTCATGATTGCGGTTGTTTAACTGTGCATTATTATCAACATGCGTTGTATTACTTGACACCCCTTCCGTGAGGGGCCTAGGCCTTAACTGAATAAATAGTCGTATTCGTATTCGTATTCTCTCTCTCTCTCTCTCTCTCTCTCTCTCTCTCTCTCTCTCTCTCTCTCTCTCTCTCTCTCTCTCTCTCTCTCTCTCTCTCTCTCTCTCTCTCTCTCTCACCCACTCCTTCCCAAGGGAAATTACTCGTACCGTTAACTCATCAATGTTTAGGCTGCGTAAGAAATGAATAAACACAGGACCGGGAGTGAGACGTCTCAGGGAAACACCGGTGTATTGCACAGTAATTTTCCTAAAAAACCAACCGCTCGACTAACCAAGCAATGAAGCGAGAAATCAGCCTGCCAGACAAGCATGCAAATGAGGCAAGCAGCCGGCAAGTCAAGCAAGCGGGCAAGCAGGCAGGAATCAACCTTACAACCAACCAACTAGACCTAACTAACCGTTCAGCCATCCAAAACAACCTTCCAGCCAACCAACCACCCCATTTGACAATCAATATGTTAACCCCTTGACTGCCACCAACGTATTACGTACTGACCTGATGACATCACTGATGATGTCATCAGACGAAAAGGAATAACCCTGATATGCTGGCTTTTGCTCTAACACAGTCAAGAGAGTAATATCCCCAGACCATTTTGCTAGATTGGCTCTATCAGTTGTCTTTTTCGTGGCATGATTTGCCCAATGATATTTTCTTTAATTTTCTCTGGCAGTCAAGGGGTTAATATCGTTCTTAAACTAGAGCGTGAAGACACTACATCCAACCAGCCTTGCGGTGGCATTTTCGGGTCCACTGACCTTGCAGGAAGAAACAGGCGAACACCCCTGAAAGCAAAGTCCGATCAAACAGTACTTTACAGTACCCATGCGCCAGCGAGGATCTCAATTTTGGCTTGCGTACAATTGACAGCTAGAGAAAAGCCGGTGCCTTTGTCGGATCCAGAGGCCTCGACCTTTGACCAATGACCTCCATGTTCGGACGTGGCCTCGATATCCGCAATACCTATCCGCATGCAAAATTTGAGCCTCCTCGGTCCCTCCGTTCAAACGTTAACGCGTTCACATAGTCAGTCAGATATAGAGTCAGCCAGGAACAGACAGAAAGCCCCGGAAACATTAACCAGCTTTGCCTCGCGGCTGCTTAGCAAATACGCACGAATGCAAAAGAACATTGACAGATCGAGGGGGAAAAGAGAAGCGTTTAGCTGGAAACCCCCAAACTTTCATGATGACGCTCTTCATCGTTTTAATGGTGGTGCTTGGATACCACAGTACTAGTTTTCTTGGAAGCTGACTTTGCGTTCTTGATCCCTTCATTCTGTAGAGACTGGTGCTTTGAGATATGACAGTCTTCGCATGGCTATGCCTGTGGTGAGTAGCGACGGTCTGAGGAGCGTGATTGGATTGCAGTCTCATCCCTGCATTGTTCTCTTTGTCTCTGTTTCTAGCGCGGTCTATTTCTTTCTTTTCTTTTTCTGTGTATGTCTGTCTCTTTGCCTTTATCTCTGTCACTGTCTAAATGTCTGTTATGACTCTCTCTCTCTCTCTCTCTCTCTCTCTCTCTCTCTCTCTCTCTCTCTCTCTCTCTCTCTCTCTCTCTCTCTCTCTCTCTCTCTCCTCTCTCTCTCTCTCTCTCTCTCTCTCTCTCTCTCTCTCTCTCTCTCTCCCCCTAGAAACCAATGACTATAAAGAACGTAACATTCTACCATTTGATTTGAAATGCCTACTAAACAAATGTACCCTTATGTACAAGACCA
>CM065703.1:4959394-4961894 GCA_017654935.2 Phymorhynchus buccinoides | reverse complement strand
GATGAGAGAGACCGATCTGATTAATAAAAAATCGGGACTTTACTGAATTGCCTCCAGTATTGTTCCCAACCACAAAAGACCAAGAGGACGTAATGTCCGAGAGAGAGAGAGAGAGAGAGAATCTAAAAACAAAAAGTATGTCCCATATGGCTTTGGCCGGGAGGACGTAAAGCACAATATATATAGAGAGAGAGAAAGGGAGATGAATGTGCTCTAAACCTGAAGGTCTTCGTTTATCTAGAGAGCCGTTTTCCATTTCTTGACTGTTCGTGTCTTGATTGGTATTTTTGTGTGTAAATGTTTTGCATTATCTACTCCTCGAAGCAAGAATGACGGTGGACTTTTCATTTCTTTCAAATGATATTAAGCAACGATGATTTTTTTAATTTGAAAAATACAATATGATCGGTAATTGAACTTGATGGTTTCAATTTATGTAAGGACGTGTGAGGCAACATTGTGTGCCGGGTAGCATTGGTGTGGATTTCTTAAACTGAATGGGTTGTGTTTTTGTTGTTGATAACTCTTACTTTAAAAAGTTGCAATGCTTCCGCCAAACTTGCTGACAAAAAACGTATGTTTTGCAAACTGCTTAACATGATTTATTGGATGGGTCGATTGGATGCAAAGAGTTAAAGATTCAGTTGATTTGATGTGTCTCCATTTCTCAAGTGAACATTTCGGGAGAACTATACGTTTTTCAATGATGATTACTGTGTTCTGTAAACGATGAACATGTGTTCATGTGTTTGGCGATAGTCTTTGACAACCACCGTTTTCACAGAGAAATTATATCAAGGAATAACTGTCAACTGGACATTGCAAATCCCAAGTAACGGACGGATGTAAGTCGACAGCGGCAACATTGTTCATGAAAAGGTAGAGGGTGTAGGGGAGAACAAAGACATGAAATAACCTAGCACAAAAGAACACAAAGGGGTGTAGAGTGGCATAGAGGTAACGCATTCGCCTCGTATACAATAAACCCGAGTTCGAACCAACCAACCAAACAACTAAACAAACAAAACGAAACAAACTTCTATAACGATGGCTTAGAGTCAAAATGGACAATCTTTATATAGTCCATTGACTTATTATTGATGTTATTGCAAAAACTAAGAACTTGTATTAAAAAAGACTGCAAATACTATAAAATGGGGATGATGCTTTTTATATAACTTGGCCGTCTTTTTTTTATGCAAGTTATTAGTTTTTTGCAATATGTTCAATAATACGTCAATGGCTCCAAGCCATCGGAAATTTGTTTTAAAATAACAAACCATGCAAAGGACGCGCACACACACAGACTCTGTGAGTTAAAAGTAGCAGCCATTGACGTAATTCAAACGTTTATCTTCGTAAAGAGAAACGACGTCGATATAATTTTTATTCATACAGCTTCCGCGTTGGAAAAGTGAGCATTTCATCCGCTTGTATCTTTGTGCGGACATTCAGGCATTGAAGGGTTCTCTTCGTACCAATCAGCTCGTGGACTAAGACTGCTCCTCCTGTGTTCCACTAGATGTGTCCCTCGTTCCTTCACGAATGCTCGTGAGCCACATTGAACAGTTAAACCCGAACAGCTAAAAAGAACATTAGAACATGGACTCATTCCATGAACACGCGTGAGCCAAAACATTATCGAAGATCGAATATGATCTGAGTTTGATCCAATTAGCTCCAAAGGGGGAAACATTCCTTGTTTTTTTTCCGAGCTGGGAGAGTCTAAGACTGCCGAGAAACCGACACGGGGTCTGTTGAAGTGAGTCTTGGAAACAGAATCGATTGGTGTTGAAGCACTTTGAATCGGCGAAAACTTTGGTAAGTACTGTCAATTTTTCTGCCCCAGTCTCTCCCCTCCAACCATTCATTCCCCTCCCCCCTCCCCTCGTATTATTTGTTTCTGTTGTATGCTTTTGAGCTGTCCCCTTATTTTTTGTTGTTTTCCCCTATTTTCTTTATGCTTGGTGTGGTGATTTTCTTGTCTGCATATATTCACACTCTTTGTATCCTTCATCATTGAACAAAATCTATTAATTAATTAAATAATTCATTCATTCATTCATCCATTCATTCATTCATACCATTCATTCATTCATTCATTCATTCATTCATCGTTAAAAAGGAGTTCTTGTTATGCTTAGTAAGTTTATCCTTATTAAACATTCCAAGTTTAAAGCTTAAAATGTTTCTCTTCTCTCGCTCTATCTGTCTCTCTCTCTCTCTCTCTCTCTCTCTCTCTCTCTCTCTCTCTCTCTCTCTCTCTCTCTCTCTCTCTCTCTCTCTCTCGCTGTCTCTCTCTGGTTTAACCCTTTCACCGCCAACCATATTTCAACCAAAAATGTCCATTAAATATACCTAGATAGAGAACAAAATCCATCTGCAGTATTGGGGATTCTTCTGTGACAGATATAAAATAAGGTCTTAGTTACTTCCCAAAACTAAGCCAATAGGGTCTTTGGATAATAGACCCCAATTTGATGCCTTTTTAGTGACATAG
>CM065703.1:4951894-4956894 GCA_017654935.2 Phymorhynchus buccinoides | reverse complement strand
GTGTGCACACCATACCTTGGTCACTTCTAAACTAGCTTCACTCCCTTAGACCACAATTTGGCCTCTGACTTTGCTTTTGTATTGGTTTGTTGCGGGGAAACCAATTGGTGTAGATAGTGGGGGGGTTTTCTATGTAAAGTCTATGTATTACACAAAAGTCTCATCTACCACTTCCCTATATCTAAACCTGAAGCAAAACCCCGTAATCTTCTTTCATTTCTCCTTTTGTTTATATTATGCTTTGTGTATGGCTGGAGTGATTTGTGAGTTTTTTTGAATAATTCATAATCGTTACAATGCGAATGTGCTAACAAACAAAATCCTGACTCATCATAACATTTCTGATGACTGGTGCCTTTGACTGCTCCAATAATAATACGCATAACTTCTAAGTGCAGTGTTTCTAGCATGTTTGATTCAGTGTCTGTACAGTTGTCCCATAGGATGTCTGCGTAGTGAAATACAGGAAGAATAAATGATTTGTACATGATTTAAAGAGTCTTACTTGTCAATCTATGTTTGCAGTTTCTAAGACAAGCAATCAACATATTAACCTTGTTAACTATGATTTGTAAGGGAAGACGGGGTAAAAAGCCCATGGGCGGGTAAGAAGCCCATGCCAATTATCTCATGAAATAAAGAACATTTCAGTCAAATTTGCCCATGAGACGAATGCTAAACATTAACACTCGTCTTATGGGCAAAATGTTACTGAAATTTGCTTCATTTCATGACATAATTGGCATGGGCTTCTTACCCGCCCTTGGGCTTTTTACCCCGTCTTCCCCTACAAATCATAGCTAACAAGGTTAATATGTTGATTGCTTGTCTTAGAAACTGCAAACATAGATTGACAAGTAAGACTCTTTAAATCATGTACAAATCATTTATTATTCCTGTATTTCACTACGCAGACATCCTTGAGCTTTTTACCCCGTCTTCCCCTATGTGTTCATTCCATGTACAGTTATCTTGAAGCACTTCGCCTAATCTCTTTCACTCTCCCCCCCCCCCCTCTCTGTCTCTTTGTTTTCTTCCACCTCTTTTCTTTCTGTGTCCTTATTAGTCCCCGAGCTGAAGGTTCGGAGACTATTGTTTCTGTCTGATCCGTCCGTGCCTCCGGCGTGCCTCCGTCCGTCCGTCCGTCCGTCCGCTATTCGTCCGTTTTTCTCAAAAACTATTCTATCTATCATCATCAAATTTGGTATACTAGTTTGCCAAGATGCAAGCTATCCACTGATGTATTTAGTTTTACATTAAGGTCAAGGTCGCGCCAGTTACGGGGTTCAAAGCCCAAAACACATAATCGCTAATATCTCGCGAAGTTTTGCATGTATTTCAATGCAGGTTTTTTTCACAACATTTCTTGATGAATGGTCTATAACACAGTTGTCATGAATTTTTCTGTGCGCTCGTGTGCGCATGATCGCGCGCGCTCAAATCACGGGTCCGAACTCTAAGGCTATATATAAAAAAACCTATTCGGGTTCGTGCTGTTTTCATGCGTTTTTGTGTAGTTACGTGCTGTTTTGATGCGTTTTTATGTATGCATACAGCCGACACATTCCGATTTCGGAGTAGCTCGGCGATGCTGCGAGGGGACTTTGCAGCCGCTCGGCGTTGCACTTGTTTTGTTTCTTTCTCATTTTCATATGTCGAGTTCTTTTTTCTTTTTTGCACTATGGACGATTATGTGTTCTTATATATGATGTGTCTGCAGTGTATGCGCGCGCGCGCGCGCGCGTGTGTGTGTGTGCGTGCGTGCGTGCGTGCGTGCGTGCGTGCGTGCGTGCGTGTGTTCGTGTGTGTGTTTGTGTGTGTGTGTGCGTGCGTGTACGTGAGTGTGTGTGTGTGTGTGTGTGTGTGTTTGGTTAGTGTGCGTGTGCGTGTGCGTGTGTCAGAAGGTGTGCGTGTGCGTGAGTGTTTCTTTCTTTTGTGTGGTTTACCTTTGGTAGTAACCCGTACTGTCATATGATGGTGTGCTTTTAAGGCTACTTGGTATTAGTTCGCTTTCTTCTTGTTGTCCGTCACGAAGTTTCGGACTGTGTGTGCGCGTGTGAGTGTAGGTGTGGCGTGCGCTTCGTTGCACTTGTTTCTTCATTTTGTGTGTGTGTTTATTTGGTTAGTACTGTACTGTCATATGATGGTGTGTTTTAAGGCTTATTGGTATTAGTTCGCTTTCTTCTTTATCTATTTCTTTGTGCGTGATAACTGCAAGCATGGAACATGGCCACTCCAACATGCCAATACTTTTACCGTTGTAAAATGAAGGTTCATTTCATTTCATTTCAGGTCTCTTCCCTTCTCTCTCTCTCTCTACTCGCAAGTGCGTCTCTCTCTCTCCGCTCGGCTCTCTCTCTCTCTCTCTCTCTCTCTCTCTCTCTCTCCAACTCCAATACTTTTACCGTTGTAAAAATGAAGGTCTCTCTCTCTCTCTCTCTCTCTCTCTCTCTCTCTCTCTCTCTCTCTCTCTCTCTCTCTCTCTCTCTCTCTCTCTCTCTCTCTCTCTCTCTCCTCTCCTCTCCCCCCCCCTCACCTCACCCCCCCCCCACACACACACTTTCTGTCTTTGTCTCCAGGTGTCGTAATCTCGAATGCTTCTTAAAAACAATTATCACGGGTAGCAACAAGTAAATTAGAAGAAGCTGTCAAAACGATGAGCAGTTACTCCTATTAATTTCTACATTTTACTACCCCGTGTTAACTATTTAAGAAGCGTTCGTGATCACCATACCAATTCTTCTTTTGCGTCTTATCCGCGTAGTGATTAACCCGAGCTTAGTTGGTGTTTTTGTCTCTTCTGTTTTCGAATTCTTTTGGTTTGTTGTCAGGGCCTGTGTAGTCATGAATGCGGCTAATCCGGGATGGGAAAAAAATGCAAATGAGTCTAATCTGCCGATCGGATTGGTGATTTTGACTAATTTGCATTGTCCATCCCGGATTAGTGGCCTTAGCCGCACTCATGACAATAGACCCAGTTGATTAAATTTTAACTTCGTCTTCATTTTACACTGGTGACCTTTTCACAGTTTAACTTGTATTTTTGTTGTTGGTGTTTGCGTCTAAAATTACTTTTTTTTGTTTTTTTTAATAGATTAAATTTCTCTCGTTTTATTTATCGCCCTATATGTTTTTGTTGAGAACTAGATTCGAAACGGAAACCCACCTACGTTATTTTACAAATATGTTTTGTTATTTGTTCAAATTAAATTTTCATGGATTATTTTGGTATGAAAAGTTTCATATATGTTTTTCTGTCAGTTATGATAATTGGAGAACTCTGAAATCTGTAACTTTTTGTGTTTCAATGTTGTTGTTTTTCCGTCTTTGTCTTGAGCGTAAACTGCTGAACGGATAAAAGTGAACATTGGTAATGCATTCTATTTTTGTGCGCGTGAAGTATTCGGCATCTCAGTATCAAGGACAATTTTTGTCATCATTATGTTTGTAACTGCTAGATACGGTAAAGTATGAATTGCTCATCAATGGCACTTATTTCAGGTATTCGCTATCTGTTTTTTGCTTTCATATATTGCGTATCTGTTATTGTCCTTTGCCGATCTACGAAGTAGATCGCAAAGGAGTATGTTTTCGTTCGAGTCTGTTTCTTTGGGGTTTTTTCTGTCTGTCTGTCCCAAGGATATCTCCCGAACCGCTTGACCGAAACTAACGTTTCCCACACTAGTATAATCAAAGAAAAACAACAACTCTCCCTTCCCCCCTACTCCTCCACTACCCAACCTAAACCCTGGAATGGACCATCTTACACAACCAAAAGCCAAGAAGAAATGTAGCCTAGATTCCACCCACTCGCACACATTCACACAACAGTTTTTTTCCCTCACTCCCCTAGTTGCAGACGGATGATTGGGCTGCATGACGATCCTGATTTTCATTCTTGGAGTGAGGCCCCGAGCAGTCCAATTTTGTGTGGTGGTGTGTCACCAAGAGAGTAAGGCATCCGCGCCAAATGTTTCGCCGTCCGACCTTGACTTTGGCGTACGACCTTGAAAACCGAAAATGATTAAGGGGCCGTAACTTCCACACCGTTGGTCTTAGAGTCTTCAAATTTGGCATGAAGGTACTTTGGCTTATGCCCATTCTGATGATGGCATACTGATCAAGGTCAAGGTCACGGTCCGGGAGATCTGTAGGCCTTGAAAGTGGTAGGGGTCTACAGATTGGGTTTTAAGCCATATTTTCCACATTTGTACTTGGCAGAAGCGCTTCAGATTGTGTATACCCTAGAGTAGAAAACATCCGAGCATAAATTATCGCCATGCTGACCTTGACCTTGAAGTGTGACCTTGAAAACCGAAATTTCCTTCTTTGGGCTTTATATTTCTTGTTCAACTTATGAACTAGAAGACAGAATCCCTTCCACTGTTGTGTCAGGATGTGACACTAAGAGTATAACACATTCGTACATAAATTATCCCTCGGAAATAGAATGTCGCCGAGCGGCAGACATGTTTCCGTTTTTCTTCACCCTCCTATATATCGTGAACTACTGTATAGAATCACTCCACATGTTGTGGGGAGGTGTAAAAAGAAGAGTAGAAGACATTGCAGTACAAATTATGTCACGTGATATTTTCATGTCGCCGAGCGGCAGGCATGTCTCCGAGTTAAGGGTGTACACCCCATTAAGGGTGTACACCCCACTAATTAAGGGTGTACATCCCGGTAAAGGAGGGGGTCTAATACTAAACGTAAAAAACATCCTAGCACAAAATGTGCCACGTGGGGCTTAAATGTCGCTGAGTGGCAGACATGTCTCAGTGTTACGGGTGTGCACCCCACCAATTAAGGGTGTGCATCCCGGAAAACGATTTGCACCCAGTCAAGGGTGTGTAGGTGCATCACCCAAAGGTCACAAGGAGGACGGGGACCGAAGATGTGAAGGGGGAAGGGAGGTACAGGGCGGGGCATGTACAGGGCGTAACCGGCAAAGGACATATCTGCCGCTCGGCGATCCCTTCTTTACTTGACTTTTGTAT
>CM065703.1:4936894-4944394 GCA_017654935.2 Phymorhynchus buccinoides | reverse complement strand
TGTCAAGTTGTTGTTCTTCTTGTTCTTGTCAAGTTGTTGTTCTTCTTGTTCTTTTGTTTCATGTTCTTCTTGTTCTTGTCAAGTTGTTGTTCTTCTTGTTCTTGTCAAGTTGTTGTTCTTCTTGTTCTTTTCAAGTTTCATGTTCTTCTTGTTCTTGTCAAGTTGTTGTTCTTCTTGTTCTTGTCAAGTTGTTGTTCTTCTTGTTCTTGTCAAGTTGTTGTTCTTCTTGTTCTTGTCAAGTTGTTGTTCTTCTTGTTCTTGTCAAGTTGTTGTTCTTCTTGTTCTTGTCAAGTTGTTGTTCTTCTTGTTCTTGTCAAGTTGTTGTTCTTCTTGTTCTTGTCAAGTTGTTGTTCTTCTTGTTCTTGTCAAGTTGTTGTTCTTCTTGTTCTTGTCAAGTTGTTGTTCTTCTTGTTCTTGTCAAGTTGTTGTTCTTCTTGTTCTTGTCAAGTTGTTGTTCTTCTTGTTCTTGTCAAGTTGTTGTTCTTCTTGTTCTTGTCAAGTTGTTGTTCTTCTTGTTCTTGTCAAGTTGTTGTTCTTCTTGTTCGTGTCAAGTTGTTGTTCTTCTTGTTCTTGTCAAGTTGTTGTTCTTCTTGTTCTTGTCAAGTTGTTGTTCTTCTTGTTCTTGTCAAGTTGTTGTTCTTCTTGTTGTTCTTGTCAAGTTGTTGTTCTTCTTGTTCTTGTCAAGTTGTTGTTCTTCTTGTTCTTGTCAAGTTGTTGTTCTTCTTGTTCTTGTCAAGTTGTTGTTCTTCTTGTTCTTGTCAAGTTGTTGTTCTTCTTGTTCTTGTCAAGTTGTTGTTCTTCTTGTTCTTGTCAAGTTGTTGTTCTTCTTGTTCTTGTCAAGTTGTTGTTCTTCTTGTTCTTGTCAAGTTGTTGTTCTTCTTGTTCTTGTCAAGTTGTTGTTCTTCTTGTTCTTGTCAAGTTGTTGTTCTTCTTGTTCTTGTCAAGTTGTTGTTCTTCTTGTTCTTGTCAAGTTGTTGTTCTTCTTGTTCTTGTCAAGTTGTTGTTCTTCTTGTTCTCTGTCAAGTTGTTGTTCTTCTTGTTCTTTTGTTTCATGTTCTTCTTGTTCTTGTCAAGTTGTTGTTCTTCTTGTTCTTGTCAAGTTGTTGTTCTTCTTGTTCTTGTCAAGTTGTTGTTCTTCTTGTTCTTGTCAAGTTGTTGTTCTTCTTGTTCTTGTCAAGTTGTTGTTCTTCTTGTTCTTGTCAAGTTGTTGTTCTTCTTGTTCTTGTCAAGTTGTTGTTCTTCTTGTTCTTGTCAAGTTGTTGTTCTTCTTGTTCTTGTCAAGTTGTTGTTCTTCTTGTTCTTGTCAAGTTGTTGTTCTTCTTGTTCTTGTCAAGTTGTTGTTCTTCTTGTTCTTGTCAAGTTGTTGTTCTTCTTGTTCTTGTCAAGTTGTTGTTCTTCTTGTTCTTGTCAAGTTGTTGTTCTTCTTGTTCTTGTCAAGTTGTTGTTCTTCTTGTTCTTGTCAAGTTGTTGTTCTTCTTGTTCTTGTCAAGTTGTTGTTCTTCTTGTTCTTGTCAAGTTGTTGTTCTTCTTGTTCTTGTCAAGTTGTTGTTCTTCTTGTTCTTGTCAAGTTGTTGTTCTTCTTGTTCTTGTCAAGTTGTTGTTCTTCTTGTTCTTGTCAAGTTGTTGTTCTTCTTGTTCTTGTCAAGTTGTTGTTCTTCTTGTTCTTGTCAAGTTGTTGTTCTTCTTGTTCTTCAAGTTGTTGTTCTTGTTCTTGTCAAGTTGTTGTTCTTCTTGTTCTTGTCAAGTTGTTGTTCTTCTTCTTTTCTTGTCAAGTTGTTGTTCTTCTTGTTCTTGTCAAGTTGTTGTTCTTCTTGTTCTTGTCAAGTTGTTGTTCTTCTTGTTCTTGTCAAGTTGTTGTTCTTCTTGTTCTTGTCAAGTTGTTGTTCTTCTTGTTCTTGTCAAGTTGTTGTTCTTCTTGTTCTTGTCAAGTTGTTGTTCTTCTTGTTCTTGTCAAGTTGTTGTTCTTCTTGTTCTTTTGTTTCATGTTCTTCTTGTTCTTGTCAAGTTGTTGTTCTTCTTGTTCTTGTCAAGTTGTTGTTCTTCTTGTTCTTGTCAAGTTCTTGTCAAGTTGTTGTTCTTCTTGTTCTTGTCAAGTTGTTGTTCTTCTTGTTCTTGTCAAGTTGTTGTTCTTCTTGTTCTTGTCAAGTTGTTGTTCTTCTTGTTCTCGTCAAGTTGTTGTTCTTCTTGTTCTTGTCAAGTTGTTGTTCTTCTTGTTCTTGTCAAGTTGTTGTTCTTCTTGTTCTTGTCAAGTTGTTGTTCTTCTTGTTCTTGTCAAGTTGTTGTTCTTCTTGTTCTTGTCAAGTTGTTGTTCTTCTTGTTCTTGTCAAGTTGTTGTTCTTCTTGTTCTTGTCAAGTTGTTGTTCTTCTTGTTCTCGTCAAGTTGTTGTTCTTCTTGTTCTTGTCAAGTTGTTGTTCTTCTTGTTTGTTGTTCTTCTTGTCAAGTTGTTGTTCTTCTTGTTCTTGTCAAGTTGTTGTTCTTCTTGTTCTTGTCAAGTTGTTGTTGTTCTTGTTCTTGTCAAGTTGTTGTTCTTCTTGTTCTTGTCAAGTTGTTGTTCTTCTTGTTCTTGTCAAGTTGTTGTTCTTCTTGTTCTTGTCAAGTTGTTGTTCTTCTTGTTCTTGTCAAGTTGTTGTTCTTCTTGTTCTTGTCAAGTTGTTGTTCTTCTTGTTCTTGTCAAGTTGTTGTTCTTGTTCTCGTCAAGTTGTTGTTCTTCTTGTTCTTGTCAAGTTGTTGTTCTTGTTCTCGTCAAGTTGTTGTTCTTCTTGTTCTTGTCAAGTTGTTGTTCTTCTTGTTCTTGTCAAGTTGTTGTTCTTCTTGTTCTTGTCAAGTTGTTGTTCTTCTTGTTCTTGTCAAGTTGTTGTTCTTCTTGTTCTTGTCAAGTTGTTGTTCTTGTTCTTGTCAAGTTGTTGTTCTTCTTGTTCTTGTCAAGTTGTTCTTCTTCTTGTTCTTGTCAAGTTGTTGTTCTTCTTGTTCTTGTCAAGTTGTTGTTCTTCTTGTTCTTGTCAAGTTGTTGTTCTTCTTGTTCTTGTCAAGTTGTTGTTCTTCTTGTTCTTGTCAAGTTGTTGTTCTTCTTGTTCTTGTCAAGTTGTTGTTCTTCTTGTTCTTGTCAAGTTGTTGTTCTTCTTGTTCTTGTCAAGTTGTTGTTCTTCTTGTTCTTGTCAAGTTGTTGTTGTTCTTGTTCTTGTCAAGTTGTTGTCATTGTTCTTGTCTTGTTGTTGTTCTTGTTCTTGTCAAGTTGTTGTTCTTCTTGTTCTTGTCAAGTTGTTGTTCTTGTTCTTGTCAAGTTGTTGTTCTTCTTGTTCTTGTCAAGTTGTTCTTCTTGTTCTTGTCAAGTTGTTGTTCTTCTTGTTCTTGTCAAGTTGTTGTTCTTCTTGTTCTTGTCAAGTTGTTGTTCTTCTTGTTCTTGTGAAGTTGTTCTTCTTCTTGTTCTGGTCAAGTTGTTGTTCTTCTTGTTCTTGTCAAGTTGTTGTTCTTCTTGTTCTGGTCACGTTGTTGTTCTTCTTGTTCTTGTCAAGTTGTTGTTCTTCTTGTTCTTGTCAAGTTGTTGTTGTTCTTGTTCTTGTCAAGTTGTTGTCATTGTTCTTGTCTTGTTGTTGTTCTTCATGTTCTTGTCATGTTGTATTTCTTGTGTCTTGTTCTTCTTGTTTCTTGTTCTTCTTGTTCTTCTTTTTCTGCATTGTCAAATTTGTTGTCGTCGTCGCCGTCGACATCGTCATCATCATCATCATCACTATCATCCACAGCTGTTTCGTCCCACACAACGTCAAGCTATTCAGTTAAAAGACTGAATCTATATATCTTAGATTTATAAATGTACGAAGCATATGCAGATACAATATTTTGGCTGTATGTTATGCACCGTGTTTTACATATATTTCTTCCATCAGATTAATTGTAAAGACTCTTCGTTGTTGAGCTGCATCATGAAATATATTTAGTAGAAAGTGTTAAAAAATAATTCACTTGGTATCGCAAACACAAATAAAATTGCCTATGAGTAATCATCTAGCAACTTTCACTGAATATTACTAATTTATTCACATACTACTCAACATATTATTGACTGATTTTAATTTATGAAAATGTACTTATGGTAAGCTAAAATTGGCTTGAAAAAACAACAACTTCTGAAAATATAGATGAACTAAATGCTCCTCCAGAAACAGCTGTGCATCATGATCATCATCATCATCATCATCATCATCATCATCATCATCATCGTCATCATCATTAATCATCATCATCATCATCATCATCATCATCATCACCAGCATCATCATCATCACCATTATCATCATACCATCTTATCATCATCATCATCATCATCATCACCATCATCATCACCACACCATCATCATCATCATCATCAGTATCATCATCATCATCATCATCATCATCATCATCATTCATCATCATCATCATCATCATCGTCATCATCATAATCATCATCATTCATCATTCATAAACATCATCATCATCATCATCATCATCAACATCATCATCATCATCATCCATCATCTCATCATCATTATCATCATCATTCATCATCATCATCACAATCAACATCATCATCATCATCATCATCATCATCATCATCATCATCATCATCATCATCACCATCATCATCATCATCATCATCATCATCATCATCATCATCATCATCATCATCATCATGTGGCACCATCATCATCATCATCACATCATCACATCATCATCATCATCATAGTCATCATCATCATCATCAGTATCACAACATCATCATCATCATCATCATCATCGTCATTCACCACCATCATCATCATCATCATCATCATCACCATCATCATCATAATCATCATCATCGCCTTCGTCGTCTTCTCTCATCACCTCGTCTCAACATTATCGTTCTCCAATTTATTCTCTGTCAATTCTCATCATAACACCGTTCCGATGTTGACCTCGTTTTCTATCTCTATCCAGTCATAACCCCAATCACCCCACCCCCCCATATTCCAATTTCCCCACTATTATTTATCACCTCTCTTAACCTTTCAGGGCCTGCTACACCGCGTACGATACGCTGTCAACGCGATGCGATTGTGACGATACGAGTCATGCATGATTCACGCGAAATACATCCGTCTAAAAACAAAATCCTATAAAGCGAAAGGCTTTATGATGCTCCAGTAGACCCGAAACAATGAATGTCACGTGAATCAGGACTCGCATCGTCACAATCGCATCGCATTGACAGCGAATCGTATGCAGTGTGGCGTGCCCCTTTACGCACGTGTTTTATGAGAAAACTGTATAGGGGAAATGGTCATTCTTTGTGTAGCGTTGCTCTCTCTGGCTGTGTCTCCATCTCTCCCTGTCTCTCTCAATCAATCAAACGAATGTAGATTGTTGATTGTGTCCCCGTCTCTCTCTGCACCTCACTCCACGTTTCTCTCTGTCCCTGTCTCTGTTTCTGTCTCTCTTTCTATCAGTGTCTTTCTCTCTCCCTGTCGGTCGGTCGGTCTGGTCTGCCTCTCTCTCTCTCTCTCTCTCTCTCTCTCTCTCTCTCTCTCTCTCTCTCTCTCTCTCTCTCTCTCTCTCTCTCTCTCTCTCTCTCTCTCTCTCTCTCCCTCTCTCTCTCTCTCTCTCTTCTCTCCCTCTCTCTCTCTCTCTCTCCTCTCTCTCCCCCTCTCTCTCTCTCTCCTCTCTCTCTCTCTCTCTCTCTCTCCCCCCCCCTCTCTCTCTCTCTCTCTCTCTCTCTCTCTCTCTCTCTCTCTCTCTCTCTCTCTCTCTCTCTCTCTCTCTCCCTGTCTCCGTCTATCTCTCTATACTTTCTTTATATCTCTTTGTGTGTGTGTGTGTGTGTGTGTGTGTGTGTGTGTGTGTGTGTGTGTGTGTGTGTGTGTGTGTGTGTGTGTGTGTGTGTGTGTGTGTGTGTTTGTTTGTTTGTGTGTGTGTATGTGCGCGTGTGTCTGTGTCTGTTGTGTGTGTGTGTGTGTGTGTGTGTGTGTGTGTGTGTGTGTGTTTTGCGTGTATGCGCGCGCGTGTATGTATGTATGTACGTATGCATGCGTGCGTGCGCTCGCTTGCGTGTATGTGAGTGTGTGTGCGCGTGTGCGCGCGCGTGCGTGTGCGTGTGTATTTGGTGCGCGCGCGCGCATGTGTGTGCGTATTTGCGCACGCGCACATGTGAGCGCGTGCGTGTGGGTGTACACACGTATGCACACACATCTGCGCATGTGTTTGCGTGTTCTTCTGCATGTGAGTGTGCGCGTATCTGTGTGCGCATGCCCGCTTGCGCGAGTGCGTGCGTGTTTTAAGTTTTTTTGGTGTTTTTTTCCTGGACTTGACACTTTCTTTTCGTTACAGTGTAATATTTCTTTTTGCTTTGCCGTGTGATAAAAGATGATTTGAGTGTCTCCTTGTATTGTCTCTGTTAAGCTCTCAGTCTAAACGTTTCGTTGTAGGCCTATGTCGTTTGTATGTAATCATTGTTGGATCGATATTTTTGTATTTTATGCTCATACGCTTCTGACTAGTTTATAGGTTTTTTTCCATTTGTTTTGCAATTGCCGCTTCATCATTTTGTTATTGGGGCCATTGTTGTTTTACCGTGTGTTTCTTTGCTGTTATTTTAGTTGTTGTTGTTGTTCTTCTTCTTCTTCTTGTTCTTGTTCTTCTTGTTCTTGTTCTTCTTGTTCTTGTTCTTCTTCTTCTTCTTGTTCTTGTTCTTCTTGTTCTTGTTCTTGTTCTTGTTCTTGTTCTTGTTCTTCTTCTTCTTCTTCTTCTTGTTCTTCTTCTCTTTCTTCTTCTTCTTCTTCTTCTTCAAGCATCTTCTTCTTCTACTCCTTCTTCTTCTTCTTCTTCTTTCTTCTTCTTTCTTCTTCATCATTCTTCTTCTTCTCTCCTCCTTCTTCTTCTTCTTCTTCTTCTTCTTTCTTCTTCTTCTTCTTTTCTTCTTCTTTCTCTTCTTCTTCTTCTTCTTTCTTCTTCTCTTCTTCTTCTTCTTCTTCTTCTTCTTCTTCTCTTCTTCTGTTCTTCTCTTCTTCTTCTTCTTCTTCTTCTTCTTCTTCTTCTTCTTCTTCTTCTTCTTCTTCTTCATCTTCTTCTTCTACTCCTTCTTCTTCTTCTTCTTCTTCTTCTTCTTCTTCTTCTTCTTCTTCTTCTTCTTCTTCTTCTTCTTCTTCTGTTCTTCTTCTTCTTCTTCTTCTTCTTCTCTTCTTCTTCTTCTTCTCTCTTTTTCTTCTTCTTCTTCTTCTTCTTCTTCTTCTTTCTTCTTCTTCTTCTTCTCTTCTTCTTCTTCTTCTTCTTCTTCTCTTCTTCTTCTTCTTCTTCTTCTTCTTCTTCTTCCCCTTTTTGTACGTCTTCTTCTTCTTCTTCTAATTTGTTTCTTCTTCTTCCTCTGTAGTTTCCATGTTTTTGATTGACATAATTATTGTTAACGTAATGGTGATAGTGCTGTACAGAGTTAACATTATTGTCTTTCCCCTTCTGCAATAGGCATTAGGTTTGAAAAGAAAGGCCCC
>CM065703.1:4921894-4924394 GCA_017654935.2 Phymorhynchus buccinoides | reverse complement strand
ATTATACGTACACATGCCTAATAAAAGATAACAGAATGAACAATTAGTTAGACTAAAAGCAATCACAGGCATCAATACATTTATCTGCATACAACACAGCAGAAAGCCTAATACAAACTCAATTAAATACAAAATATAAGAAAAAAAGTATGTATAAAATCATTAACCACTTTTCCACCTGCACACTGAAGTCACCCCCACCACCACCCTACCCCCTGTGCACACACACACACACACACACACACACACACACACACACACACACACACACAGACAGACAGACAGACAGACAGACAGACAGACAGACAGACAAACAGACAGACAGACAGACAGACAGACACACACACAGACACACACACACACACACACACACACACACACACACAGACAGACACACACACACACACACACACACACACACACACACACACACACACACACACACACACACACACACACACACACACACACACACACACACATACACACACACACATTACAATTGAGCATATGACTAGACTAATATAATATGAACATGATTTTAAAATAAAAGCTAAAAATGTATCAACCAAAAAAAGGAATGGTTCCAGCAAAAAAATAGTATATTTGATCCAAAAAATCCATAACAAAATATCAGAGGATTGGGCAAAAAAAGATGATCTGACCACAAGAAAAATGGTCTCGACCAAAAATAGAACAAAATTGCCAAAAACATAGAAGGCAAAAAATGAGATATTCTAGCCAAAAAAATGAATGGTTAACCCAAAGTTCATGTGTTGCCTGGGAACATTTCACCGAATGACCAGTGCTGGTTGGGACATTTTTGGTCTTCCACGTTTGCGTGTTTGTCCGAGAGGAATGGTTTTGGCTGCAGCAGGTGGCTCGTTTATTTTCAGGCGTATCTCCATTCCCAGGGAGTGTTTGCACATTCCACGTTTCAGAAACTGGGGGCAGTTGCAGCTGAAAGTATTGCTTTCTTGATTCAGCAACAGCTTCCAAACAGAATTTCTGCTGATCCTGTAGTGATCAAAGGTCTCCCAAGACGCTGTTGTGAAGCTCTCTACTTGGGTCTTGATCTCTCTTTTGAGATCGGCATCATTCTCAAGAGCTGATGAACCAACGAAGACCACAATTCCAGATCGAAGAGACTTTGCGTTGGATGATGTCCACCGGAAAGAGTCCGTCCACATCGGCAGCGTTCTCTTCGGTGCAGAAGCAACTTCATCATACGATGGCGAAGGAGGGGCTCTTGTCAGCGGACCAGTTTTTGATGATGTCATTCTCCACAACAGCTAAGAATCTTGTCAGCTCCAATCTTTCTCGAAGCGTATTCTGACGCTTGATTGTTTGGTTCGTGGCTTCTAGTCCGTTGTTTGTAGATGGGAATCCTAGTGCATGACCTTCATACCAGCCTGTGTTCTGATCCAGCCAAGCTTCAAAGTACTCAATGAAAGGAGCAACCCCCTCTTCATCCGACAGCTTCCACTTTTCCAGGAACAGCGAGGAGGCATGAATGAAGGCATCATCATTGGGGCATGTCTGGAGTTCAACGATGTCTTGTCTCACCGTTTCTCTGACCTTCCTGTTCTTTATTGTCACCAGCTGCTTGTCCATGTTCATAACAACATGCGCCCAACACATGATCACTTTTTCAGCTTCCTGGCCAAAGGCAAGCGCGAATCCATTTCTGATGGCTGGAGCAGCGTCTGCAATCTGATGGGTGGGGCGAAAAGTGACTTCGTTGTTTGTAGCTAGACTGACACCTTGTATAACTGATGAAAACAGGAACTTGAAGTCAAACTTTGTCTCCTGTACTGTGACTGCCAAGGCCATTGGATGGAATGTTCTGTCCGCGTCAGAATATCCAGTTATAAGTACGGGATATCCTTGCCAAATCAACTCGTAAGTAGCATCAGCGTGCACACTTTTCATGTTTGCTTCAAGCTTCAGCAGACCCTTGGTTGAAACGCATATCCGAAAATAGCCAGCCTGGAACTCTTTTCCAGGATCTGACTCAAATCCACAGACAAATGGTTCATCTTCATCTTCTGGCAAATTTTGCCTGTTCATTGCCCATTCTTCTAGTTCACCAAGCGAGATGGAATGTCTTCCATACAGTGTTCTTCATGACAACCAAGTCATTTTTGAGTTGAGCCTTTGTAGGCATAGCTGTACACCCTCTGTTGCGTAAGGCAATAAGTAGTGCTCTCGGTTTCTGCACTCCATCCCTGAAAATCGTTTGAATCAGTTCCTTTGTTCCTTGCTGAATTCCTCTTGTCTGTACTTCTTGAGAATGGTCATGTTCTCTTGCTGTGTGCATGGCTACACCGTCGTTCTCTGCCTTGTAGAGAAGAAAGAGTTCAGCAGGACAACCGGCCCCATTTCTACATCTGTAATGCACTTTCTTGCCCTCCGTACTCTTCGTTGTAGCATAGATTGCCCAGTCAGCATTCTGAAAAAAACACACATACACACACAAATTGGGGCGTTAAGACGCTAA
>CM065703.1:4904394-4911894 GCA_017654935.2 Phymorhynchus buccinoides | reverse complement strand
ACACACGTGCGCGCGCGCGTAGATCATTAATGAATAGGCAGAATAGAAGAGGCCCTAAGACAGATCCTTGGGGTACAACAGCCTTTATGATCTCAGTGCACGAGTTTGTGCCATTACTGAAGACAAAATGTGTTCTATTAGTAAGATAGGATGCAAAGAAAGAGATCGTGTTTTCGTCTCGTAGATACAGCGCCAGTGTTTAAAGTAGTATTTCATGATTTACAAGATCAAACGCTTTCTTAAATTCCAGGAATCCAGAACCCGTCATTTTGCCTTGGTTGATAGCTGAAAGCCAAGTATCACAGAGGTGGACTAGGGCAGTTTGACGAGAATGGTGATGTCGAAAGCCAGATTTAAGGGGTGAAAGAGAATATTTGCTTCAAGATAGTGCATTAGATGTTTATGAATGGGTTTTTCTAGCGGTTTAGACAGGCCTGAAAGAAGATAAATTGGCCTAATATTATTCAAGTCAGACACTGCTGAGTTAAGATCAGGTGGAACTATGTTCTGGTCTAAACACCCGATGTATATGAAGGTAAGTGGTTCTATTATGTAGGGAAGTGAAAGTGTTAACAGAAAGCTGCTTATTTTATCAGGTCCCATTAAGTTTGCATTTTTTAGATTTGATATAAGAGAGCCAACTTCGTGAACAGCCAGTGCAGATATTTTGAATGAATTGCCAGGTAATTGCCAGGTTTAACGTTAGTATTACAACAGGGTTGAAGAGAGGGTGGTGACTCTGCTAAATGTATAGAGTGCTTATTGAATGAGTCTGGCGACCAGTGGAAGTTATTAGTTTGCTGGCGATTAGACTTGTGTGTGTGTGTGTGTGTGTGTGTGTGTGTGAGAGAGAGAGAGAGAGAGAGAGAGAGAGAGAGAGAGAGAGAGAGAGACAGAGAGAGAGAGAGAGAGAGAGAGAGAGAGAGAGAGAGAGAGAGAGAGAGAGAGAGAGAGAGAGAGAGAGAGAGAGAGACAGAGAGAGAGACAGAGAGAGAGACCCAGAGAGGGAATATCATATAATACAGTATCTGTATTTGACGGATATTCTTTTTCTCAATAATTTTCTAATTTTATACATTATGCGTTGAAACCTAAAATTATATAAGCCTAACACCTGCTTAGTCCTTTATTAAGCATACATACATATATGAAAAGCGTACATATACTAACTGAAAAGTTAGTGCATTTGAAATGCAGAATAGTTTGCTTTGATAAAGCTTTTCTGTGTCCAATGTCTTTATTTGTGAACCTCAGAAACAAAACCAGTTAACGTTAACTTTGAGTAATGTTCCGTGTTCAAAAAAAAAAAAAATAAAAAAAAATAAAAAATTATATAAATTGTGCTGATTTACTTTTTCTCCCAATGGGGGAGGGACAGTGCCTTGTGCAATATATATATATATATATATATATATATATATATATATATATATAAATATGGATACAGTACAAAATCCATGTAAGTCGCGTCAAGCAGATCCATTCAAAATTAGATGTGAAACCCCCCCCCCCAAAAAAAAACCCCAGCAAAATTCGTGTTGGAAGTAATGCCCCGAAGCCATGTTATTAATGACACTATGAACGTTCTCTTCATCAAAACGACATAATGAAGTCCATTAGGCACGATTTTAACAGAAAGTGGGAAAACATGTTCAAGTTAATGCCTTTGTGTTTGTTTTACACCTCCTATTCCCTTCTGTCTCTCTCTCTCTGTTTCTGTCTCTGTCTATCTGTCTGGGTTGTTTTTTTCTCTCTCTGCTTATCTGTCTGTCCCTTCCTCCCCCCTCTCTCTCTCCCTTCTTCCTTTGTGTTCTTATCATGATAGGGGCTGTGGGCCTATGTCATTAAATCATTTCAGACTTGCGACGACTTCCGAGTTCTCTCTCTCTCCCTCTCTCTCTCTCTCTCTCTCTCTCTCTCTCTCTCTCTCTCTCTCTCTCTCTCTCTCTCTCTCTCTCTCTCTCTCTCTCTCTCTCTCTCTCTCTCTCTCTCTCTCTCTCTCTCTCTCTCTCTCTCTCTCTCTCTCTCTCTCTCTCTCTCTCTCTCTCTCTCTCTCTCTCTCTCTCTGCTTTGTATGTGTAACAGTATGCCTTGCCACGTTTGTGTTCTATTTTGTATGTACATATGATGTGGATCAAGGACAGATTGGAAGACTAGGCTTTGCCTCTATATTCTTGGATAATAACGTTTTACATTTCTCTCTCTCTCTCTCTCTCTCTCTCTCTCTCTCTCTCTCTCTCTCTCTCTCTCTCTCTCTCTCTCTCTCTCTCTCTCTCTCTCTCTCTCTCTCTCGTATGTCATTATTCATTCCCCCTCCCCCCCACTGTTCCCTTGTGACATGGGCAGAAGGCCTAGTCAGTAAACTGAGTTGAGTTGAGTTGAGACTCTCTCTCATGTGTCACTGTTCACCCCGCCCTCCCCACTGTTCCTTTGTGACATGGTCAGAAGGCCTTGTCAGTAAACTGAGTTGAGTTGAGTTGAGACTCTCTCTTTCTCTCTGTCTCTCTCTCTGTCTCTCTCTCTCTCTCTCTCTTTGTTCTCTCTCTCTCTCTCTCTCTCTCTCTCTCTCTCTCTCTCTCTCTCTCTCTCTCTCTCTCTCTATCTCTCTCTCTCTCGAAGGTTTGAAGCACACACATACACCCACACACACACACACCCACACAGACACACACACACACACACACACACACACACACACACACACACACACACACACACACACACACACACACACACACATATCACTTGCGGGTGAACAGACGTAAAACTAAAGAACGAACACACACACACACATCTCTCTCCTGCCCTCTCTGTGTATGCTAGCATATGAACATGAGTGTTGCATACGTGTACAGGTGACCACTAACACCCGCCGATGTAGCGCTAAAGCCTTCACATTTTTACCATCAACTTTGGAAACCATCGCGGTACACATCCAATCAAATCGATGGTTGACTGACACCAGCAAAGCGAGGACCGCACAACCATGTTCTACTCTATTGGAAACCCTAAATAAGTGGAAGAAAGAAGGATGGCGGAAGTTCAGCTTAACGTCGTGTATCGGCTTTCGCCATGTACGACGGGCTGAACAAACCAACCAGGGTATAAACAAGAATTTATGTTCCTGAATCACTGTCTTAGCCAAAAGGCCGAGAAGAGATCAGAATTCTGAGAAGGATAAAAGTTTACGCACATTTATAGGGGAAATTCGGACACGTGCGCAAATCGTGTCCCTTCTTTATTTCACCTATTATTAGTCCCCGAGCCAAAGGTTCGAGGAACTATTGTTTTTGGTCTGGTCCGTCCGTCCGGTGTCCGTCCGTCCGGCGTGCCTCCGTCCGTCCGTCCGTCCGTCCGGCTATTCGTCCGTTTTTGTCAAAAACTATTCAGTCTATCATCATCAAATTTGGTATACTAGTTTGCCAAGATGCAAGCTATCCACTGATGTATTTAGTTTTACATTAAGGTCAAGGTCGCGCCAGTTACGGGGTTCAAACCCCGAAACACATAATGGTTAATATCTCGCGAAGTTTTGCATGTATTTTAATGCAGTTTTTTTCCACAACATTTCTTGATGAATGGTCTATAACACAGTTGTCATGAATTTGTATGTGCGCGCGTGTGCGCATGATCGCGCGCGCTCAAATCACGGGTCCGAACCCCAAGGCTATATATAAAAAAACAACTATTCAGTTACGTGCTGTTTTGATGCGTTTTTATGTAGTTACGTGCTGTTTTTATGCGTTTTTTATGTATGTGTACAGCCGACACATTCCGATTTCGGAGTACCTCGGCGATGCTGCGAGGGGACATTGCTACCGCTCGACGTTGCACTTGTTTATGGATTGTGCACGGGTTTCGGTATGAAATATCCGCTTATTTATTTATTTATTTATTTATTTGTAAAGGTAAAGATATGCCCCCCATCTGCATTTCTCGGTTAATTGTATTTTTCCGTTTTTGCCTTTCTTGCCATACGTAAAGCTGTATTTTAGGAACCTTTTCAGCTAATTCTCTTTTTGGAATATTAACCCTAAGCCTAACCCTAGCCCTAAACCTAACCCTACCCCCCACTATATACTGCAGTACACCGCGATTTGTCACAGTTGTGGTTCGTTGCGTTGTCCCGTCTTATAGGGTGGGGGGTAGGGTTAGGGTTAGGGCTAGGGTTAGGGATAGGGTTAGTATTCCAAAAAGGAAAAAGGTTCCTAAAATACAGCTTTATGTATGGCAAGAAAGGCAAAAACGGAAAAATACAATTAACCGAGAAATGTAGGGGGGGGGGGGGGGGGGTGGCACATCTTGACCTTTACCGAAAATTATTATAGCGCTTCACCTTTAAGCTCTAAGCGCTTTTATGTGTGTACGCGGCCTAAGCCTACGACTCTCAAAGTGTTATTTTTTAATTTATTGTTTTAACCCTTTCACCGCCAGCCATATTTCAGTCATAAATGTCCATTACATTTACCTGGGTAGGGAACAAAATCCATCTGCAGTATTGGGGATTCTTCTGTGACATATATAAAATAAGGTATAGCCTTACTTCCCAAAACTAAGACAATAGGGTCTTTGGATAATAGACCCCAATTTGACGCCTTTTAGTGACTTAGGTGTTAAACCACTGTGGTGCTAAAATGCGACTTTGGCGGTGAAAGGGTTACATTATCGCTCTCAAAGGTTATTTTGTGTTGGCTCTAGTGCTGCAGGCAAAAAGGGTGGGTTGACCTTTAGGCAACTTACCGACCACCAGCAGTCCTCAAATCCCTTTGGCCGAGAGTGTGGGGGTGGCGTTGATATTTGATATTTGGTATATTCTAGTCACAGAGACTTATCTCTGTGAACTTCGGGCTGCTCTCCCCCGCAGAGCGCGTCGCCGCAAGTGCAGCGCCTACCCAATTATTGGGGGGGAAGCGCTTAGAGCTTAAAGATTAGGCGCTATGAAAGTTGTCTTAATAAATAAATAAAGTGGGTGTGGGCACATTTGGAAAACCTAGCTATCAATTTGGCCATACCAGGCAGCCGGGATTTATTCCTGCTCTTACTGACTTTCAACTGACGTGGGAATTTTACGTGCGTAAAGCGCACGGGTCAGACTAGCTTTAAGTCCCCATCCGAAGGACTAGACGTTCAGTTCGATTTTCATTGTCAAAGCTAGAAAGAAAGGGCGAGGAGTCCGGGATTCGAACCCGGGTCACTCACGCTGCAGTCACGCATTGCATTTGGCAGGCGAACGTCTTAACCACTGTGCCACCTTCCCCCCCGGGCAAGGCATCTCCGCTATAAAGATATGTTAGCCCAGCCTGCCCGAATAGCAGCTGCTCCCTCTGTCCTATCAGGCCGTCATGGTCGGAAACGACGGACGGACATACCTACAGGCTGGGAAACGGATTCACCATTTGGGGCAGTGGGTGGATGCCTCGTGCCTCCATACGGGGAGCTGGACGACCCCGACCCCTCCACGAGTCTCTCCCCGTGAGGATACCGGGAGGGCGTGGTGGCCTTTCGTAAAAATAGTTCCCCCACCTTCTGGAAGTTCTGTGCTTGTAACTTCCTCTAATCTGCCACTCTCTTTGACTCTGCCTTTTCCCTTTGCTTACTGTCATCTACTTTTTCTGATTTTGGGCCCCATTCTCCTGCCTTCCCCCAAAACATTATTATACATATTTTAAATCAATAACTTTTCTCCTATTCAATCGTGGTTCGAGCGTTTAATTGCATTGCAAGTGGTGTTTTAATTGGCAGCGATTTCATGCTCCAAAAAAATAGATGATTTTGACAAAAAAACAGATGCTTGTGGCAAAAGAAAAGACCATCTAACCCTAACCCTATCCCTAACCCTAACCCTATCCCTAACCACGGAAAGAACCAAGAAATAGAGCAGGAGGGTGTAAATCTACATATTTGCCGATAAATCGATGTACAAAGCCATGCACTTATACTATTGTTTTGCTGGAACCATTCCTTTTTTTGGTTGATAAATTTTAAGTCGTTTTAATTGCTGCTGATTGTGATTCTTAAAAGAGGCAAGCTCTAAATGTGTTTTAAAAGATGATAATTAACTTTTAAAATTCGCAAACAAACAAAAGGATAGACTCAATGGATGCGCCATAATATGTTTTCAGTAAAGTTCGCTCACCTCCTTCCTTTTACGTGTATCTCCCTCCGCCCTCCCTGAATTCGCGTGCGCTTTTTGTAAAGAAAACTCACGTTTTTCTTTTTTCTACCGTTATGCATATATTACTGATTGTATGTTAGAAAGAAAGACTCAAAACACGATTGCGCAAAAATCGAAAGCTCATCCGAAATCGGAATGTGTCGGCTGTGCGCAGCGGGGAGACCAGTGAAAACTGAAAACGGACGCATACGTACTTTGCCGATTGCGGCGTTTTGGCAAGGAAGAAGAAGAAGAAGAAGAAGAAGAAGAACAAGAAGAAGAAGAAGAAGACGACTTCAGACTTCAGACTTCAGATACTGTATTTTACAAGGATAAGAATTTAGGCTGGGCCTAGAAAAAGAAGGAGAAAAAGAAATAAAAAACAAAGAAGAAGAAGAAGAAGAAGAAGAAGAAGAAGAAGAAGAAGAAGAAGGTTCACCATCATATAATAAAAAGGCAAGTGTGTGTGTGTGTGTGTGTGTGTGTGTGTGTGTGTGTGTGTGTGTGTGTGTGTGTGTGTGTGTGTGTGTGTGTGTGTGTGTGTGTGTGTGTGTGTGTGTGTGTGTGTGTGTGTGTGTGTGTGTGTGTGTGTGTGTGTGTGTGTGTGTGTGTGTGTGTGTGTGTGTGTCTGTGTGTGTGAAACACAAAACGGGCCTTATAACTCCGCCGTTTTTCGACCGAATCGCTTCCAATTTGCTGTGAGCCCTAACGGGGCGGTGGCAACGGCAACCGAGGCGGCCGTGTCATTTGCGCGGTTTGGCAAATGGAGCGCTATGAGAGAAGAAGATCGAAGGAAGGGAGAGACACAAAAGTAATAGCGGATGGGTGGGGGTGGGGCATAGGTGGGGTGGGGGTGGGAGGGGGGGGGGGGGGGGCGGGGGATGGTGGGGGAGTGGGTGGGGGGGTGGGGTGGGTAGATCAGGATGAGAGAAGAAGATGGAAAGAAGGAGAGACACAAAAGTAATAATATCATATTTCGTGGACCCAAAACAACTGCTGCTCAGCATTACCGGTACTTGGCATTACCGGTACTAAGCATTACCGGTGCTTGGTATTTCCGGTACTAGACGTTGCGCTAGTTCAGATAAACAAACCAAAATAAGCAGACAGAAAGGAATGGGGATGGAATTATTAATCGTGTTGACCTTTAAAATGATACATACATGTTTGCTGAAAATGGTCAGCTAGAAAGAAAATGTCAGGAAAGGAATCGCATTACCCACGGCACACACATACACACGCTCGCGCGCATACACGTACGCATGCACGCACACACACACACACATGCACATACGCATGTAGGCGCATTTACACGCGCGTATGAACGTATACCCACACTTGCACGC
>CM065703.1:4896894-4899394 GCA_017654935.2 Phymorhynchus buccinoides | reverse complement strand
TGTAATAGAGTGTAGTAGGTAGATATGTGTTTTTGCCTTTCTACCACTGCCCAGTATTCAGACGGGTTCATATTAGACGCGAAAATTCCGTACGGAAAACCCTACGATTTGAACAGATTTGCGCACGTGTCCGAATTTCCCCTATATGCGTAAAATGTCATCCTTCTTTCTTCCAGGGTTTTCCGTACGGAACTTACGCGTCTAATAATGTGAACCCGCCCATAGTGGAAGAAAGAAGGAGAAAAGCCTACGTATATAGGGGAAATTCGGACACGTGCGTAAATCTTTTCCCTTCTTTGTTTCATGTATGTATGGATTGCGCACGGGTTTCCGCACGGATTATCCGCGTGTGTGTGTACACGGCCTCATTGTTCAGTTGAGTGACATTCGCAAGACCTCTTTCTCCCGGCTAAGCTTGTCTGACGTACTGTTACGAAATATATTCTGACACATTTCAGATGTCCATTATTATTCTGTAAAAACAAGCAAACCGCCATCATTACTTGAGAGAGAGAGAGAGAGAGAGAGAGAGAGAGAGAGAGAGAGAGAGAGAGAGAGAGAGAGAGAGAGAGAGAGAGAGAGAGAGAGAGAGAGAGAGAGAGAGAGAGAGAGAGAGAGATAACTCAGAACTCAGAACTCAACTCACAACATGTTTAATGATTAGGCCATCTGCCCGTATCAAGAAGGGGAGGTGAGGGGAAGGGGTGTTGGTGTAGATACAATGATCATTCATCGAAAAACGAAAATAAAATAAAAAAACAATCCCTAGAATACTTGCGTAAACTGACCTAGTCGCGACACACGCTTGCACCCCTAACCTTAACACTAAACCTAATCATAACCCAAACCCTAACCATAACCCTGATTTCGCCCAAATTCAAACTTCTGCAAGCTTTTGACCTCAAGTATGCACCCACGTTGTTATCTAAAAAGAGTTCTTGAGTTATAACGTTCACAGACATATAGACAGACAGACAGACAAACAGACTGATAGACAGACAAACCCTGGACATTTTTATCAAAATATACTGAAAACCACATGTACGACCATTTAACGCCAAAATACGCATTTTGAGCAACCCTAACCATAACCTTGACCCAGACCATAACCATTAATCCCATTTTACCCAATTGTGAACTCGTCCAAGTTTGTGGCCCCTAGTACCACACGTAGGCTAAAGTTTCATGCTAATTAAACGGATATATAGTTCGTTGCTTGTGCCACAAACAAAAATACAGACAGAAAAAAACTTTTGGGCCTAAAACAATAGGTTACTTATAAACATACGTAATACAGACACTACAACAGACACGAGTATGCGGTACTTTTATTTGATAATTATAAATATGATAAATAGTTTAAAATGTTTTCCAAAAGATCTAAGAAGTTATGAATTGGTGCGGCGATAAAATTCTGGTTCACAGATTAATATTATTGAAAAGCCTGGGGAAGCTACTGTTTGTATGTAATGATTGGAATGCTAAAAATAGACCGCCGGGCTGCAGTTGAAAGACTTTCTGTAAAGTCTTCAGTAAGCAAAGAATCTTCCGAATTTTTGTAAATTACACATTATTTCATCTACTAAACACTAAAGACAGATTATTTCATCTACTAAACACTAAAGACTGACGTAATCGCGACCTAAGCCTGCACTCTCACCCTAAACCCTAACCCTAACCCTAACCCTAATCTCAACCCAAACCCTTAAGCGCTAACCCGATTTTGCCCAAATTCGAACTCCTCCAAGATGTTGACCCCTAGTATCCACCTGTACATTTTCATGTTGATATATCCAAGCGTTCTCGAGTTATCGTTGTCACAGACAGACAGACAGACAGACAAACAGACAAACAAACCTTTGTTTTTTTCGTTGAAACACACTGATAACTGTATGTGAGGCCATTTTACACCGAAATTTGCATTTTGAGCAAATTTGAACACGGACGGACGGACAAAGTGAAAACAATACCAGTCTCGCTTCGCGACTGGTAAAAAGTAAACAATAATGATCGAACCCAACCCAAATTAAACCAAGAGAACACATAGCAAGGCATAAGAAAGGGAAGTGGAAGGAACAATACATAAATGTTATGAAGTACTATGAGCAGCGACATAAACTATTGTTTAGAGAAGAGAGAGAGAGAGAGAGAGAGAGAGAGAGAGAGAGAGAGAGAGAGAGAGAGAGAGAGAGAGAGAGAGAGAGAGAGAGAGAGAGAGAGAGAGAGAGAGAGAAAGAGAGAGAGAGAGAGAGAGAGAGAGAGAGAGAGAGAGAGAGAGAGAGAGAGAGAGAGAGAGAGAGAGAGAGAGACGAAATACGAATGTTTTATTGAGGGTAAAAAGGATAAGCTACAATAGCTTCTTTGCTCCTTGCTCTCTCACTCACACATTCATAGAGAGAGAACGGACGAACGTATGTTTGTTTATTGAGGGAAAGCGGAATAAGCACAAACCCCGGCTTTTTTTCATCCGACCTTCAGAACAAAAGAATACAGAAAAAGA
>CM065703.1:4874394-4876894 GCA_017654935.2 Phymorhynchus buccinoides | reverse complement strand
TGTGTGTGTGTGTGTGTGTGTGTGTGTGTGTGTGCGTGCGTGCGCGTGCGTGTGCGTGTGCGCATTTGCCTGTGTACGCGGATGTATGTGTGTGTCTGTGCGCACCGCGCATTTGTGTGTGTGTGTGTGTGTGTGTGTGTGTGTGTGTGTGTGTGTGTGTGTGTGTGTGCGTGCGTGCGTGCGTGTGTGTGTGTGTGTGTGTGTGTGTGTGTGTGTGTGTGTGTGTGTGTGTGTGTGTGTGTGTGTGTATGTCTGTGTGTGTGTGTGTGTGTGTGTGTGTGTGTGTGTGTGTGTGTGTGTGTGTGTGTGTGTGTGTGTGTGCGTGTGTGTGCGTGCGTGCGTGTGTGTGTGTGTGTGTGTGTGTGTGTGTGTGTGTGTGTGTGTGTGTGTGTGTGTGTGTGTGTGTGTGTGTGTGTGTGTGTGTGTGTGTGTGTGTGTATGTGTGCGTGTGTGTGTGTGTGTGTGTGTGTGTGTGTGTGTGTGTGTGTGTGTGTGTGTGTGTATGTGTGCGTGTGCGTGTGTGTGTGAGAGCGTGAACACGGCCATGTCTGCACATTCAAGCGCCTGCATGCAGTGGCACAATGCCTTTAATGCACTGACCAATCTGCATGGAACCACCTAATAAATACTGTTAACCTTCTAATGTCCCCCTTCCATAATGTTCTGATCCTGTTAACCCTTGTTCCTTAGCCTTAATCAGAGGGGGGTTAATAAGCTTAGGGACAGCTTTTCAACTAGCTCTCTCTCGCTTTCGTCAATTCATACACGCACGTACGCACGCGTTCATACACGCACGCAAGATAATCCATTGAAAAGGGCTACAATGCTTGAGACAGACAGCAAAATAAATAAATTGCTACGAAAATGCCAAATACCAAACTTTGGTATTTGGTATATTTTAGTCACAGAGACGTGTATTTGTGAAACTCTCGTTGAGATAGACATGGAAATGAATAAATAGATAAGTAATTAAACAAACAACCAACCAACCAAACCAACCAACCAATCGATCAATCGATTATTTAATCAATCAATCAACCAACGAACAAGCAACTGACTAAGTAAATCACTAAATAAACGAAGCACACACGCAGCATCGCATGATCACGTTTCACTCCTGGCTATTCTGTCAATCTTTCATTCCTTTTGCTCCATAATAGTGTTTCCTTCTTTCTTCTCTATTCTTTTCTTTCTTCCTTTCTTTCTTACATATCTGTCTCTCATTCCTGATGTGGCATTCCATTTTGCCCATGTCAAATGTTCGTTCTGCGTGCTTTGAATGTCAATGAGTTGCAGAAAATTGAATGAATTTTATATTCTTTGATGCATGATTTCCTCCATAGAACATGCATTGAAAGCACGTACAAATGCTTGTCAACATGGAGTGACCTGGGGAAAAAGAAATGGAAAAAAGTCGGAACCATGGAAGGAGGAGGAGGAGGAAGAGGAGGAGGAAGCAGAAGAAGAATTACGAAGATTTGTAAGACTGGGAAGAAGAAGGAAAATCAAAGAAACAGAAGGAGGAGGATAAGTAGGAGGAGGGGGAGGGGGGAAGAGAAAGACAATGAAAAAAAGGAAAAGAAAATTATGAAGATTGATTGATTGATTGATTGATTCTTAACGGGTAAAGATTTAGGCACATTGAAGGTCTTTGTTTTTTACAAATCCACCCAAGAAGAAGAAGAAGAAGAACTAGAAGAAGAAGAAGAAGAAGAAGAAGAAGAAGAAGAAGAAGAAGAAGAAGAAGAAGAAGAAGAAGAAGAAGAAGAAGAAGAAGAAGAAGAGGAGAGAGAGAGAGAGAGGGAGAGAGAGAGGAGAGAGAGAGAGAGAGAGAGAGAGAGAGAGAGAGAGAGAGAGAGAGAGAGAGAGAGAGAGAGAGAGAGAGAGAGAGAGAGAGAGAGAGAGAGAGAGAGAGAGAGAGAGAGAGAGAGAGAGAGAGAGAGAGAGAGAGAGAGAGAGAGAGAGAGAGAGAGGTGAGGCTTAAAAATAATAGCGTTGTTATCAAAAGGCATTTGTCAGGTACGCATTTCGTACGCAAGTACGCACTTGTTTCTTTGATATGTTTACCCTTATGCATCTAGCCAGTCTGATTTCCTTAGTCATTCCTGATGGTGTGGTTTGCTTTGTTTTTACTTCGCGCTTTTCCCTTCGGATGTTTAACCCTTTCGCCGCCAGCCATTTGGCAGCAACAAAATGTCCATTAAACTTACCTGGGTAGAGAAAAAAAAGAAGTCTGTATTGGGGATTCCTCTGTGGCATGTATAAAGTAAGGCCTATCCTTAGCTCCAAAAAATAAGAGAACAGGGCCTGTATTCACGTTGAGATAGCATGAGACTTAGCATCATGCTAACTTAGAAGCTCTTCCAAAAGTCCTATTAAATCCTATAGGACATTGGAAGAGCTTCTAAGTTAGCATCATGCTAAGTGTCATGCTATCTCAACATGAATACAGGCCCAGGGTCTTTGGATAACAGAGCCTGCGTTGATGCCTTTTAGTGAC
>CM065703.1:4861894-4864394 GCA_017654935.2 Phymorhynchus buccinoides | reverse complement strand
TTTCTATTTCGACAAGATAATGGACGTGAGCGAACGCCGAGTCCTTCGGATGGGGACTTAAAGCTAGTCTGACCCGGCCGCTTTGAGCTTACGCACGTAAAAATACCACGGCAGTTAAACGTTGGTAAGAGCAGGGATAAATTCCGCTGCCTGGTATGACCAAATTGATAGCTAGGTTTCCCAAACCTGCCCCCCCCCCCATCCTCCCACTGCCCCCATGCCCCCCAAAAAACCCACAACAAAGTGTATGCGCTGCGCTTGCGACGACGCGCTCTCCGGGGAAGAGCAGCCGGAATTCGAAATAAAATATTGTGATTAGAATATATCAAATACAAAAAGAACCCACAATAAGATTGAATAAAGATTTGTTGAAGTTGAAGTTGAAGACATGACTCTCAAGCGTGGGGGCATCTGCGCTTGCTCAATCATGCGCTGAAGCAAAAGGATTGGGATGGGCTGGCCTTTGGGGACCTTCCTCAGCGCCAGCTGTCCTCAAATCCCTCTGGGTGAGAGAGTGGGTACATATCATGGTATTAGTATTAGGTACTTTATAGTCACAGAGGCGTCTCTGTGAAATTCGGGTTGCTCCCACCTGGAGAGCGCGTCGCAGCCAGAGGCGCGCCACCCAATTTATAAAAAAAAATTTGCATGCGATTTTTGTCACTGATGAGGGGGGGGGGGGGGTAAATGTTTACCAAATGACAACTTTTTTGTTGCCACTGGGTTTAACGTATGCTAAGTGCATGGGCACACGGGACCTCGGTTTATCGTCTCATCCGAAAGACTCCACGTTCAGACCGTTAAGGCCTAGTGCAGAATGAGAGGAACAAATCCCCTGTACCCAGGTTCGAACTCGGGTTTACTTGACACGAAGCGAACGTGCTACCACTGTGCCACTCTACACCAAAGGCAAAGAGATATAAACATCTTTCAGCCCAGTCCTCCGGAATGGCAGCGGTCCTCCTCTCTGCTATCTGGCAGTTGTAGTCCGACACGACAGACAGCCACACCCAAACCGATGCTGCTTTTTGGGGGGTAGCTGTTTTAGCATAGACGAGTGTGATCTTTGATGTATCATTTGTGATGGTGCATGGGGAAAACAGACGTCATGGAATGTTGGGAGGCTGTACTTTAACCCCTTGACTGCAAGAGAAAATGAAACAAAACCCTCATTGGGCAAATCATGCCATAAAAAAGACAACTGATAGAGCTATAATCTGGCAAAATGATCAGGGGATATAACTCTCGTGACTGTGTTAGAGCAAAAGCCAGCATATCAGGGTTATTCCTCTTCATCTGATGACGTCATCAGTGATGTAATCAGTTCAGTACGTGATACTTTGGTGGCAGTCAAGGGGTTAACACGATGGAGCCAAGATTTATAGTCAATGCACAGAAAACAGCATCGAGTTATCTTGTCTAGAGGGGGGGGGGGGGGGGGGGGGGGGGTGGTGACCGGTTTGAACCGAAACACCGGTGCTAAACTTTCACGGTTCGAAAACCGGTTCGAGTTGCTGTGAACCGGTTTTTAACTGCAAACTGAAAGTAAGTTTTTCTTAGAATATTTCGAAGAACAACACTGATTCTCAGCGCAGATTGGGTGTTTGCAAACCAAGAGTAGCTGTTTCTAGTTTGTGGTGGTCTATGGCTTTGACTTTGAGTGTTGAGTTGAAGTTGAGTGTGTGTGTGTGTGTGTGTCATAAGTCATAAGTGTCTTTATTGTGTGTGTGTGTGTGTGTGTGTGTGTGTGTGTGTGTGTGTGTGTGTGTGTGTGTGTGTGTGTGTGTGTGTGTGTGTGTGTGTGTGTGTGTGTGAGCGTGCGTACGTGTGTTTGAATATTCTGACAAATAAATATGTGTTTGCATAGGTGAAACTACTGATGCGAGTACTGGTTTTAAAAAAACGGGTCCATAAAACCGGTTCGAAGAGCGAAAACCGGTTTAAAACCGATTCGAACTTTTGAACCGGTTCTCAACTCTAATCTTGTCTAGTGTTGCTTGTATAGCCGTTCGAAGTTTGACATTCAAGATAGATCATTATTTGTTGTAGAAATTGGACACGGAAGACAGATGTTTGCCTCTTTGGTTCTATTGACTTGATTTAAACAAATAAAGCAATGCCATTAACCCTTTCACCGCCAAAGTCGCATTTTAGCACCACAGTGATTTAACACCTATGTCACTAAAAGGCATCACATTGGGGTATATTATCCAAAGACCCTATTGTCTTAGTTTTGGGAAGTAAGGATAGACCTTATTTTATATGTCGCAGCACAATCCCCAATATTGCAGATGGATTTTGTTCTCTACCCAGTTAAATTAAATGCATTTTTGGCTGAAATATTGCTGGCGGGTAAAGGACATCATTCAAAATTGTCTTTCATGTTGTGAATACTGATGTCATTTCGTTCGTCCAGAGGGATGATGACCATGCTTCAACAGTTCGTTTTTGTGAAAATCTAGGATGCTGGATGAGTTCGCATATCATGGCTAGTGAGGCC
>CM065703.1:4854394-4856894 GCA_017654935.2 Phymorhynchus buccinoides | reverse complement strand
CCCCTTCCACTACACGATCATTACTTGTAAGGAATGTAGAAGTGTTTAGTTTCATAAGATGTTTTATTGGAATCCAACCTATTATTCCATGCTTGTGGTAGTTTGTAATTATCTGAATTCTGTAATGTATTATTAGTTATATATCATTGCTCATTCTGCCCCCTCCCAAACTGTTCACTTGTGACATGGGCACACAGAACGGTGCGTCACATTTTTGGTTGCCCAATCACCTTTCGCCAAATCACACATTTCACTTGCCCAATCACGTTTTGCCCAATCACCTTTCGCCCAATTGGAAATTATACTTTTGGTTTACATCCATCACGTTCCGCCCAAAAAATCATGCAAGGAAATCAGGGAATTGAATCAATAATTTAATGGTTGAATCAAACATGATTTTTTAAAAAGGAAACTCTTAAATTAGGGTTAGGGTTAGGGTTTGATTACTGCTGATTCTCACTGTTCCCATGCCAAACGCTTAGGAAACCATTTTGGGCGAACAGTGCTAGAGCAATTTGGGCGAACCGTGGCACATTCCGTTTGCTGAGCTTCGACTCGGAGGTACTCACTGATACGCAAAGAGAACAAAGACTTGGGCAAAAGGGGATTGGGCGAAAAGTGATGTATCCGGGCAGAAGGTCTAGTCTGTAAACTGAGTTACATTCTGTCTAGACTATCTCCTTCTCTCACTTTGTGGGTGTGTGGGTTTGTTCCCAGTGTCTATCTCTGTGTGTCTATGTGTGTCTCTGTCTTTGTTGTTTGTTGTCCGTCAGTCTTCCGTGTCTATCTCTCTCTTCTTTCTCTCTGTCTCTTCTATTCGTTATGCTACTCACTGTCTCTCTCTCTCAGAGTCCATCTCTGTCTACCCACGGGGATCTCTGGATCTCTGTTTTCTTGCATGCATCTTCAAATCTGTATGTCTTACTCTTGGAGTCTCGGACTATCTCTCTGTCTAATAACTTGTATAAAAAAAAAGACTGCTGAAATCTCTCTGTCTCTCTGTCTCTCTGTCTTTGTCTCTCTCAATCTATCTAAAGATAGTCTGTCTCGTGTCTCTCTGTATCTTTCGCACCCCTCCCCTTCCACTACTGATCTTACTGCTTGTGGCTTTGTAATGAATTCTGTATGTATTATTAGTTATATATCATTGCTCAGTCTGCCCCCTCCCCAACTGTTCTCATGGGCACACAGAACGGTCTCTTTTGCCCAATCATCTTTCGTCACCTTTCGCCCAATCACGTCTCACCTTTCGCCCAATTGTTATACCGGTTTACATCTGTTCCGCCCAAAAATCATTCTTGTCAATCTGTCTCAAACAGATATTTAAAAAAGTAGGGTTAGGGTTAGGGTTTGATTACTCTCACTGTTCTCTCTTGTGCTAGAGCAATCTCATTCTTTGCTGTATCGGAGGTACTCTGTGATACTCTGTCTTGGGCAAAAGGGGATTGGGCGAAAAGTGATGTATCCGGGCTCTGTCTATCTGTAAACTGAGTTACTCTGTCTGTCTCCTCTCTCACTCTGTGGGTGTGTGGGTTTGTTCCCAGTGTCTCTCTGTCTGTCTATGTGTGTCTCTGTCTCTGTTGTCTCTCCGTGTGTCTATCTCTCTCTGTCTCTCTGTCTCTCTCTCTGTCTCGGTCTCTGTCTCTCTGTCACTCTGTATATATGTCTCTGTCTCTGTCTCTGTTTCTCTGTCTCTCTGTATCTCTGGTCTCTCTGTCTCTGTCTCTCTGTCTCTCTGTATCTTTGTCTCTGTATAACTGTATCTCTGTCTCTGTCTCTCTGTATCTGTCTCTCTGTGTCTGTATCTCTGTATCTGTCTCTGTGTCTCTGTCTCTCTCTGTCTCTCTGTCTCTCTGTCTCTCTCTCTCTCTCTGTATATCGGTCTCTGTCTCTGTCTCTCTGTCTCTGTCTCTGTCTCTGTCTCTCAGTATCTCTATGTCTCTGTCTCTATCTCTGTATATATGTCTCTCTGTCTCTCTGTCTCTGTATCTTTGTCTCTGTATTTCTGTCTCTGTCTCTGTCTATCTGTCTCTGTCTCTCAGTATGTCTCTGTCTCTATCTGTATATATGTCTCTCTGTCTCTCTGTCTCTGTCTCTCTCTGTCTCTGTCTCTGTCTCTGTCTCTCTGTCTCTGTCTCTGTCTCTCAGTCTCTATGTCTCTGTCTCTATCTCTGTCTCTCTCTGTCTGTCTAACTCTGTCTCTATGTCTCTCTGTCTATGTCTCTGTATCTCTGAATCATGTTTTTAAAAAAAGTTAGCACACAAGTTTGACCAACGCTCCTCTTGAAACGAGAGAGCCACATTTGTTGTTATCAAAGTTTACCACAGTTACATTAAGGCAGTAGGCTGTACAGGAGAGAGAACATCTCTGACTTTAGTTAGTTTGAGCCTCTGGGGGGAAATAGAGAAGAATAAAAAGATCAAGCAGAGAAAGGGAGAGAGAGAGAGAGAGAGAGAGAGAGAGAGAGAGAGAGAGAGAGAGAGAGAGAGAGAGAGAGAG
>CM065703.1:4844394-4849394 GCA_017654935.2 Phymorhynchus buccinoides | reverse complement strand
ACACACGACAACACACACGCATTAAACCCACATACCGCTATCACCACAAGACGTGGGACTGAAGGTATGTGGCAACAAAGGTATGTGGTACCAATGGTATGTGGTAGCTAGTGTATTTTCCCATTAACATTTTAAATCAGAATTGTGGGAATAACGGCATTTGGGACTAATTTTACGAATAGTCCGACAAACCACTATTCCCACATTTGTGGGACTAGCACTATGTGGATCCACTGATCTGTGGTACACACTACGTGTGGGACTAGCGGTATGTGGAAACAATGACTGGAAGCCTAGCCTGCCACGTCGATATCCCTACATTCTTTTATCCCCCACATACCATCACCCCCACATACAACTAGTCACACACACCGCTATTACAACAACATGTGAGACTAAAAGTATATGGAAGCAAAGATGTGTGATGCCAATGGTATGTGGTACCTATTGCATTTTTTTTAATTCACATTTTATATCGGAATTTGGGTTATGGGTATGTGAACCACTACTCCCACATTATATTCCCAAGATTGTGGGACCAGCGCTAAGGCTATATGGAGCCACTGATAGTGATACCGAACTGTGTGTGGGACCAGTGGTACGTGGCAGCAAAGGTATGCTGACCACGTGACGGGCTCTTCTAGTTTTCAACCTTGAGCGTTATTCCTTTGGGGGCCATTCTCAAGATGTGCCCCCCCCCCCCCCCCCCCCTACATTTCTCGGTTAATTGTATTTTTCCGTTTTTGCCTTTCTTACCATACATAAAGCTGTATTTTAGGAACATATTTAGCTAATAACCGTTTTGGAATACTAACCCTAGCCCTAACCCTAACCCTACCCCCCACCCTATAAGACGGGAAAACGCAACGAACCACAACTGTGACAAATCGCGGTGTACTGCAGTACATAGTGAGTACATAGTGTACATAAAATACAATTAACCGAGAAATGCAGGGGGGGGGGGGGGGGGGCACATCTTTCCGAATGCCGATAATTATAATGGATATCTCGTGAGGAGAACCAAATCTCAGCTCCACCCTTCGGGAATAGCAGTTGTCTTATGTGCTATCTGAAGGTCGTAGTAGTCGCATACGGCTGACTGATGGCACCTCACATCATTAGCATTAGGGTCCCAGTGGACGAACACTTGGCGAACGCTTGACACCCCACTCAGCCTCTTCGTCAGATAAATAAATGTCCCAAGGCACGATGGAAAGGATCCTCACTAAACAGCTGTCCCCCACAGCCAATCTAGGAAATAAAATGAAGATTCATTAGTGCTTAGGAAATGACCATTACACTATTGCCTAGGGACAAGATTGCCACCTTGATGTCACTCTGCAGTGGACCTCCACAGCCACTCTATGGCCATCTTAGTTATACACTAGTATATATGGAAGACACTGCCCCTCTACAGTTGACCTCCACAGCCACTCTATGGCCATCCTAGCTACGACATCGTCTATGGAAGACACTGCCCTTCTACAGTTGACCTCCACAGCCACTCTATGGCCATCCTAGCTACACCATCGTCTATGGAAGACACTGCCCCTCTACAGTTGACCTCCACAGCCACTCTATGGCCATCCTAGCTACACCATCGTCTATGGAAGACACTGCCCCTCTACCGTTGACCTCCACAGCCACTCTATGGCCATCCTAGCTACACCATCGTCTATGGAAGACACTGCCCCTCTACAGTTGACCTCCACAGCCACTCTATGGCCATCCTAGCTACACCATCGTCTATGGAAGACACTGCCCCTCTACAGTTGACCTCCACAGCCACTCTATGGCCATCCTAGCTACACCATCGTCTATGGAAGACACTGCCCTCTACAGTTGACCTCCACAGCCACTCTATGGCCATCCTAGCTACACCATCGTCTATGGAAGACTGCCCTTTTACCGTTGACCTCCACAGCCACTCTATGGCCATCCTAGCTACACCATCATCTATGGAAGACACTGCCCCTCTACAGTTGACCTCCACAGCCACTCTATGGCCATCCTAGCTACACCATAATCTATGGAAGACACTGCCCCTCTACAGTTGACCTCCACAGCCACTCTATGGCCATCCTAGCTACACCATCGTCTATGGAAGACACTGCCCCTCTACAGTTGACCTCCACAGCCACTCTATGGCCATCCTAGCTACACCATAATCTATGGAAGACACTGCCCCTCTACAGTTGACCTCCACTCTATGACCATCCTAGCTACACCATCGTCTATGGAAGACACTGCCCCTCTACAGTTGACCTCCACAGCCACTCTATGACCATCCTAGCTACACCATGGAAGACACTGCCCCTCTACAGTTGACCTCCACAGCCACTCTACGACCATCCTAGCTACACCATTGTCTATGGAAGACACTGCCCCTCTACAGTTGACCTCCACAGCCACTCTATGGCCATCCTATTCCTAGCTACACCATCGTCTATGGAAGACACTGCCCCTCTACAGTTGACCTCCACAACCACTATGTGACCATCCTAGCTACACCATCGTCTATGGAAGACACTGCCCCTCTACAGTTGACCTCCACAGCCACTCTATGAGTCGAAACGACTCTCTTTGCTCTAACTTGTGATCTCTTTCGAGAGACGAATTATGAAGACATTTAACTGCAATGGAGTCAATTGTAGACCAACGATTAAATCATGAATATTTATTACGTTATTTTCACGATTAGTAAGGAGTCAATGGGAGACTTAGTGGGATTTTTTTTCACGCCAGGTGGCGTGACACTCGAGAGGGGCTTATCACACTATATTCTTAGTTGGGCGTAGTGAGAGAGAGAGAGAGAGAGAGAGAGAGAGAGAGAGAGAGAGAGAGAGAGAGAGAGAGAGAGAGAGAGAGAGAGAGAGAGAGAGAGAGAGAGAGAGAGAGAGAGAGAGAGAGAGAGAGAGAGAGAGAGATAGACTCCTCTCTATATCTCGCTCTCTCTTTATCCCCAACTAAGAATATAGAGGGGATTAGCCCCACTCGAGTGTCACGCCATCTGGCGTGAAAACATTCCCACTAAGTCTCCAATTGTAGACCAACGATGAAATCATGGATAGTTATTATGATAACTTCATGATTAGTAAGTACTCTAGCATTATGTGTCTCCTCGTTTCAGAGTTGGTTTGTACACCAGGGACGGTATTCATGTCGAGATAGCATGAGACTTAGCATGATGCTAACTTAGAAGCTCTTCCAAAAGTCCTATTAAATCCTATAGGACATTGGAAGAGCTTCTAAGTTAGCATCATGCTAAGTCTCATGCTATCTCGACATGAATACCGTCCCAGGAGTGTTCTGATCTTTCGGTGATATTAAAAGAAAAATACCCCTGCACCGTAGTTTTAGGTTCTTCTTTCGTTTGTCTGTTTATGTGTTAGTCTTTGAGTCTTTCTCTCAATCTCTATGTCTCTGCCTGTCTCCCAGCCTGCCGGTCTGTTCATTTGACTGTCTAGATGTCTGTGTTTCTGATTGTCTGTCTGTTTGCCAGTCAGTCTCCCCCCTCCCCACCCCTCCCCACCCACCCCCCTCTCTCTCATCAACACGGGTGTCTTTATTGTTTATTTATTTTGTTTCAGTAATTTAAGTTTTGTCATACCGTCATCTGTCTTTTCAACTATACTTAAATGGGTTTTTTCATTTTCTCCACTTTTGTCTTTGTTGTTGCGTGTGCCATTTTGTTGTTGCCTTCATTTTCTTGCCTTTTCCTTTGCTTATTGTTTAGTTTTCCCGTTAATTATCGATAGCATGGTGCGCATAAAAGCTTTCATTTATCTAATTAACCCTCAATAAACATTTCCTGTTCGCACAGAGGCCCATCACACATGCGTTAATGTCTAACGTCAGTCATTAGCGAGTGAGCCTAACGCGAATGTTGCCCTAATGTAACAGAAGACAATAACAGCCCCACACAGTTCATTGCCTTTGCGGCCAGTGGTCAACGTTCGCTGTCCGAGTCAATAATGAACAGAGGGATACTCGTTGACCAGGTAATTAAGCGTCAAATGGGTAGCGTTGACTAAGCGTTTCTTTCCATGGCGCTCTCTAGAGACCAGACGATATGTGACCCAGCACCACGAAAGGGACATTAAGTGTCAAGCTGACCATTCTGAGAACATTATACATGTGAAAACTGAAGATAATGTTCTTTCTTATGAGACAAGACCCATTCTTATATGTTTTTTCCGTTCCAGAGTTGTGAGCATTTAGAATTAGTAGGGAGAGTGTCGGTCATTTTGAGAAAACACAGTCTCAAGGCTAGCCTAGCTGAAGACAATGCATTGACATACTCGGTTTAAAGCACTAATAAGACCATCTATAATAATAATAATAATAATAATAATAATAATAACAATAATAATAATAATAATAATAATAATAATAATAATAATAATAATAATAATATAATTAATAAAAAAAAATAATAGCGGTTTGCATAGAGTACAAAGCGCGTTACAGTCAGTATTGAAACACTCACACACGCACACACACGCGCGACAGACACCCACGCACGTACGCATCTAGAGACAATATTAAAGCTTGTCCTTTATAAATACGAAAGATAAGATGCTAGAGAACACAAAATTACCCAGAACTCAGAATTTACAAAAATTGAGATTTTTGACTTTCCAAGCCTCTTATTAAAAACTAGCCCTGCGACGTAATGTCCCTTTCCTGGTGCTGGGTCACATTATGACTCTCGTCCTACTGTTTATGCGCTGAGAGCGATTCGAGCGTTGTGAACGCAAAGAAGAGGAAAACCAAGATATTTTGTTCCAGAAAACCTCGTGGTAGTTGCAGGCATAAGTTATTCATTACAGCGTATTTAGGAACTCGAACTCGACTTTTTTTAATGAGGATAAACTGAGTAAGCATAAATAACTGCTTCTTTTCATCAGGTCCTCTAAAATAATAACATATGAAGTGAATCAGTAAATAAATAAATTACAAAACAAACTCAAATGGTTCAAAAATAAACAATGTAACAA